>JAGDYQ010000056.1:2846477-2881816 GCA_021962125.1 Bulinus truncatus
GTTATAGCTACTTCTTTGTGTTTTTTAAAACACAAATATTTATCAGTAATTCTTTCTAACCATAAAATTATTGACTCATTTATGTATACATCTAATATAATCTTTTTCAAATATTTTATAGTTCTTCAAGAATGGACGATGTTGCTAGAAAAGAATTTGAAGAAATCCGTGAGAGGTTCCATAAAACATATGAAGGATTTTTTGCAACATTTAATACACCCAAGACAGATTACATTCGGTAAGACTGACACATATATAAAGCAAAGTAACTCTATATTATTTAAAATCTATTTCAAAACTATCTAATTTCGCATGATACGAAAGTGTCATCATACTATGAGTATAACATTATATTGACATCATACTTAAGATATATATTAGAAAAAGTAGTTAACAAATATGTGAAAGAAAAGTGAAAATTAATTACGAAGATGCCAAAAACCAAAAGAAGATGTTGAAAGTTGAAACATATATATTTTGATCTTGCAGAATTTTAATTTAAAATAAGGCCTGTTGTAAATTAAAATTTTCAATTGCTCTAAAATTTCATGTGTTTCATTAAATAGCAACATGGGAGAAGTTTCATATCAGATAGATCCAGAACTGAGGAAAAAAATCGATGCTAATAAAAGATCGACAGCAAAGCGAATAAAAAAATTAAGTGTTTATTTAAATTATAATAAGTATAATTATAAACATGAGTGTTTCTTTGAATTATAATAAGTATAAATATAAAATTATATACAATTGTTTTTGTACTCTGCATAATTTACGTCAATGTGTCAGTGTGTGAGGTTTTATTATTTGTATGATTATCTTTAGGTGATAATAAAATATTCTAAGGATGGGGGACATATTAAAGACGATGATGACGAAGAATCAGATGACTCAAAAATAGAAGTAAGTAAGACAAACAGAAAATAGAGATGAGAAGACAAGGATGGTGTATGTTGATAGTCTAATATGATGCCAAGCAGAAAATATCTCTCTATTATAAAAAGAAAAATTTTAAAGATTTTAAGTTTTTAATACTTGTCTTTTCAGAAAGGTAGACATATTGAACACACTTTTATTATCTTAAAATTAATTTTCTGTAATTTCAGATGAAACATAGAAGAAAGGAGAAGTAAAGGGAGCTAAGAAAGAAGTAATCAAATCAACCATCAGGAAAGCCAAAAAGAATAAAAAAGAGTTACTGCAAAAAATACGTTTTAAATTGGTTGTGAAATTGATTTAATTTACCTTTTAGTTAAATACTTTAAAAACATGATAGTTTTATATCTGAAGAATTTTTTGAAAAAAATAAATTATACTATGAATAATAAAAATTGGTGTCGTGCCTATATTTTTTGCGAAATTTAAACATTGGGTTGTAAGTAAAATGATTTAAAAAAATCATTGTGTGCATATCATTACTTTGAGTAGAATGTGTGGCTGTTCACTTTAATAACGTGGGCCTACCTATATTACTTTGAGTAGAACGTGTGGCTGTTCACTTTAATAACGTGGGCCTAACTATATTACTTTGAGTAGAACGTGTGGCTGTTCACTTAAATAACGTGGGCCTAACTATATTACTTTGAGTAGAACGTGTGGCTGTTCACTTTAATAACGTTAGCCTACTTATATTACTTTGAGTAGAACGTGTGGCTGTTCACTTTAATAACGTTAGCCTACTTATATTACTTTGAGTAGAACGTGTGGCTGTTCACTTTAATAAAGTTAGCCTACTTATATTACTTTGAGTAGAACGTGTGGCTGTTCACTTTAATAACGTTAGTCTACTAATATTACTTTGAGTAGAACGTGTGGCTGTTCACTTTAATAACGTGGGCCTTCCAATATATACATCCATCGATATTTCCATACATCCATATTTTAATCAATCAACCTGTCCATAAAAAAACAGCCTGTTTCATAGGCTCTTTATAACACTCTTCATCAGTCCTTCGTCAAAGTCAGCCTAACAACGTACATTTGTCTGATGACCTCCGTTGTATTATTTAAGAACACAATTCTCCAAAACTAGAGGCTTCTGACTTCAGCATTGTCAAAACACTGATGTTCCATCGTGTAATATTACACACTGCTTCAGAGTAGTTGGTAATCGGTTATTGACTTTTGTTCCTTTAGCATGTTTTACCAGCTCTTTGGTTGTTTCCACTACTTCACATGGAAATTAACCATGGGATTCTTTTGCTCAGTCGATCCATGACAACTTTTTTAAATGTAGCCGTCATACAGCTCACATTATCTATTACAACCACAGGGCTGCTCAAACATTTCAACCGATCGCAATTGGCTCGCGAGCTCTAGACTGTCAGTTTAAAAACGCAAAGGGTTAAGGGTTTATATCCAGAAATATATATATATATATATATATATATATATATATATATGAAAATATTAAAATATCTGATATTTTTTTTTAAAGGGGGAGAATTCGGATCCGATTTCTTCAACAACAGCCGCACATTGATACGCTTATTTTAATTTAATGCAAGTGTCACTCTCAGATCAATGAAATAAATTAGTGGTGTGTAGAAAATTAAAACCAAGTATTTTATTTGTATTTTAGTATACAGTGTACTAGTATATGCAAATTAGTGTACTAGTGTATATGCAAATGAGTCTACTGGTATATATAAATAATTAATGTACTGGCATAAAGAAATTATTGCACTAGTATATTTACGTAATTGGTTTACTTCTGGCATACATAAACCTCAAATACCACCTTTGTCTACCATTTCTAGAGTATCACAGAATATTTTGGTATTTTGTGATCTCTCCTTCCTGGTCTGAGAGACATACCATGATCCACGGGGGATGGATCATAGGGGTTCTCTAGTCAGGAAAAAAAACCATTACTTGCGAGGGTGGTGGTACTGTGGTCAATGAGGACTATCCGAGACCGCAGTATTCACAGCTGGCGGTGGTGACGGATGTGGTCAGCACACAACACCCTTCCACTCCGTCTCACTCAAGCACACCTGCGCAGCTTGCCATTTCCGGCTGAGGGTACAGGCACACTACACCCTCCCCTCTGTCCGGCGAGTGGCAGGAAAAACCCCTTTCCTTGCCATTCTGGCCGACCGGCAGTACACACACCCTGCTGGTCTGGCCGGTTTGGCAAGGATTAAAACCCATCTTTCTGTCATCCCTGCAGATGATAGCGGGCACACTCACCCCGCCGCTCTGTAGGCATGGCAGACGTGCATCAACGCCGCCAACGATGTTGGTGTGGTAGGCACACTACACCCTACCATGCTGGCAATGGCGGGGTTAAAAAAAAAAAATTTAAAAAAAAATTAAAAAAAAAAAAAAATACATAAACTATTGAGGTCTCCTCCTTCTCCCCCTTTAAAAAAAATAGCTCACTCAACTCAATGTTACCTTTAACATTTTTAACCAGAACCAATTACAAGTTGAAATAGTGATTTTATCAGCGTGAGTATTCTGTCAGATATACATACAGAAACAGCGCTCTCTCATATTTGATTATTCTCCAAGACCTTGTGTTTTAAATTAACATCTGGGATTTTGGGCCAATTTAAAAAAAAAATTAAAACCATTTTAATGTTTTTTTATTGATAAAATAAAACATTTATTATTACTTCTAAGAGGAAAAACTAATACATTTTTTTTTTCAATTGTGGTGAAAAACAAATTAAAAACACAAGATGATATGGGAATGAGACCAGCCAATTAAGTAGCCTACAAATGATTTCACATAATAAATATGGGTTTAAATCCGTACTACAATAGAGTTTTGAAAAATGACCATTTGTAGTTCAACACTTTCGGAAATTTTTATATGATAATGATAACTTGCCTTATATGTAATAAAGGGAATACCCAATTACAATAAATAGAAAGAAAACATACTAGTGATTTTTACAGTCTCAATATCTCGAATCCTAAAGCTTACTTTGTTGTAAAGGTAATTTTTGTCTGTGTTAATTTTTTGAAAGTCATATATATATATATATATATATATATATATATATATATATATATATATATATATGTATGTATATGTGTGTACACATTTTCACTTTTAGCAGTGGCGTAATTAGGGAAGGGGGTCCAAATTCAAATGTCCACCCGCGGGGGCCCGTAACAAGTTTCAAATATTTTGTTTATTTTAACAGCTGTACCAGCCACTCGCTGCCGTGATTAAGCCTACTGTAGCGACCACAAGTCGGTAATGTTTTTTATAACACACTTTGGAACGGCCGAAAATGCTCTGTACTCTGTGATTACAATGCCGGTCATGTTTAGAGAGAAGTTGTATTTTTAGGGGGACACATACCCGTTAAAAGTTAAATGACCTAGTGAGGCTGAAATTAAAAGCAAGGCTAAGCTTCCTTGTAATTTCGAGAGTCAAATTTTGTGATTAGCTAATTATCTACTGTCTGGTTTCGTAAACATGGCGCAAAACTTCTACATATTACAAAAAATCATTGTCCCAAAGGTTCTAGTTTGAGCATTTTATTTACAAGAATATGGATCATTGGGTCAGGGATGAGTAAGGGAAGAAAGGAGGAGAACAGAGAGGTGCAGACATGCAGTTTGACAAAAATAGGCAGCACACAATATAGAGTAGTGTTGTTTCAATGAATATGCATCTTGCAGTGTATAGTTTCATTCTACTTATAATTTGAAATTATATTTTGTGTAGTTTATGAATCGGACTTGGCCGTTTATATAATTTATTTGTGATGTATGTGAGTAAGTATACGCTTAGATAAAGTGTCAATCGCTACCAAAGAAGAGGGACGGATGGTCGTACGGTAACGCACTCGACTGGTTCGATCTCCGGTGAGGACCTACGAAAATTTTCAGGTCTTGGCTCAAGTTCCTTTCATATCTCCCGTGGTGCCTCCATGGCCATTACACTCCCGGCTGCGGTGGGGATGAAAAAAAGGGCACTACAAAACCTAAAAATTGATTCGGTGGGCGATTTTTTTTAGCGGGAACGGATGGTCAAGCGCTCGACTGTCGACTTGAAGGTACCTGGTTCGATCTCCGGTGAGGACCAAGGAAATTTTCAGGTCATGGTTCAAGTTCCCGATATATCTCCCTTGGTGCCTCCATGGCCATTGCACTATAGGCTATGGTGGGGATGAAAGAAGGGCACCATAAAAACCGTCCCATTAGTAGTTTATAGGATCTAAGAGATTTCATCTCATCCATACAAGGACTTCTCACACCAGAGAAGAGAAGACAGACACAGATCGTCACAAGAACTCACAATGCAAAACTAATAATACAAGTAGTTATGACACCTACGTTAATGTAAAAGTAAGTATTAAGACAAATTTTGTTTCTAATTCAGTTTATTAATTAACTGCAATTTGTTTTGTAAATTTAAAGGCGATAGGTGAAGAGCTTTCAAAGTTATTATCTAGGCGTGAATCCTATTTACATTTTATCTACATAGATAAAGCCACCGCCATTTAATCTTGCTATTCACGTTGTTATATAAGTTAGTGCAGTGGCGTCACTCCGGGGGTGCGGGCCGCACAGGGTGACACCAACATAGGGGTGACACCAAAATGAACTATTCTAAATTTCATAACAGAAAAAGAACTCGGCATAGTCAAAATTATAACCTATCATAGTCAAAAATACATGATCAGTAACACAGGGTGTCACCATGCAGAGCTGTAGTATATTGTCTCATCATGCAGAGCGTTGGAGCTTATGTAAATTAATATATAATTCAAAGCTGCTCGGATGAATCTGGAGTTTTTTTGCAAGCGCGCTAAAAAAAAAAGGACGGATGTAGTCACATGTAGTTTTATGAAATAAGAGACGTAGTTTCTAAACTAAGTTTGATAAAAGTAATATACATCTTTCTGAAATACAGTTAGAAATACTATCGTTTTTATCGCTTAGATATTTTAAAGTAAATTATCTGAGGCCAAGACCGTCTATGCAGGAAAATTCAAAACATGTATCATTGTTCATGGTGGAGATCTTGAAGGAAGGGGGTAACACCCTGAATTTTACTTTACGCACCGAGTGACACAAACAATAGTGGCGTAGCTGAGTTAGTGACACTGTTGCATGTATTCCACAAAGATTATGGATTTCAATATTACGTATATCGTCACGCTGATAAAAACTGATAAAAAGTTTAATCAAAAGTGTCAAAACACAATTTCGATTTTTGTAAAACACGTTATCTTGACTGAATTTTATCTCCCATTCTTGTCCATGCTACAATCCATCTGTCCATAGATACAAATAGAAAGGTCAAAGTTCGTATACTTATGTCTATTTGTCTGACAAAGTCTCACAATCATGGCGGATGAAACAAGTTTATATAATTTTTGTGTATATTTTTTATTGGTGAAATGTAAAGAATGCCATTCTTTGTAGAGAAACCTCACCCATGCCGAAAGAACGATTTAACAAAACGGAAAAAGCGTGCTCCGCAAAGACAAGAGGTTGCATAATCAAGCAAAAAAAATTGGAAGTTTTTTTTAAAGAAGCAACCTGATAATATCATTGAAAACAAAGAATACCATGAACATGGCGAAGATAAGTATTACATTTCAGATAATTCATGCATAGATACAGCAGTGTAGTAGCAGCAGTCAAGTACTTAGCAAAAACCAACCCAAGCTTACTTGGCCACAAAGAAAAACATGATTCGTTCAATCCTGGTAACTTCCTAGATTCTTTGAAAAGTCTTGCGGAATTTGGTGAAGTTACGTAACATCTCTTGGATAATTCAAAATGAGTGCATGAACTTGATGGGCAATAAAGTTAGGGAATCAATTGTTGGGAAAGTCAAGCAAGTTTGTTACTTTTCTCTGATGTTTGATTCCACTCCAGATGTTTCTCACAAAGAACAAGTATAAGTCCGTCCATAAAGTACGTCACGCTATTTTTGACCATTTTTGATCCCCCCTCCCCCCTGTCACAAAGTGTCACAAATCTCGGGACTCCTCCCCCTAAAGTAATAACTGATTAAAATTTAATCGAAAACTTAACTATTAAACTGCCTCAAAATATAAAATATTAAAAGCTATCAGATTATTATATGACTTTACTAGTAGAATAACTAATTGTCAACAGTTGTCACAGTTATTCTTTGAAATAGTAGGCCTAACTCAATCAATTGAATTTGAAAAAAAAAATTGCAAAAATTAGACTTGACAATTATATAATAAACATCATTTATCTGCTACATTTTCATTTACAATGGGTGAGGTCAACTTTGAGATAATTTTCCGATTATGCATTCTATTGACACAGGATAAGAAGTAGATTAGTGAAACTTGACCTCAACCAGTGATTAAATAATAAAAATGGAAACAAAACAATGCGACGAAAAAAAGGACTACATTGACAAATTATGAGAGCAGCTCTTGTTTTATATAGAATCTGTTTATGGTGGAACTGTGAATTATGTTTAATTAAGAAATATTCACTAGACATCATCCATCCATGGTGAAATGAAGTGTTTAAACTGTTCATCCATAGTTACGACTGACATAAATCTTTCCCCATCATCGTTTCCTGGAAGGATAATTGCAGACAGATCAACCTCATCCTTATCTAGCCACTCAACATCTTCTGAATGTGCATTTTCCATTCTGCCAATAATTGTCATGAGTTATCTTTGCCTTCTAGCAGCGATTCTCAAAGGATGGAGGCGTTTTATCTGAGTTGATTCTGGAAAATTTGGGGTTGACACATTCTCCTGTGCCCGAGCTCTGTATTGTCCTGTATGTTTCTTCAACATTGTTTGTGAGGCAAAGTATTAGTGACACACTTTGCAAATTCAATCATGTCAGCCGGTCTGCAAAGATGGACGATAAAGCTAGTATGGTTGTACTTTAAAAACTCCTGTTGATCTTGGCATAATGTCATTAAATTTGAGAGTTTGTGCCACAAACAATGAAGGAAATTTATGAACATCAGCATCTGCTCTTTCTGAAGCTCTGAGTCCATCAGTTCAGGACCGTTTTAAGGTCATCGTAGGCCCTAGGGACTTTCAAAGTCGTAGGCCCTCCTCTACATCAATAGCATTGCAGTTAGGAGACTCAACAATAAAGCGGGTTCTTTTGAATGGATTAGAAATTACATCAGAACAGATACACAGTTTTAAGAATTTGAAAAGATGAAAAAAGGTGCATTTTTATTAAGACTGTCAATACTTACACCAGCTCATAATCAACACCATAGTATTCGTATGTGACTAAAGTGATTTATTACACTAATTAAATACACACATACTGATTATATAAATATTAACGATGGATTGATTGTCTTTTTTTATTATTTTGATTAAGATGAGACCACTCAGGGAAACAAAGATAATAACTTCACACCTTGAAGGTTTCGTGGACTTGAGGAATCATCTGGAAGTGTTATTGAATGAAATAAACAACGTAATTACATTTACATACTTCACTGAGTACTTTTCAAATCAGGATACAACATTTAATTTTATTAAAATAAATGTAAAATCGTTAATTGTTTTATATAAGTTTTATTCATAGTATCTATCGATCTACATATCATATCTATCCATTGTTCATAGTATCTATTATAGGCTTCTCTCTCTCTCTCTCTCTCTCTCTCTCTCTCTCTCTCTCTTTATATATATCGATTAGAACATAGTGTCTATGGGAGGTAATTTCCAACAAGAATACATGTTTCCTTTCCTAGTAACTAATGTATACCATTTACAATTGTTTTGGTTCTTGTACAGTAACGATTTTATTTTATATGAATTCATTTCCAATTGGCTCATTATTTGATAAATATGAAGAGTTAATAAAAAATATTTCATCATATTTTATCATTTTTGTCTTCTTTTAAGATTTTAGCTACAGGCGAATCCTGGCTGCAAGGAAATGAAGAGTTTGGAACATTTTCAAAAATAAATAACTTTCTAGGTTTTGAATTTGCATCTTTGTTGAATAAATTAAGAGACATTTCAGGTAGGGTCGAGTTTCTAGAAAACAAAATTCAAAACTAATTTAAACAGATATTTTTTTTTAAAACTAAGCGTTAGTATCAATCAATAAAAACATAAATTTTGCATTTTTAACTTTAAAAAAAAATAATAAAGGAAAAATTCGTAGAAGAGAAAACTTGACATGTATGCAGTAGAGTATACTTGAGATGTATGCAGTAGAGTATACCTGAGATGTATGTAATAGAGTATACTTGACATGTATGCAGTAGAGTACACTTGAGATGTATGCAGTAGAGTATACTTGAGATGTTTGAATTGGGCGGCAGTGACCTATATAAAGGGCTGCTGATGAGGTCAACCAGGGCGGCACTTTACTTGCTACAGAAGGGGAGGGTGACATTTTGGGTGTTTAGTGCCGCTAAAACCTCAGATAAGAGACTAATTCGCATGGATTGATTCAAATCGAAAATCGCTTCAAATATTGTTTCCCTTCATAAATGATATAAAATAAAGAATTCCTAAAAAAAAAACAACTCTGCAGTCACACTTTCCTCCACAGAGTACTACATATTGCGTGCTTAACTACCTTAGATTCTGATATTAATCCTTCGAATTACAAATCCGTTGTGTTTGAATCTTTTATTAATCATATAAAGTAGATGAATCAAGTGATGGGTCTCATTTAAAACTTCATTATTTACAAAGGGCGGTATCTTCTGAACGTTGTTAATGTAACAACTCTGACACCTTGGATAGTGTGTGTGTAGGATTGGGTGTGGTGTGTGTGTAGGATTGGGTGTGGTGTGTGTGTAGGATTGGGTGTGGTGTGTGTGTAGGATTGGGTGTGGTGTGTGTAGGATTGGGTGTGGTGTGTGTGTAGGATTGGGTGTGGTGTGTGTGTAGGATTGGGTGTGGTGTGTGTAGGATTGGGTGTGGTGTGTGTGTAGGATTGGGTGTGGTGTGTGTGTAGGATTGGGTGTGGTGTGTGTGTAGGATTGGGTGTGCTGTGTGTGTAGGATTGGGTGTGGTGTGTGTGTAGGATTGTATGTGGTGTGTGTGTAGGATTGGGTGTGGTGCGTGTGTAGGATTGGGTGTGGTGTGTGTAGGATTGGGTGTGGTGTGTATGTAGGATTGGGTGTGGTGTGTGTGTAGGATTGGGTGTGCTGTGTGTGTAGGATTGGGTGTGCTGTGTGTGTAGGATTGGGTGTGGTGTGTGTAGGATTGGGTGTGCTGTGTGTGTAGGATTATGTGTGGTGTGTGTGTAGGTTTGGGTGTGGTGTGTGTGTAGGATTGGGTGCGGTGTGTGTGTAGGATTGGGTGTGCTGTGTGTGTAGGATTGGGTGCGGTGTGTGTGTAGGATTGGGTGCGGTGTGTGTGTAGGATTGGGTGTGGTGTGTGTGTAGGATTGGGTGTGGTGTGTGTGTAGGATTTGGTGTGCTGTGTGTGTAGGATTGGGTGTGCTGTGTGTGTAGGATTGGGTGTGCTGTGTGTGTAGGATTGGGTGTGCTGCGTGTGTAGGATTGGGTGTGCTGTGTGTCTCGGATTGGGTGTGCTGTGTGTGTAGGATTAAGTGTGCTGTGTGTGTAGGATTGGGTGTGATGTGTGTAGGATTGGGTGTGCTGTGTGTATGATTGGGTGTGCTGTGTGTGTAGGATTGGGTGTGCTATGTGTGTAGGATTGGGTGTGCTGTGTGTGTAGGATTGGGTTTGGTGTGTGTAGGATTGGGTGTGGTGTGTATGTAGGGTTGGGTGTGGTGTGTGTGTAGGATTGGGTGTGCTGTGTGTGTAGGATTGGGTGTGGTGTGTGTGTAGGATTGGGTGCGGTGTGTGTGTGTAGGGTTGGGTGCGGTGTGTGTGTAGGATTGGGTGTGGTGTGTGTAGGATTGGGTGTGGTGTGTGTGTGTAGGATTTGGTGTGCTGTGTGTGTAATATTGGGTGCGGTGTGTGTGTAGGATTGGGTGTGGGGTGTGTGTAGGATTGGGTGTGGTGTGTGTGTGTCGGATTTGGTGTGCTGTGTGTGTAGGATTGGGTGTGCTGTGTGTGTAGGATTGGGTGTGCTACGTGTGTAGAATTGGGTGTGCTGTGTGTCTCGGATTGGGTGTGCTGTGTGTGTAGGATTGGGTGTGCTGTGTGTGTAGGATTGGGCGTGATGTGTGTAGGATTGGGTGTGCTGTGTGTATGATTGGGTGTGCTGTGTGTGTAGGATTGGGTGTGCTATGTGTGTAGGATTGGGTGTGCTGTGTGTGTAGGATTGGGTGTGCTGCGTGTGTAGGATTGGGTGTGCTGTGTGTCTCGGATTGGGTGTGCTGTGTGTGTAGGATTAAGTGTGCTGTGTGTAGGATTGGGTGTGATGTGTGTGTAGGATTGGGTGTGCTGTGTGTATGATTGGGTGTGCTGTGTGTGTAGGATTGGGTGTGCTATGTGTGTAGGATTGGGTGTGCTGTGTGTGTAGGATTGGGTTTGGTGTGTGTAGGATTGGGTGTGGTGTCTATGTAGGGTTGGGTGTGGTGTGTGTGTAGGATTGGGTGTGCTGTGTGTGTAGGATTGGGTGTGGTGTGTGTGTAGGATTGGGTGTGGTGTGTGTAGGATTGGGTGTGCTGTGTGTGTAGGATTATGTGTGGTGTGTGTAGGTTTGGGTGTGGTGTGTGTAGGATTGGGTGCGGTGTGTGTGTAGGATTGGGTGTGGTGTGTGTGTAGGATTGGGTGCGGTGTGTGTGTGTAGGGTTGGGTGCGGTGTGTGTGTAGGATTGGGTGTGGTGTGTGTGTAGGATTGGGTGCGGTGTGTGTGTGTAGGGTTGGGTGCGGTGTGTGTGTAGGATTGGGTGTGGTGTGTGTGTAGGATTGGGTGTGGTGTGTGTGTGTAGGATTTAGTGTGCTGTGTGTGTAGGATTGGGTGCGGTGTGTGTGTAGGATTGGGTGTGGTGTGTGTGTAGGATTGGGTGTGGTGTGTGTGTGTCGGATTTGGTGTGCTGTGTGTGTAGGATTGGGTGTGCTGTGTGTGTAGGATTGGGTGTGCTGTGTGTGTAGGATTGGGTGTGCTACGTGTGTAGAATTGGGTGTGCTGTGTGTCTCGGATTGGGTGTGCTGTGTGTGTAGGATTGGGTGTGCTGTGTGTGTAGGATTGGGCGTGATGTGTGTAGGATTGGGTGTGCTGTGTGTATGATTGGGTGTGCTGTGTGTGTAGGATTGGGTGTGCTATGTGTGTAGGATTGGGTGTGCTGTGTGTGTAGGATTGGGTGTGCTGTGTGCGTAGGATTGGGTATGGTGTGTGGGGGAGTGTTTTCCGTACTAAATGCAATGATGCCTCAGATAACGAACTTAATTTGTATTAGAAGTTTTTCAATTTCAAATCGAATTATCTTTTATCCTATTTCCTTTTATTTGTTTCTAAATTAAATAAATTGGGTTGATCCATTTCTGCCCACATAGAAAAAAAACCCAACAACAACAACAACAACAACATCAACAACAACAACTATAAGGACAACAACAACAACAACAACAACAACAATAACAACAACAACAACAACAACAATAACAACAACAACAACTATAACATCAACAACAACAACTATAACAACAATAACAACAACAACAAGGTATTTTACATTTGTTATCGCCATCATTCAGAGGTTCTGCTTTACTTGTGCACAGCTATTACTGGATTCGTAGTGACCAGGCATCTGCTGTCCATTAAATTTAATGAAACATCAGATCATTTTAGAAAACCTCATTAACTAATTGTCCATATTTTCTGTATTTTTAAAGAAGGCAATTTTTTGCCAGCGGTCAGAATCTGCCGTGCATAGAAAAGTATGGCATCCAAATTACTGTTTTGGAAAAAAAGAATTCTACTTCGTTTAATTTTCGAATCAGATATGCTACTTCAATTTAACTTTAAGGTTGAATTGGTCATTCGGCAATGTCGGTATTTAATGTATTTAAGTACATCGAAACTTTATATCTATTCACATTCTATTAAATGTAGAGAATACCACACATACTAGAGTCCTATGCTAAAAGCAACAATCTTTTTATAAACGTAATATTAAAAAAAAAATAAAATAAGACATTCGTCATTTCTTGATATAATATCAAATTGTTATTGTACACTTTAATTTTTTTTCCCGTTTCAAAGGTGACAAGGATGCCCGTAACGTGAAAGAATCATTACAGTATAATATAGACAAGATGTCCACTTTAGATCAAGCTAAAGAGAACAGTAAAGAAAATTATTCAATTTTAAATACTAAACTAATCAAATTATCTAACAAAATGTCGACAAAGATAAAAACTTTACAAGAAAAACTTGAACTACAAGACGAGAACTTTAAAACCAAATACAACACCAGATTTAATGAGATTATGGTAGAACTTCAAACAGCCAGTGATTTTATTCAAGCTAAGACCGAATCTTTTTCTGAAAAAAATAAGGAAACTGAACAAAAATTAAATGCAGAACTAAATGATAGGTGTAAAAATATTCAATCTGAACTTGAAGATCACAAAAAAGGTGTTATTGAGAGACTGAAGAGATATAATACTGAATTACAAACCCAGATTGTTGAAATAAAACAAGAAAAAGATTATTTTACATCTAAAATAACTGAATTGGAGAACAAATTATTATGTATCACAAAGACGGTTGAAAACATAAGCATTTTACAAGAAAACGTTCCACAGTTTAAAGAAAAGGTGATTTTTTTGTGTTTACATTTTATAGAACTTAAAAAAAATTCTTATTGCATGGAGGATAATTATTATATATTTTGAATATCACGATTTAATTACATACATACTAGTAATTAGTTAATCACTTCTCGTATTCTCTTCGTTTATGATAAAATCAATAAGTACAAAAATCGCACACATACTTTGGTAGTTTTACCTGCTCTATATTCGGGTATCGAACATTTTGTATTGGCCAATGATAAAAGTTGACAGGTATCCAGCAGTAAATATATATCTTTCCACTTTTTCTATTGTCTGTTTCCCCCCCCCTTTACTTATCTTCCCCTCATTCTATTTCTTTATTAAAACTCATACACATTATGATGATATCGCTCAACCTTTGTTAATCTGTTGTATATCTTCTTCACATCTTAATGATGTTTTCTCTCTCAACAGCACACTGTTATTGTTTCCCATTCCCATGTTATTTAACCATTTATAAAGCTAATTGTTATGGGTATTTACAAAAATACATATTTTATTTCGGGATTCATATATATATATATATATATATATATATATATATATATATTATATCCAGGAACATATATATATATATATATGGATTCATATATATATATATATATATTATATCCTGGATTCATATATATATATATATATATTATATCCTGGATTCATATATATATATATATATATATATATATATATATATATATTATATCCTGGACTCATATATATATATATATATATATATATATATATATATATTATATCCTGGACTCATATATATATTATATCCTGGATTCATATATATATATTATATCCTGGACTCATACATATATATATATATTATATCCTGGCATAAGCGATACTCTGGGCAATAACAAACCGTGACGTGTGGTCCTAGATACAAACAAATAAATTTGGCTTTCAAATCTCAGTTAAAATATTTGGCATTAGGAGAAAAAAAAGGAAACATCAATATATTGATACTTGTATTATTTTTAATTATATGCACATTCTCATTATATTTTGAACTGTACAGAAAATATATCTGGAAGCTGACTTCGTAGAAAAAAAGATTCATTATGAAGCTATAGCCGCTATACACAACATTTATCAAACTAAGTTAGCATTCGTTTTATATTTCCCCCTAACAATTGAAAAATGTGTTGATATCATATTTATAAACGGTGTTACATGCATTTTCAAACTCAATGTTTGATTTATAAGTAAATCAAATTTTTATCTTAAATTTAATGTCATTTTCCTTTGTTTAGATTACTGAGTATGATGAGTCATTTTACAAAGGTAATTTATATTTCACTGATACATTGATTAGCTTTTAGTATAAACTTTATTGAAATTTAGTTTATTATTATTTTAATTTTTTTGCAGATATTTCGGTTTTAAGTCTCTAACACACAAAAAATATTTCTGATTGAAAATTTCATTAATAACAGTCCAAGTTAGTTAGTTGGCAGATGTCAACAAAACAAACAACAACAAAACAACAACGTACTAATTTACAAAAGACTCACAAGTCATTTATGGAAAATAAACTTCTACGCGTAATATAACACGACTTACAGAGAAAGAGGATTTTATAATTTGATAATAATTATTTAATCATAATACACGGCCTATCTTGATCTTGGGCTATGTGACATGTTTGTTAGCATGATAGATCATGTCTGTCAACACTGGGAGTGTATCTTCATGTATAACTATGTTATCATGTTGTTTTTCCTAAGGCTAACAATGGACTGACATTTGACAACTGTGGTTCCCTTGATATTTGAATAAACCGGCATTGTATATTTCCCATTCCTATATATGCTTAGTCATGATCTTGGGTTACAACTCGATGTAAAGCTAACAAAAGTGTTGACATCTGAATACTGAGTCTAGAACGGCTAAATAACAAACTGTTTCCAAAATACCTAACGCATTATATTTACGACATACATTACCACGGAGTTTTTATCCGGGGGTGGGGGCGTTTGTGAATGTAATAAAAGAAAAGTAAAAAAAAAAATTCTACATTAATTTTGTATAAATTCATTTTCCATTAATTTGATTTTTGCAATTCAAACGTGTATGTGTATCTCGATCTGTCCAGCTTGTCATGAAACTCTGATGTCAGAAGGTGGAGAAGCTGATCTACAAGGACATTTTAATAGCTGTACCAAGAATCCAGATCATGCAAGGTTTATACCTGTTGAAAACTTTACCTTAAAACAGATGCCTGAAGGTCTTCGTAACAACGCTTTGTATAAATTCGTCAGCGGCGCAGCTGACCTAACAGTTAGAGTTGATGTTAAAATGACCAGTCCACATAGACACGTTTCAGATTCATTTTACGACATAAGAGGTACGACAAATTTAAGAACGGAAGTGGGAGAGTGACGTATTCAAAGAATTTCTCACATGACCTTTTATCTCAGCGTAAGTCGTGTGTATTTTATGTGTACACCGCAGCACAAGTTGTTTTTGATGACCTCGAGGCCAGTCACACGTCAATCAGACTGTTTTATGATAGTGAAACGAGTCCAGTGGTCAGTGTTGATGATGTCGAGATTGTCAATGTAAATGTCGCCAGTGACTTGTGCAAGTTAAAATGTGTCACGAGCGATAAAAGGGTCATTAAAAAAGTGTTTGGTCTGTACACATCTTTTTTAGATTCATGGAATTCAATCAAAAAGACCTACGAAGATTCTCGAGATATTCACAAAGTGAGCTTCATAGTTTCACATCCTCATGGATGTTCCAAACAAATCAGTTTTGGTCGTTGGGTCAACAGATATCAGTTAGGACTTTATAATAAATTTACCTATACAACATGTACATGTCCAGGAAGTAGTGGAGCCACAGTTTATTGTTTGGGGTTTGAAGAGGGAGGTCAGAATGTTCAACTTGTTCACAGTGGAAGTTTAAACCCTAAACTTAATTACAGCGGTGCCGGGGTGACATTTTGAGCGACCTGGGAACAATTAATAGAGGCTAGACTTGTTTTTATGTCACTAGCTTTTATTTGTATTTTTATTTGTTTTTTGTTTGCTGAATGGGTGTACATTTTTGGCCGACTTATTGTTCACACCTCTCGTAAATGTTCACATTTGTATTGATTTTTATAGAGTAAAAGATGCATACAATTACAGAAATCTTGTTTAACAAATAATAATAATAATAAAAATGAATAAGTAAATATAAAATAAAAGGATATTAGACTTTTTTTTATATAACAACGTTGCTCTGCCTATTTACACGAATTTTAGAAACATAATATAATGAACGGGACGGGTGGCCGAGTGGTGTAGATACTCGACTGTCGACCTGAGAGTTCTGGGTTCGATCTTCGGTGAAAACCCTGTGGAATTTTTCCAGGTGAAATGTGTTTCAAAGTCGACCCGAGAGTCCACCAGCTTTAAATGGGTACCTGACTTAAGTTTGGGAAGTAAAGGCGGCTGGGCATTGTGCTAACCACACAAACCCTTCATATGCCGAGTTTATAGAAACAGATGAATTCAACACTTCATCTGCATCGATGGCCCGTTAGGGTTAAGGGAACTTTACTTTTAATATAATGAACGCTCGCGTATTATCCAAATCGTTAAAGAATAGCCCATGTAGATATAACCATTTACGATTCTTGTTTAATAAAAGTTATAATGAATGTACAATTTCTGGCCATTGTTCGTTAATGGCTGTCAAAGGTCAAGCACAACTTAGAACGAAAAAGAAAACAAGTCATGGGGTAGGGTGAAGTAGGAGGTCAAATTTAAGTATTAAAAGGTTAAAGAAAATAAGTGAAAAACTATATATTACTATTATATTAAGCGTAGTCTCATATAGTTACGCACAAATTTGTACTACATTTTTTTTTAATATTAAGCTGGCCCCATTTATGAGCTAAAGTTGTCCAATTATTATACAACTAGTAAACATAGGCCCGGTACCCGGACCGGCTATTAGGCACGCAGTCGGAGAAGAAAATGGTGATATATATTCGAGCGCTTGAACAATCAGTCTATATACACAAATAGCATATCTATCTACTCAAAGTGGCGCCAAAGGACATGAAAAGATTATTGTAGCCAAAACACATTTAAGGGACACTTAATAATACATCAAATAAAGTTCATATTTTATATAGTTTATCCCAAAGAAAATAATCCTCATTATGGGCATAGAATCTCAACAAAAACAACTCCCGACTATTAAACTTTGAATCTAACATCCAACGATACATAATTTGCGCTCACAACACCATATCTTTGACTAATCTTAATTCATTCAAAATATTTTAAAGGACTCTTTCTCAACAGTTTTTTTTTTATAATTTATCGATTCTCTTCCACTTAGCCCCACACCCATCCTTCCGCCAACCCCCTTCCACTCAAGACATGGTCGAATCGCAGTGGGTCTCAATGTACATAGAAGAACCCTGTTAACAATACCACGTGACACTTCTGCCCCCCCCCCCGTCAAACGCTCCTTTCCCAACCCTACACCCCCATTCCAACAGTTCTTTTTTTTATAATTTTATAATTTATCATGTTTAACATGACGTATTTAAAAAAAAAAGACAGACGTGAGGTTAAAAAAACAGCAGTGTTACATCTCGAATCGTCTGCTTGACTCCCCCCCCCCCCCTTTACGCAACCATTTGGTTTATTCCCTCCCCTATCCCAACCAACTCGGTAATATATATTTGAGCGCGTTAACAATCAGTCTATATATACAAAAAATAGCATTTTATATAATTCATCCCAAAGAAAATAATCCTCATTATTGGCATGAACACATATACACCGCACGGCGTGAGGGTCTGCCGAACGTAAGTACGGTCGACTATTTTAGACAATTATGTATATAGACTAGTAAGCATAAGTCCAGTACCCGAACCAGCAATTAGGCACGCAGTTGGAGTTGATAGTGATATATATTTGAGCGCTTTAACAATCAGTTTATATACAAAAAAATAGCATGTCTATGTACTTGAAGTGGCCCCAAAGGACATGAAAAGATTATTGTAGCCTAAACACATTTAAGGGTCACTTAATAAAACATAAAATAAATTTCATATTTTATATAGTTTATCCCAAAGAAAATAATCCTCATTATGGGTACATAAACAACCTCCGACTATTAAACTTTGAATCTAACATCCAACTTTACATATCATTTAAAAAATTTAATTCATTAATATTATTTTAAAGGACTTATTTCCAAACAGTTCTTCATTATCTGTCTCTATGTATCTATCTCTATCTATCTATCTGTATTTATCTATCAATATATATCTATCTATCTCTATATATCTCTCTTTACACAAGTCTTACATATTATTGACACCACAGTCACAAAATGACAAAAGGGGTATTTAGTATAACTGAATGTTCTTAGAACATGTATTATTTTAATTTTCTTCTATTTAATTTTTATTCAAGAAAGAGTCATTTGATGAACAAAATGCGCACCAAACATACTCTCATTTAGTAAGTTGTCTCTTTTCAGTTTCTATAAAATGCAGCTAGAATAATTGTTTGAAATTATGTCCCTTATATTGGTATACCCCCTTATTTATAACTGGACCTACCTTATTCATTTATTGGATGGTAATATATTTGTAACATTTCACGACACATTTTTTGAAATCATATTAACTGTTTTTAAGCATGATGCCATTTATCGTAACTTCGGCAGTGGCTGCCATTTTATTTAAATCTATAGAAACTATTAAAAACTGTACATTATTTAAAAATTATTGAATCGAGACACGGGCAAGAGTCTATTAATATTTTAAAAGGAAACTGTATTTTTACTTTTCATCTAAAGAAGACTTGAGGCAGATATAAAAATACAAATAACTATGATGGGACACATTTTTATTTTACACAATATAAACATGAGCATGCGGCTGTATACTACTATCAACATTTTTCGAAGTATATATATATATATATACATCGTCAATGTGGTATTTTTTTTTAATAACTACAAAGTGATATAGGCTTCTGGATGGTAAAAAAGGTTTAACTAGTCTGTTTTACAAGTACAGATTATCAGTATAGAGGCTATAATATGGGTGAGCCAATTTATAAATTACGGACCACAATGTGCTTTTAAATATGACTAACATGGTCTGACCAAGAGAAAATAGATGGGGTATTTATATAAATTTATAAAAAAAATTGTTGATTGACGTTCATTGGCCTACTTATCGTATAATGACCATACCTGCACTATACAATATGTTTAGTGTTGAAAACACTGTAAAGATCAAATTTCAAAGAAATTAAGTTTTGGTTTAAATTATAAACACATGCATTTAAATTTTAAACGGATAACTATTGTAGCGAACTCGTAGTTGTTATGTTTGACGTGTTCTAGCTAATGTTAATTTTAACAAAATCAAAGGTACTGAATTTAACAGATGATGAATTAAAACAAATCTCCACAAAATATCAATTAAATTTAACAATACATCCGTGTTAAGTTCAAAACTGTAAAGACCATGACACTACATTGGACTTTGAAGGAGTGTATGTAACACAGAAAAGCTGGATCACATCATAGAAGAGATATGCCAGAGTAGAGAAGTTTCATAACAATATAAAAAGTAAAAATCTGTGGTTCATAATAGCTAATCATCATACTGAACTTTTTTTTTTAAATTTAAAAACGAACTCTAGTGCCCAGACGATGTCTTAAACCAGAATTGTAATATTGGAATTGAAGGAGAAAGTAAGCTATTAATTCTCGACCCCCCCCCCCACACACACTTTTTTTTTTGGGGGGGGGGGGAAATAGGGAGGCGAAATCCTGTGGTATCAGGGCGGAGAACATGTTTGATGCAGCTCCTCATATCATCAAAGTAAAATAAACGATATAATACACTTTTATTGTTAATTTATTTCATTTAGCAATAAATGAAATGTTCAGTGTCACAATAAAAATAACCCAATAGAATATCACAACGTACAATATTTGTTTGCTAATAAACAATAAAATTAGTCGTATATTTATACTTAATGCAAGTGTCACTCTCTGATCAATGAAATAAATTATTGGTGTCTACAAAATTCATACCACGTATTTGATATGCATTTGAGTACACAGTTTACTAGTGTATTTAAATTAGTACAACATTATATATAAATAATTGATGTACTGGCATATATAAATTAACTCCCTTAGAACAAATTACATTTTACAATTGCTAAATTATTATAAGTGTGCATATTCTGTCTGACACACATGCAGGAACAGTGATTAACACTAGTACAGATGTGAAATGTCATTACCGTTTATTGTGGACATAGCAAGAATTATGCAATCTGGAAAAACAATCCATCTTCATCACCATAGACAAACATTTCTTAAATTCATTTTATTATTAAATTTTTAGCTGAAAAAAAAATTAACTGGAAATTTATCAAACAATGTAAGGAAAGTGTATCAGAAATTACTGGGCTCGAGAAATTTGGCGCCGGCCGTAATAATTGTACAAATAAAATTATGTTAAATTGAATAACTCCGGTTATTCTCTTAGACCTTGTGTTTTCAATCAACATCTTGTTTTTATTTTAAAACATAGAACAATTCGGATGTTTTATTTTTTAATTGATTGAACCATTTTTTTATTCCAAAAATAATAATTATCATTTATTTATTTTTACATTTGTGGTGAAAAACTAATTAACGACACACGATGATATGGGAATTAGACCAGCACACATTAAGTAGCCTACATATAATTTCACTTAATAGATATGGGTTTGAATCCGTACTAAAATACTTAGTTAAGGGAAATTACCATTAGTAATTCAACACTTTCGTACTTTGTCCTATATGATAAATTGCCTTACATGTAATATAGGGAATACCCAATCACAATTGATAGAAAGAAGACATACTTACACGTGGTTCTACAGTTTCAATATCACTAATCCTAAAGCTTACTTTGATGTAAAGGTAATTTTGTCACTGTTCAAAGTTATTTTAGCATGTATATTTGCTATATGATTTTCAGTCGTTTATTTTCCATTTCTTCCTTGTATATTTCTTCAGTAACTATACTCAGAGGCGTTTTTTTTAATGAAAGGCAACTGCCTAGGCTCCACGATTCTACTAAGGCCTACCCGGCCAAAGATTTTTTTTTTTATTCTGCAATCTTTTTTGACATAAAAATTGTATTCGGCAATTGTTTTTAAAGTGAACAATTCCACAAAGTTAATGTTGTGAGATGATCGACCGTACCTTGATTGAATTTTAACAAAATATTTTTACCTTCTTTTTGTTTTGATAACAGCTGTTACAAGTCTCAACAATAATGCGAGTTCGTTTGTATGGATTATGATTGATATTAGAACAGAAAGTAAGAATCTCTCAAACCCATATATTTAGGAGATAATTTTTAATGATAAAAATACGTTTTCGCAAGGTGCATTTTAATTAGGAAATATGAATAGTAATAAATATATACATATATATGTATATATATATATATATATATATATATATATATATATATATATATATATATATATTATGGTGCCACTCAAAAAAAATTTCTGAGTTTTTATCCTGCCACCCCCAAAATGTGTTAGTAATGTTATAAGAATAAAATTGGCAAAATTTGAATGTATTCTGATAATATTTATTGGTAGCTCAACAGTGTCAAAGTTTTGCAATATACAGCGTTTCGGGACATTACCATACGGTAAACGGTAATCCTCCTGTAACACAAAAACATCCAAAGCTATTTGAAGACACCTATTGCTGTAAAAGAGAACAAACAACTGTTTTGTACATAGCAACAGAATAGTAACTTTCAGAACCTTCAGCTAAATAACATAAAGAGTCCATTCAACATTGTTCAGTCTGAAAGATCACTATTCACTAATTACATGTCTTCAAGTGCAAGTAATGATATTCTAGCTGCGGCTGGGGCAGTTAGGGTGGACTTGTTAGCATTAGGAAAGTAACGAAGGTGTTTCGCTACTACTTGTAACAAACACTGTTTCTGTTCCGCTTGATTGGTTATTACTCCATTGAATGCTTGACTCAGGGTCACTTCACGCTCGGCTGCATCATTGAAGACTTTCAAACTCGCAACTTTCTTCTGGCCAACAATGTAGTTGTTATAAAACAGAAATCAGAAAGTTTATTTTGTTGTAATGTTGGACAGAAGGCTATTATGTTGTTATCGTGTTAAGTGCTGCAACCATGACTAACTTCATTTCAGATGAAACATCATTGTCAAAAAAAAAAAACCACCAGAATTTCACTCAAATACAACAAAAGCCTAGAGAATGATTTTATTGCTTATTTGGTAACGGTGTCGTTTGTTTTCTTGTAGTTCTCCAGTTGTTGAAGCTGCTGCAAATCTCTACGGTGAGTAGATGTAGCACAAGGTGATGTAAACCAAACATTCAGGTAGACCTTGAATATCAAGCTGTTGAAGTGACCCAGGGATGACAATTCACGTGCAGTAAGTTGGAACTGAGAACGCAAAATGAACATCTCAAGGCTGTAAATCAGTTTTGCCATCCACCGGACCCGGTGATAAGCTCAAGGAGCCAGAATCTTTTCATCTGCACCACAAGCTGCACCTAGAAAAACAAGTGACAGTTGCAGAAGCTCACGATAATCATCTGTAGGCTGAAACACTGTTAGCTGATACTGAATGAAGTGAATGAGTTCATCCCGAACTGGATTGAGAACCACTGCAATTAATCTACATCCATTCCACTTGCATACTTTGATGTGTCAATTGAGCCCCAATATTTACAAAATCTCTTGAATAACTTGATATTTGGTCCATCAGTGAATAAAACACCTTTAGAACAATGAGTTCCATTATATGGTGCCTGCACGCTAAGCTGATCAATTCTCTGCCACGTTTCTTCTCCAGAAGAATGCAGGCAACTGCATTTATGCCAGTGTTACTAGCAATAGTGTCGAAACACATGAACTTGATGTTATCAGGAATGTTCCATTCTTGAATAAGATTAAACACGGCAGTTTCCTCGGCCTATCCAGTTTCATTTGGCGATTTTGTTACTCCCGGCAACTTCATTGTTCCATCACCGTGTACTAGAACAGCAAGACGATCAATTAACTCTTTGGATGTTAATGCAGGTAACATTTTTCCATCCCAGTGCGCAGTTAATGGGCAGTTTGGATGAAACGATGCATGAATCTCTGTAGCTGCTGCTTCACGATGTTTACGTCGACTATGTCTGACTGATTCCATGTTAATCGCCAGGGCTGCAGTACTGTGGACAAGTGATTCTGCTGCTGATGGAATTATGTAAACTCCGTTCTTGTCACTGATTTTACTTCTGTAAAATGCAGATGCCAAACCTAGACTCACAATATTGGTGGATCGGACGATCCTCACTGGTTTAGTAGACACTTCAGGTGGTTCGGGGAGTTCATGAGGATCATCGGGATCAAAACCGTCGGTGATCTTAGCCTCTGTGTCACTGTCATTGCTGGCACTAAACTCCATCTTCTTTGCTTCGTGTTGAACCCGCTTAGCATCCTTTTCCTTACGATATTCTTGCTCTAAGCACCTTTTAAGAGACCTTTGTTCTTTCCGAGATAGCACCATATCCAATGGACCCATGCAACCACGCCTCCCTTTCTCTCTTTTTGCTACAAAAAATTGTATGTCTTCATTTACCTGCATCTTAGTTAAAGCTTCAGCATGTGCAACATCCAACAAATAAGTATAACTTTCAGTAAATTGGTGCCCTTTCCCCTTTAGTATATGTTCTGCGGGATACTTGTTTTCTTATTCCAATCCATGCTGAATGGAGATCCTTTATCTTGGCAATTTTGTGGCATTCTTTGAGAACTGGAATGCGTACCTTATGCCAGAACTGAACAACTTATTTCATTGTCACTGTGGCACTAGTGGTACTATATATATTGCACCGACATGAAAATATAAATAAGTAACAGAAATTGCCTCAGGTTTGCCTTGTATGTTAAATTCAGGCATTTTCGCATATAATATAAAACTTCGACTCCTTTGAGCAACCTCTATATATCACTGTATCTTCATGAAACTTGGTAAAATTACTTAAAATAACAAAAGAAAAAAAAATTAGGGGGTAGGACAATGAAACTTAACATTTTTTCCCCTATACCTTGAGTGGCACCCTAATATATATACATTAATATATGTATATATATAAATTAAAATCCCCATATTTACACAGACGCACACCTACATGCGGATACTGGTATATATTTTAGGGTTTATCACAAGTAACGTGTCCTTGGGCCTCGATGTATTACAAACTACACTATTATACATGAATGTCGATACTTATTCCAGCTCATACCCTCTACTCTTGTATTCTTATGTAATATACAATGTTACTGACCATAGAAATATAAAGATTGTCATTTTTGTTTGTTTACTCTGAATTAACTATTGATTGTGTTTATAGCAAAAATTATAAATTAAAACAATCGACGATTTTATATTTAATTGTTCTAAACTAATTCTGGAAATTGTTATTTTTAATTAAGATGAGACTACTCAGAGAAAGGCAAATAATAACTTTACATCTGGAAGGTTTCCAGGGCTTGAGGAATCATCTGGAAGTGTTATTGAATGAAATAAGCAACGTAATTACATTTACATCCCTCATTGATTACTTTTCAAATCCAAATAAAACATTTAGTTTTATTAGATATATATATATATATACATATATATATATATATATATATATATATATATATATATATATTCGTTTAGTGTTTTATACTAGTGCTATATATCTCCTATCTATCAATCAATCTATCTATCTATCTACCTATCCATCCATCTATCTATCTATCGTCTATTTATTTATCAAGCTATTTATTATCTGCTTCTTGGTATCTCTCTATTTAAATGGGTAAATGGGAGGTAATTACGAAAAATAATTCATTTTTCCTAAATTCTCTAATAGAAATAGCTAAATTTAATTTCAAAATTTTTATTCTATTATATCTTTTTTATCTTGAAGATTTTAGCTAAAGGTGAATCATGGTTACAAGGAAATGAAGAGTTTGGAACATTTTCAAAAATAAATAACTTTCTAGGTTTTGAATTTGCATCTTGTTCGAATAAATTAAGAGATTTTGCAGGTAGGTTCGAGGTTCTAGAAAACAATATTCGAAATTAATTTAATAGATAAAAATTGATTTAAAAAAAAAAACAATAACTGAATATTAGTATAACTCTATAAACGAACATAATTTTAAAATTTTTAACATTTGAAAAAAAAAATAATAAAGGGAAAAATGAAGAAAGTGGACATGAATCGCATTCTGATGAAAGAGAATTTCAAGAAGCAAACAAAACAATTCTGGGAGATCCAGCCAGAAAATCAGCCACCGAGTATCTTGTTGGTAAGTTAACAATGTTACTATAAATAGAAGTAAATAAAAAAAAACAATGTTCTTACTTTGACAGAAAAGGTTATAATCCAGTGATTTTCAAGTTTTACTTCGTATCAGAGTACATTTGAAATGTATGCAGTAGAGTACACTTGAAATGTATGCAGTAGAGTACACTTGAGATGTATGCAGTAGAGTACACTTGAGATGTATGCAGTAGAGTACACTTGAGATGTGTGCAGTAGAGTACACTTGAGATGTACGCAGTAGAGTACACTTGAGATGTGTGCAGTAGAGTACACTTGAGATGTACGCAGTGGTCTATATAATGGGCGACTGGGGATTTTAACCCGGGCGACACTTAACTTGCTACACAAGGGGGGGTGTGGCATTTTAGGTGTTTAGTGCCGTTATAACCTCAGATGAGAAACTAATGCACATGCATTGTTTTAAATTGCAAATAGTTTCTTAAAAGACATAAAATAAAGAATTCCTAAATAATCACAGGAACCACTTTTCACTCTGCAGTACGACATATTGTATGTGTTTTTACCCCAGTGTCTGATTATAATCATTCCAATTACAAATCGGTTTTGTATGAGTTTTTGTTAATAATAATATAAAGATTATGAATCTAGAGTTATTTCCTATCTAAAGCTGGATTATTTATATCTTTTTTATATTACTGACAATGGGCGGCATCTTCTGAACGTTGTCAATGTAACAACTCTGACACCTTGGATATGATGTTTGTGTGTGTTGGATTGGGGGTGGGTGCGTTTGCCGTACTTAAATGCAATGATATGTGCATAACAATTGTTTCGATTTCAAATCAAATTATATTTTATGCAATTCCTTTTTATGTATTTATGTCCATTCTTTCTGGCCAACAAAACACCAAATTGTTTGGTCATCATTCAGGCTTCTGTTGTACTTGAGTACATCAATAACTGGCACCGTAGTGACGTAGACATCTGCCGTCTTTAGATTCAAAGAAACATCAAAATTATTTTAAGTCAACCATATAATATATGGATCTGTTAACACATTTTCTACAATTTTAAACATTGTATTTATCATATTCTAGTACAAATTAATTCCCTAATCAAGGCTTATTCCCTTGAGGACAATCGATTGAATAACAAGCCGATATTTCTTTTTTTTTTTTACCTTATTTCTCTATATTATTAAAATTGGATTGATCCGTGGCAGATACTCACAAACTAAACATTTTTAACAAATTTTAGCCAGCGGTCAGCAGGTGTCGTCTGCCGCATGATATCAACATGTCTGTTGAAAATAGTTACAATAGTAATTCGTTTGATGACTGAATTATTTATTTAATGTTAAGGATACGTTGAATTTTGCCAAAGCCTGTATGTAATGTATCAAATGAGAGCGAATCTTTTTATATATTCGCTTTATATTAGAACGAATTTAAAGTCTTAGTTTTAGAGTACATGTAAGGAAAATCACAAAGGGTAAATTTCTATGATAAAAGCAAAAATCTTTTATTACATGATGAAAACAAAAATGATAAATCATTTCTTCGATTTAACATCAAATTTGATTGCTAACTTTAAAATGTTTATTCCCGTTTTTAAGGTGACAAGGATGCTCAAAATGTGAAAGAATCATTACAGGATATTAAAGATAAAATGTCCACGTTAGAACAAATTGTAGAGACCAATAAAGATAATTATTCTTCATTAAATACAAAATATGACAAACTCAGCAAATTATCGGACAAAATGTCGACAAAGATAAAAACTTTACAAGAAAAGCTTGAACTACAAGACGAGAAATTTGAAACCAAATACAACACCAGATTTAATGAGATTATGTCAGAACTTCATACAGCCAGTGATTTTATTCAAACTAAGACTGAATCTCTTTCTGAAAAAAATAAGGAAACAGAACAAAAATTGAATTCAGAATTAAATGTTAGGTGTGAAAATATTCAATCTGAACTTGAAGATCACAAAAAAAGTGTTATCGAGAAAATGAAGGGATATAATACTGAATTACAAACCCAGACAAATATTATTGCTGAAATAAAACAAGAAAAAGATTGCTTTACATATAAAATAACTGAATTGGAGAACAAATTATTATGTATCACAAAGACGGTTGAAAACCTGAGCATTTCACATGAAAACGTTCCACATAGTAATGAAAAGGTAATATTTTTTTTTTCTATTTCATAGAACTTTTAAAAATTCTTACTTCATAATGGACAATTTTAATTTTTTTAAATCTTTACAATAACACATTTTTATTTAAATGCGGTTAATTAATTTACCACTGTACATTACCTATTCTATGCTCGAGAATTTTGTATTGACCAATGGTAGATTTTTACATATACCAAGCACTAAGTATATCTCTTGAAATTTGCGTAACTATGGTTGGTGTCAACCGGTGCGGAAAATTCAGGGTGTCCCCCTTTCATATTACTTTCAACTGTATTTCAGAAAGATGTATATTACTTTTATTAAACTGTGTTTGTAAACTACGTCTCCATTTTCATGAAACCACTTACTACATGTGCCCTTTATTATTTAGAACGTCTTCGAAAAAACTCTATATTGATCTGAGCAGCTTTGAACTGTATTCATTTAGTTAAGCTATAGAGGCTTTGTGTGTTGGCACCCTGTGCTATTGCTCTATATGGTGTCACCCTGTGCTACTGCTGGTTTAAAAAATTAATCGGCTATAAAACCGAGTATACTGAGTTCTTACTGCTATGAAATAAAGAACTGTTGATTTTTGTGTCACCCCCGAGTGAAGCCACTGTCTCTTCCCACTTCTTTATTTTGTATTCTCTGACTTCTCCCTAACTCCCTCACTAATTCTGTTTTTTATTCACACTCCTACACATTCTGATATCTCTTACCTTTTGCTAATCTGTTTTCCATCTTCTTCACTTACCAATCCTGTTTTCTTTCTCGCCAGTCATTTTTTTTTATTAATTATCTTTCCCTTTTCTGCTTTCTCCCTATTTCCCATTATGTTTTATATAAAATTCGCCATTTATTTTTTTTTAATTATCTCTTGAGTTTAATTCGTGGTAGTTTCAAAATGAGAACTATCATGTATGGAACTAGATAGAAAAATAATATATTAATACTTATATTATTTAAAATTTCAAGTGTGCTAATTATATTTTGAAATAATATATTAATACTTATATTATTTAAAATTTCAAGTGTGCTAATTATATTTTGAAGTATGGAAGTTGACTTAGAGGAACAAAGATTTATTATGAAGCTTTAGCCGATATACAAAATTATTATCAATCTAAGCATTATTTATATTTTCTCCTAACAATTGAATAATTCGTAGATATCATATGTGTTTGTAATGGTAATTGCAAACGGTGTTACATGTATTTTTAGGTTAAATGTTTCAATTATCCTACTAATAAAGTAGCTATCTTGTCGTCCGTCCGGCGGCGGCGTGTGGGAAAGCCGTCGCTATAAATAATCTATCAAGTCATTTCCCGATAGTATAATTTTTTTGCCGTCGCTATAATTAAAAATCCTCCATGACGTCATTTCCCGAAAATATTTTTTTTTATTTTCCTACCAATAAAGCCGAATCGAACCTGCTCGCGGGTGCTGTATCGTGCTATACCAACTAGCCTTTGTGCTGCAAAACTGCATAATCAATTATTTTTCTTTTCACTGCATTTTTATAAAATCTTTTATGTAATGTTTCGTTTTAATTTTAACATTAAGAAAATTAAGGGTGAAACGTAAAAGATGATATAAATTAGCACCCATATCTTTACTTAATGGTGTTTAGTTTAGTTTGGTTTAGTTGGTTGGTTTGCTTTAGTAGATTTTGGTTGATTTGGTGGGTTTGGTTTATTTGGTTAGTTGATCGGTTTGTTCGTTTAGTTGGTTTGATTGGCTGGTTTGGCTGTTTGGTTTGGTTGGTTAGCGTTGACGGGTAAAACGTAATTCGTGACGGATTTGGCTTGATGGGTTGGGTTAGTTGGATTGGTTGATTGATAAGCTGGTTTAGTTAGTTGGTTGGGTTGGTTGTTTGGTTTGGTTAGTTTAATTGGTTGTATCGGATGGTTTGGTTGGTTGGTTGTTTGGTTTTATTTGGTTGGTAAGCGTTGATGGGTAAAAACGTCATTTTTGACATATGAATTCTAAGCCATTTCTGCGCATTAGGAAGGTAGCATAAATCAGCACCTAATTAACCTAATTAGTCGTATTTAAAAATTAAATAGTTAAATTGATTAGGAAGGGTTGTCACATTACACATAGACGCTGGGCTTAATATCTATTATAGTATAAATAAATATAACCTTTCTCTTAAATTGCATATCATTTTCCTTCAATTAGTTTCCCGTGCATGATGAATCATTCTTTTCCAAAGGTAATTTTTTTTTTTTTTCAATTATACATTAATTAGCTTTTGGTATAAACTTTACTAAAATGTAGTTTATTTTATTATTTAAATCTTTTTTTGCAAATATTTTAATTATTAGTACCTAACACGTGAAAACCATATTTTTGATAAATACTTTATTGATAAAAGTCCGTATAAGTTTGTTCGCAGATCTCGAAAAAAAAAAACAACTACAAAAAAAAAATATCATCCAACAATCTTTTAATTTACAAAAGCCTATCACAGTACTCGAGGATCATTTGTTGTTCCCTTATCTTCGTGGCTTTAACGCCTAATATAAACCGACTTACAGAGAAAGAGGAATTTATAACACAGAGTGTACGCCAATAGGGAGATCATGTCCGTCAACACAGGGTGTGTGTCAATAGGAAGATCATGTCCGTCAACACAGAGTGTACGCCAATAGGGAGATCATGTTCGTCAACACAGGGTGTGTGTCAATAGGAAGATCATGTCCGTCAACACAGAGTGTACGCCAATAGGAAGATCATGTCCGTCAACACATGGTGTGTGTCAATAGGAAGATCATGTCCGTCAACACAGAGTGTACGCCAATAGGAAGATCATGTCCGTCAACACAGGGTGTGTGTCAATAGGAAGATCATGTCCGTCAACACAGGGTGTGTGTCAATAGGAAGATCATGTCCGTCAACACAGAGTGTACGCCAATAGGAAGATCATGTCCGTCAACACAGGGTAAGTGTCAATAGGAAGATCATGTCCGTCAACACAGAGTGTAAGCCAATAGGGAGATCATGTCCGTCAACACAGGGTGTGTGTCAATAGGAAGATCATGTCCGTCAACACAGAGTGTACGCCAATAGGAAGATCATGTCCGTCAACACAGGGTGTGTGTCAATAGGAAGATCATGTCCGTCAACACAGAGTGTACGCCAATAGGGAGATCATTTCCGTCAACACAGGGTGTGTGTCAATAGGAAGATAATGTCCGTCAACACAGAGTGTACGCCAATAGGGAGATCATGTCCGTCAACACAGAGTGTACGCCAATAGGGAGATCATGTCTGTCAACACAGAGTGTACGCCAATAGGGAGATCATGTCTGTCAACACAGGGTGTGTGTCAATAGGGAGATCATGTCCGTCAACACAGAGCGTACGCCAATAGGAAGATCATGTCCTTCAACACAGAGTGTACGCCAATAAGGGGAGATCATGTCCGTCAACACAGAGTGTCCACCAATAGGGAGATCATGTCCGTCAACACAGAGTGTACGCCAATAGGAAGATCATGTCCGTCAACACAGAGTGTACACCAATAGGGAGATCATGTCTGTCAACACAGAGTGTACGCCAATAGGGAGATCATGTCCGTCAACACAGGGTGTGTGTCAATAGGGATATCATGTCCGTCAACACAGAGTGTACGCCAATAGGAAGATCATGTCCTTCAACACAGAGTGTACGCCAATAAGGAGATCATGTCCGTCAACACAGAGTGTCCACCAATAGGGAGATCATGTCCGTCAACACAGAGTGTACACCAATAGGAAGATCATGTCCGTCAACACAGAGTGTACACCAATAGGGAGATCATGTCTGTCAACACAGGGTGTGTGTCAATAGGAAGATCATGTCCGTCAACACAGAGTGTACGCCAATAGGAAGATCATGTCCTTCAACACAGAGTGTACGGCAATAGGAAGATCATGTCCGTCAACACAGAGTGTACGCCAATAGGAAGATCATGTCCGTCAACACAGAGTGTACACCAATAGGAAGATCATGTCCGTCAACACAGAGTGTACGCCAATTGGAAGATCATGTCCGTCAACACAGAGTGTACACCAATAGGGAGATCATGTCTGTCAACACAGGGTGTGTGTCAATAGGAAGATCATGTCCGTCAACACAGAGTGTACGCCAATAGGAAGATCATGTCCGTCAACACAGGGTGTGTGTCAATAGGAAGATCATGTCCGTCAACACAGAGTGTGTGTCAATAGGAAGATCATGTCCGTCAACACAGAGTGTACGCCAATAGGGAGATCATGTCCGTCAACACAGAGTGTGTGTCAATAGGAAGACTCCATAAGAACCTTTCACTTATTATGTAACATTTATTTCCTTGATTACTCTCCCCAATAGTGTTTTTATAACCGTTTTCTCCACTCGAAACCTCTTTTCATTTATTTAAATTTTATTATGGGTTTTTGTTATCGATTTTTTAAGGAACTTTTATGAGAGAATTTTTTTTTTTTAATTTCGCATACATTTTATTACATAATTTGATTGCATTATTTATTAATTAATTCTGCAATTAATAAAAGACGAACGAAACTAATAGATGGGTTACTTCCCTTACATTAGTAATATAACTTACTTTTCACATATCAATTGTTGAAAATTTGTAAGGGAAAGTAGCCGGTTTATCTGACATCAGGACGTATTTTTTTGCCCATAACGTCTGCCATTTAAACATAAGAGAAAAATGTATTGAAAATTAAAAAAAAAAAATTGTGTTAGTTTTTATCGTTACTTGTTTGAACAACTACTTGAGTTATACGAAATGTCTGTCAAAACGAGAGATCACATCTGTAAACTATGGCAGTTTATATAAAGCCATGATACTGTGTTGTTTTTCCTATAACTAACACAGTACTGGGTTTTGACCACTGCAGTTCCTAATATGTCTGAATTAGCACTGACACTGTATACTCGCATATATACTTAGTCTTGATCTTGGGTTATAACTATTTATTTTATTTTTTTACGATGTGCGATAAGTCGTCTGTCGATGTAAAGCTAACAATAGTGTTGACTTGTGACCAGTGGCGCAACCAGGGGGGACAGGGGGGGGGGGGGGCTTGAGTCCCCCCAGGCCAAATCATCAATACATAATTAAAGCTATAAAATTACAAAAAAGACTGCCAAACTGTCTTTTTCAAAATGTCAGCCCCCCTCCCCCCCAGCATTTTTTGATGGTTGCGCCACTGCATGTGACCACTCAGTCTAGAACGGTTAAATAACAATCTGTTTCTAAATTACGGTCTTAGCAACAATAGAGATCCATTTAAAATTTAACTAAAATGTGTGTGTATTATTATCAGTTCAGAATATTGCTGTACCTAACGCCATATTGTCACGACATACACTACAATAAAGTTTTTGTCCATCGGAGGGGGAGTATGGGGGCTCTAGTCAATGTAATAAAAGAAAAATTTAATGCGAAATATTTTTTTTTTATTTTTTTTTGCTTATAACATTTATGTAATGTAATCCTAACGTGTATCTGTATCAATCTATCCAGGTTGTCATGAAACTCTGATGTCAGAAGGTGGAGAAGCTCATCTACACGAACATTTTAATGGCTGTACCAAGAATCCTGGTCATATAGGGTTTATACCGGTTGAAAACTTTACCTTAAAACAGATGCCTGAAGGTCTTTGTAACGATTATTTGTATAAATTCATTAGTGCTGCATCCGACCTAACAGTTAGAGTTGATGTTAAAATGACCAGTCCACATAGGAAAGTTTCAGATCCATATTACGACACAAGAGGCTCGACAAACTTAAGAACAGGCAGCGGGAGAGTGATACATGTCACAAGCAATCATAAGAAGTATTGTGAGTGTAAAAAATGTCTAACGTTAGACACAAGAAGCAAACAGTTGTGTGTATTTTATGTGTGCACAGCAGCACAAGTTGTTTATGATGACATCGAGGCCAGCCGCACGTCAATCAGACTGTTTTATGACAGTGAAACAAGCCGGTGGTCAGTGTTAATAATGTCCGAATTGTCGATGTACATGTCGCCAGTGACTTGTGCATGTTAAAATGTATCACGCGGAATATAGAGGTCGCAGATAAACTGTCCGATCTGCATACATCTTTTTTTATATCATGGAATTATATAAAAAAAATGTACAAACATTCTCGAGAGATTCACAAAGTGAGCTTCATAGTTTCACATCCTCATGGATGTTCCAAACAAATCAGTTTTGGTAACTGGGTCAACAGATATCAGTTAGGACTTTATAATAAATTTACCTATACAACATGTACATGTCCAGGTAGTAGTGGAGCCACAGTTTATTGTTTGGGGTTTGAAGAGGGAAGTCAGTATGTTCAACACAGTGGAAGTTTAAACCCTAAACTTAATTACAGCGGTGCCGGGGAAATTTTGTAACTATATGTGTACAATTAATATAGAGGCCATCATTTGTCTTTATTTAGGTCACTATATTTTATTATTATTAATTTTTTAGAGAATAGTTATAATTTTTTTTGTAGACCAAATGTTCACGCCTCTTATAAGTTTACTGATTTTTTATTGAGTAAAAGATACATACAAATGTAGAAATCGTATTTAACAAAAAATAATAATAATAAAGAAAATATAAAAAAGAGAATATTCAATTTTATATAAAACTGTGTTTGATGTTCATATAAGGATGAGATGTTTATCTCTGAGATCATATAAAACATTAATAGGACGTTTTTATGATGCCCTGCTTTCATCCCCACGATAGCCGGTAGTGCAATGAGTACGGAGGCACCAAGGGAGATATAGGTGACTAGACACACTGGAATCGACGGAACTGTATTTTAACAGATGATGAATTATTTCAATACGAATCTCCTCAACATATCAAATAAATTTAACAATACACACTTGTTAAGTTCAACACTGTAAAGAACAGGACAAGACTTCATTAGACTCGAAAGGACTACATGTAACAGAGATGAGCCTAGCAGAGAAAAAGCTGGGTCACAAAAGAGAAGAGCAGTGCTAGAGCAGAGAAGTTCCACAGCAGATGAATTCAGGAACGGTTCTCAACGGGTGGTATACAGGGGTACGCAGCGTCAGATAAAATAATGAAGAGTTTGAAGAAAGTCGCCAGTTT
>JAGDYQ010000056.1:2882316-2897256 GCA_021962125.1 Bulinus truncatus
ATATTACTTTCAACTGTATTTCAGAAAGATGTATATTACTTTTATTAAACTGTGTTTGTAAACTACGTCTCCATTTTCATGAAACCACTTACTACATGTGCCCTTTATTATTTAGAACGTCTGCGAAAAAACTCTAAACTGATCTGAGCAGCTTTGAACTGTATTCATTTAGTTAAGCTATAGAGGCTTTGTGTGTTGGCACCCTGTGCTATTGCTCTATATGGTGACACCCTGTGCTACTGCTGGTTTAAAAAATTGATCGGCTATAAAACCGAGTATACTGAGTTCTTTCTGCTATGAAATATAGAACTGTTCATTTTTGTGTCACCACTAAAATGGTAGCACCCGGCGCGGTCCGCACCCCCGAGTGAAGCCACTGTCTCTTCCCACTTCTTTATTTTGTATTCTCTGACTTCTCCCTAACTCCCTCACTAATTCTGTTTTTTATTCACACTCCTACACATTCTGATATCTTTTACCTTTTGCTAATCTGTTTTCGATCATCTTCACCTACCAATCCTGTTTTCTTTCTCGCCAGTCATTTTTTTTTATTATTTATCTTTCCCTATTCTGCTTTCTCCCTATTTCCCATTATGTTTTATATAACATTCGCCATTTATTTTTTTTAATTATATCTTGAGTTTAATTCGTGGTAGTTTCAAAATGAGAACTATCATGTATGGAACTAGATAGAAAAAGAATATATTAATACTTATATTATTTAAAATTTCAAGTGTGCTAATTATATTTTGAAATAATATATTAATACTTATATTATTTAAAATTTCAAGTGTGCTAATTATATTTTGAAGTATGGAAGTTGACTTAGAGGAACAAAGATTTATTATGAAGCTTTAGCCGATATACAAAATTATTATCAATCTAAGCATTATTTATATTTTCTCCTAACATTTGAATAATTCGTAGATATCATATGTGTTTGTAATGGTAATTGCAAACGGTGTTACATGTATTTTTAGGTTAAATGTTTCAATTATCCTACTAATAAAGTAGCTATCTTGTCGTCCGTCCGGCGGCGGCGTGTGGGAAAGCCGTCGCTATAAATAATCTATCAAGTCATTTCCCGATAGTATAATTTTTTCGCCGTCGCTATAAATAAAAATCCTCCATGACGTCATTTCCCGAAAATATTTTTTTTTATTTTCCTACTAATAAAGCCGAATCGAACCTGCTCGCGGGTGCTGTATCGTGCTATACCAACTAGCCTTTGTGCTGCAAAACTGCATAATCAATTATTTTTCTTTTCACTGCATTTTTATAAAATCTTGTATGTAATGTTTCGTTTTAATTTTAACATTAAGAAAATTAAGGGTGAAACGTAAAAGATGATATAAATTAGCACCCATATCTTTACTTAATGGTGTTTAGTTTAGTTTGGTTTAGTTGGTTGGTTTGCTTTAGTAGATTTTGGTTGATTTGGTGGGTTTGGTTTATTTGGTTAGTTGATCGGTTTGTTCGTTTAGTTGGTTTGATTGGCTGGTTTGGCTGTTTGGTTTGGTTGGTTAGCGTTGACGGGTAAAACTTAATTCGTGACGGATTTGGCTTGATGGGTTGGGTTAGTTGGATTGGTTGATTGATAAGCTGGTTTAGTTAGTTGGTTGGGTTGGTTGTTTGGTTTGGTTAGTTTGATTGGTTGTATCGGATGGTTTGGTTGGTTGGTTGTTTGGTTTGATTTGGTTGGTAAGCGTTGACGGGTAAAAACGTCATTTTTGACGTATGAATTCTAAGCCATTTCTGCGCATTAGGAAGGTAGCATAAATCAGCACCTAATTAACCTAATTAGTCGTATTTAAAAATTAAATAGTTAAATTGATTAGGAAGGGTTGTCACATTACACATAGACGCTGGGCTTAATATCTATTATAGTATAAATAAATATAACCTTTCTCTTAAATTGCATATCATTTTCCTTCAATTAGTTTCCCGTGCATGATGAATCATTCTTTTCCAAAGGTAATTTATTTTTTTTTTCAATTATACATTAATTAGCTTTTGGTATAAACTTTACTAAAATGTAGTTTATTTTATTATTTAAATCTTTTTTTGCAAATATTTTAATTATTAGTACCTAACACGTGAAAACCATATTTTTGATAAATACTTTATTGATAAAAGTCCGTATGAGTTTGTTCGCAGATCTCGAAAAAAAAAACAACTACAAAAAAAAAATATCATCCAACAATCTTTTAATTTACAAAAGCCTCTCACAGTACTCGAGGATCATTTGTTGTTCCCATATCTTCGTGGCTTTAACGCCTAATATAAACCGACTTACAGAGAAAGAGGAATTTATAACACAGAGTGTACGCCAATAGGGAGATCATGTCCGTCAACACAGGGTGTGTCAATAGGAAGATCATGTCCGTCAACACAGAGTGTACGCCAATAGGGAGATCATGTTCGTCAACACAGGGTGTGTCAATAGGAAGATCATGTCCGTCAACACAGAGTGTACGCCAATAGGAAGATCATGTCCGTCAACACAGGGTGTGTGTCAATAGGAAGATCATGTCCGTCAACACAGAGTGTACGCCAATAGGAAGATCATGTCCGTCAACACAGGGTGTGTGTCAATAGGAAGATCATGTCCGTCAACACAGGGTGTGTGTCAATAGGAAGATCATGTCCGTCAACACAGAGTGTACGCCAATAGGAAGATCATGTCCGTCAACACAGGGTAAGTGTCAATAGGAAGATCATGTCCGTCAACACAGAGTGTAAGCCAATAGGGAGATCATGTCCGTCAACACAGGGTGTGTGTCAATAGGAAGATCATGTCCGTCAACACAGAGTGTACGCCAATAGGAAGATCATGTCCGTCAACACAGGGTGTGTGTCAATAGGAAGATCATGTCCGTCAACACAGAGTGTACGCCAATAGGGAGATCATTTCCGTCAACACAGGGTGTGTGTCAATAGGAAGATAATGTCCGTCAACACAGAGTGTACGCCAATAGGGAGATCATGTCCGTCAACACAGAGTGTACGCCAATAGGGAGATCATGTCTGTCAACACAGAGTGTACGCCAATAGGGAGATCATGTCTGTCAACACAGGGTGTGTGTCAATAGGGAGATCATGTCCGTCAACACAGAGCGTACGCCAATAGGAAGATCATGTCCTTCAACACAGAGTGTACGCCAATAAGGAGATCATGTCCGTCAACACAGAGTGTCCACCAATAGGGAGATCATGTCCGTCAACACAGAGTGTACGCCAATAGGAAGATCATGTCCGTCAACACAGAGTGTACACCAATAGGGAGATCATGTCTGTCAACACAGAGTGTACGCCAATAGGGAGATCATGTCCGTCAACACAGGGTGTGTGTCAATAGGGATATCATGTCCGTCAACACAGAGTGTACGCCAATAGGAAGATCATGTCCTTCAACACAGAGTGTACGCCAATAAGGAGATCATGTCCGTCAACACAGAGTGTCCACCAATAGGGAGATCATGTCCGTCAACACAGAGTGTACACCAATAGGAAGATCATGTCCGTCAACACAGAGTGTACACCAATAGGGAGATCATGTCTGTCAACACAGGGTGTGTGTCAATAGGAAGATCATGTCCGTCAACACAGAGTGTACGCCAATAGGAAGATCATGTCCTTCAACACAGAGTGTACGGCAATAGGGAGATCATGTCCGTCAACACAGAGTGTACGCCAATAGGAAGATCATGTCCGTCAACACAGAGTGTACACCAATAGGAAGATCATGTCCGTCAACACAGAGTGTACGCCAATTGGAAGATCATGTCCGTCAACACAGAGTGTACACCAATAGGGAGATCATGTCTGTCAACACAGGGTGTGTGTCAATAGGGAGATCATGTCCGTCAACACAGAGTGTACGCCAATAGGGAGATCATGTCTGTCAACACAGGGTGTGTGTCAATAGGAAGATCATGTCCGTCAACACAGAGTGTACGCCAATAGGAAGATCATGTCCGTCAACACAGAGTGTACGCCAATAGGGAGATCATGTCTGTCAACACAGGGTGTGTGTCAATAGGAAGACTCCATAAGAACCTTTCACTTATTATGTAACATTTATTTCCTTGATTACTCTCCCCAATAGTGTTTTTTATAACCGTTTTCTCCACTCGAAACCTCTTTCATCTGTTTAAATTTTATTATGGGTTTTTGTTATCGATTTTTTGAGGAACTTTTATGAGAGAATTTTTTTTTTAATTTCGCATACATTTTATTACATAATTTGATTGCATTATTTATTAATTAATTCTGCAATTAATAAAAGACGAACGAAACTAAAAGATGGGTTACTTCCCTTACAGTAGTAATATAACTTACTTTTCACATATCAATTGTTGAAAATTTGTAAGAGAAAGTAGCCGGTTTATCTGACATCAGGACGTATTTTTTTGCCCCATAACGTCTGCCATTTAAACATAAGAGAAAAATGTATTGAACATTAAAAAAAAAAATTGTGTTCGTTTTTAACGTGACTTGTTTTAACAACTACTTGAGTTATACGAAATGTCTGTCGAAACGAGAGATCACATCTGTAAACTATGGCAGTTTATATAAAGCCATGATACTGTGTTGTTTTTCCTATAGCTAACACAGTACTGGGTTTTGACCACTGCAGTTCCTAATATGTCTAAATTAGCACTGACACTGTATACTCGCATATATACTTAGTCTTGATCTTAAGTTATAACTATTTTATTTTTTTACGATGTGCGATAAGTCGCCTGTCGATGTAAAGCTAACAAAAGTGTTGGCATGTGACCAGTGGCGCAACCAGGGGGGACAGGGGAGGGGCTTGAGTCCCCCCAGGCCAAATCATCAATACATAATTAAAGCTATAAAGTTACAAAAAAGACTGCCAAACTGACTTTTTCAAAATGTCAGCCCCCCTCCCCCCCAGCATTTTTTGATGGTTGCGCCACTGCATGTGACCACTCAGTCTAGAACGGTTAAATAACAATCTGTTTCTAAATTACGGTCTTAGCAACAAAAAAGATCCATTTAAAATTTAACTAAAATGTGTGTGTATTATTATCAGTTCAGAATATTGCTGTACCTAACGCAATATTGTCACGACATACACTACAATAAAGTTTTTGTCCGTCGGAGGGGGAGTATGGGGGCTCTAGTCAATGTAATAAAAGAAAAATTTAATGCGAATTATTTTTTTTTTGCTTATAACATTTATGTATGCAATCCTAACGTGTGTCTGTATCTCTATCTGTCCAGGTTGTCATGAAACTCTGATGTCAGAAGGTGGAGAAGCTCATCTACACGAACATTTTAATGGCTGTACCAAGAATCCTGGTCATATAGGGTTTATACCTGTTGAAAACTTTACCTTAAAACAGATGCCTGAAGGTCTTTGTAACGATCATTTGTATAAATTCATCAGTGCTGCATCCGACCTAACAGTTAGAGTTGATGTTAAAATGACCAGTCCACATAGGAAAGTCTCAGATCCATATTACGACACAAGAGGATCGACAAACTTAAGAACAGGCAGTGGTAGAGTGATACATGTCACAAGCAATCATAATAAGTATTGTGAGTGTAAAAAATGTCTAACGTTAGACACAAGAAGCAAACAGTTGTGTGTATTTTATGTGTGCACAGCAGCACAAGTTGTTTATGATGACATCGAGGCCAGCCGCACGTCAGTAAGACTGTTTTATGACAGTGAAACAAGCCCGGTGGTCAGTGTTGATAATGTCCGAATTGTCGATGTAAATGTCGCCAGTGACTTGTGCATGTTAAAATGTATCACGCGGAATATAGAGGTCGCAGATAAACTGTCCGATCTGCATACATCTTTTTTTATATCATGGAATTATATAAAAAAAATGTACAAACATTCTCGAGATATTCACAAAGTGAGTTTCATAGTTTCACATCCTCATGGATGTTCAAAACAAATCAGTTTCGGTAACTGGGTCAACAGATATCAGTTAGGACTTTATAATAAATTTACCTATACAACATGTACATGTCCAGGAAGTAGTGGAGCCACAGTTTACTGTTTGGGGTTTGAAGAGGGAAGTCAGTATGTTCAACTTGTACACAGTGGAAGTTTAAACCCTAAACTTAATTACAGCGGTGCCGGGGAGATTTTGTAACTATATGTATACAATTAATATAGAAGCCATCATTTGTCTTTATTTATGTCACTATATTTTATTATTATTATTTTTTTAGAGAATATTTATAATTTTTTTTGTAGACCAAATGTTCACGTCTCTTATAAGTTTACTGATTTTTTATTGAGTAAAAGATACATACAAATGTAGAAATCGTATTTAACAAAAAATAATAATAATAAAGAAAATATAAAAAAAGAGAGCATTAAATTTTATATAAAACTGTGTTTGATGTTGATGTAAAGATGATATGTTTATCTCTGAGATCATATAAACAAATAATGGGACGTTTTCATGATGCCTTTCTTTCATCCCCACGATAGCCGATAGTGCAATGAGTACGGAGGCACCAAGGGAGATATAGGTGACTAGACACACTGGAATCGACGGAACTGTATTTTAACAGATGATGAATTATTTCAATACGAATCTCCTCAACATATCACATAAATTTAAATTTAATAATACACACTTGTTAAGTTCAACACTGTAAAGAACAGGACAAGACTACATTAAACTCGAAAGGACTACATGTAACAGATATGAGCCTAGCAGAGAAAAAGCTGGGTCACAACAGAGAAGAGCAGTGCTAGAGCAAAGAAGTTCCACAGCAGATGAATTCACGAACGGTTCTCAACGGGTGGTATACAGGGGTACGCAGCGTCAGATAAAATAATGAAGCGTTTGAAGAAAGTCGCCAGTTTGCTGCGTGACTCATTGCTAAGCCACGTGCCCGGTTATTGTATGAGACGGGTAAACACATTCGATAATGAAAATAATAACAAATATTATCGAACTAACGTGTGATGAGAACCCGAGAACATCATATCACACCTTACTGGGTACAGTTGAAATAAAAGGTTAATAACCACTGTTCTAGAGTGGGTCGCTGGAGAAAGCAAAGTGTAATACAGCAGTGAATTAGTTGTTGATGAGTCAGTCATAACAAGTCTAACTAGCCCAATGAGTCAGTCATAACAAGTTTAACTAGCCCAATGAGTCAGTCATGACAAGTTTAACTAGCCCAATGAGTCAGTCATAACAAGTTTAACTAGCCCAATGAGTCAGTCATAACAAGTTTAACTAGCCCAATGAGTCAGTCATAACAAGTTTAACTAGCCCAATGCGTCGGTCATAACAAGTTTAACTAGCCCAATGCGTCGGTTATAACAAGTTTAACTAGACCAATGAGTCAGTTATAACAAGTTTTACTAGACCAATAAGTCAGCCAAAAAAATTTAACTAGCCTGCTGAGTCATTAATAAAAAGTTTAATTAGCGCAATGAGTTGATGATTACACGTCTAACTAGACCAATTAATCAGTCATAACAAGTTTAATTATTCCAATGAGTCAGTCATAACAAATGTAACTAGCCCACTGAGTCATTCAAAGTAAATTTTAAATTAAAGCAATGAGTCAGTCATAACACGTTTAATTAGCCCAATGTGTCATTCATAACAATTTTAACTAGCCTAATGAGTCAGCTGGTTGAATATAGAATTTAGTTTCGCCTGGACGATAATCGACCAGGAAATTTTAATTACTAATTACTTGTTGAAATAAAATTTATATTATTCAATTTACTGACCCACGTGTCCTTGATTCCCTTCCCACTATAACAATATATAAAGAAAAAATATATAGTTCTTAATAGTTAACCATCACACTGAATTTTTTTTCTGAATATAATTTAAAATAAAAAATAAAAGTGATGTTCAGACGATCTCTGAAAACAGTATAGTCATAATGAATATTTAAAATGTATTTCTAGAAGATATTCTTACTTTGTAAGCCTAATTAGTATCGAGAAAGGTATTTATTAATTGAGAGTGGGCAAACTTTTCCTACAGAGGGCCACATTAAAAACTTGATTGTTATCGGCGGCCGCATGTATATTTTGTCTACTTTAAAAACAAATTACGACGTATAAAAATATGAATTATGGATAATAATCATTTGTTTGTCGTTTTATTTCACATTCATACTATATTAAAAAATCACAATACCTTTAAAAATATAACCTAAATCAAATAAGGGCTAATTTGGTATTAATAACAGAATATCACCACTTAGGGATTGACCAATCAGAGACAAGGACATAGGTTAGAAGACACACAAATTAGGGTTTTATAAAATAAGCTGGCAGATCATCACAAGAACTCAATGCATAGCTAATAATACAAGTAGCTATGACATTAGTCATTAATTGTTAACATCCCTATTCGAAACTGTGCTTCTGCTAAACCAGAAGAGGATTTAGAATTTACATTTGAATGGTTTTGTAAAAATTGTAATTTAAAAGCAAATAGATTTTGATTTATATATGCATAACGAATTTATGAAATATAGCTTATAGAAAACATTAAGAGATATATAAATTTCTATAATGCGCATTTAGTTTGGATCATTAGTATGTAAGACGTCATACTTTTTAGAAATTCGGTAACAATGATTCTTAAATAGTTGCTGTATTACTGTGAACTATAAATGCTATAAAAAAAGGACAAACAAGTAGCAAAATTGGACGAATTCTTAAATTTTATAATTTTAAGCTATATTTACACACCGTTTAAAACAAATTATATTCGATGAACTTATAGAACATTTACTTACCGCGAAACTTTTTAAAAGTGAAAGTAGTCGATTTATCAAAGATGTATTTTCATTTTCTTAATTTTTTTTTTTTTTGTAAATGTATATATTAACTTGAAAGCCCCTATATGACACAAATTACAGAAAGGAGAAATGCCTAACCAAACTGTAGGAAAATGTAAGTCAACATAAAATACTCAAATCTCATCGAACTGCCGGTTGGTCTAAAAATAAAAACTTGCCATGATACATTTATTTTTGTTTTTTTTTTATACTGTGTGTGTGTCCACAATATTTGTAGATTATTACACAATCAGAGATTGCATAAAAATACAGTAAATATGTTTTAATTTTGCATTTCGAAGTTAATTTCGACTCATCTTTGATTCTATTTCCAGACAAATTACCACGTAATTTTGGATTTTATGTCATTTCTTTTATCAACATAAATTTGAACAATGTCGTATAGCCCAATTAGATTTAACTATATAAACAAATATTATTATACTGATTAGTTTTAAGAAAAAAAAATATTCACAATTTTAAATTATTCAATTTATGTCAGAAAAAAGTATTTCCCCTACAATCAGTAATTCAAATGTAACGGAATGAGAGCGGCCAGTGGCGTTGGTGCTTTGGCAGCGAGCCAGACATTTATGCTGCAGCACAACCTGCATACACTGGGTTACGGGTTAGACTCATGGCAAGTCTTAGTATACTACGTATGCGACCATTGGTGCTTCTATGACCATTCGACTTCGGCTATCTTCTAAAAGAAAGAAGGCATTTAAAGGACCGTCTCATTGGGGGGGGGGGGGGGTTATTAAATGTAAGAGATAAACATCTCATCCTTTCAGGTACTTAAAACAATTGTGCAATCTGCAGCGGGCTTCACTTTATTGTGGGTGCTCGGTGCCTGTATATATCAGAATACGCAGTTAATTGGTAATTAATTGTTTGAGTTTCAAATTGTTAATATTGAAATCAAATGAATGAATTCGCCGGACTAAGTGAGCTCTACCGTTACATACATTACAAACCTAAGATTAAAACATTCCATTTCGAAATGCTATTTTCATAATTTTGTTCTCATTATATTTATATATCATGGATGTTTATCTTGCTTGAGCCCTATCAATTACATTTTTTTTCGTGAAGACAAGGGGCGGCATTTGTTGCAAGCTCTGCTTAAATACAAGAAAACATCAGCGATGGATAGGTCAGTTATAAAATCTCCACAAACAGATTTTCCGATTTTTTTAGCCACCGGCATTCTCATTGTTACATTGATGTATTGGACAGTTGCATTCTCACATGGGAAAGAAACATCAAACGCGCTTACCAAGAAATTAAAAACATGATGTATTTTGATACCTGTTTTAATAAGTGCTTCAGACGAGTATGTAAAGCACGCTTAAAGAGATTGTCTAAGGAGTACGCGGGGCCTATAGCGGTACTTTTAGAACAAAGAGAATCGCTGTAATTGACAGAGAAATGTTATAAATGACACAGAGAAATGTTATAAATGGCACAGAGAATTGTTATAAATGGCACATATAATTGTTATAAATGGCACAGAAAATTGTTATAAATGACACAGAAAATTGTTATAAATTATACAGAGAATTGTTATAAATGGCACAGAGAACTGTTATAATTTGCACAGAGAAATGTTATAGATGGTAAAGAGTATTGTTATAAATGGCACAAATAATTGTTATAAATGACACAGAGACATGTTATAAATGACACATAATTGTTATAAATGACATAATGTTTATCACAAGTGAGAAAGGACTAAAATATAACACAAAACATTGCGGGTGTTCAATTTCATAGAAGTTTAAAAGCCTTTGGTATTCTCATCTACTGAGTTCAGTTTGTATGTTTTTCGACTTTTAAGGCCCTTAGATTTTGAAAATGGAGTCCTAATAAGTCGAAAATCTTAGAAATTTAGGAATGTTATTTTTATGGGGCCCTTTAACAATGGTAACATTCTATGTGACTTGTTTAACTTGGTGGACTATATAACTATATAACGCTGATGATAAAGTATAGAATTGATTGGATAAGTTCGCAGCACACTAACCTATATAATGTACACCATAACAATTCCATTTAAATGTCTTATAAAAATAATTTCAAAATCTGGACCAAAGCTTTCTACTACATTTTTTTGTGTTAGGGGTCAAGGTTTACACTCAATCACGAGGTAATAAAAGGGAATTTCGGGGCACGCTGGGATATTTTGTTGTTTTACTTCTCAAGGTAAGCATGGTTAGAAATGTAGATTAAAAATAGTAGAAATTCAAATAAAAATTGAATAAACAATATTTAGCCGTCAAAAAAGTTGGCCTAAAAGTGTAATAAGTTAAATACATAGTATATTTGGCACAAACAGTTAAATGTCATCTTTAATTCGTGCGTGAAAAAATAGGCTAATTTCATTGTCGAATTATTTTAAATGTGTTATAATACATCTAAATTCGGGGTAATATAAAGTTATTTCTAAAGCATAATAAAAAAAAACCAAAAAAACTAGCCATCCCGCGTCGTAGCATATGCCGTCCAATCAATCAATATAAATATTTTTTTTTTTAAATCTGCAATCAAACAAAATAATAGGCTGACATATTTGGAGAAAATACATACTTGCAAAGTTTAGCTTTGATCTATCTTGTGCAGACTTTATGATCACTATATGGTACCTTCCAGCAACTTGTTTTTTTTTATTTTATTGTTTACAGATTTTTGGTTAATTCTATGGTTGCCTTGATTCTCGATGAGCTGCCAGACTTAATTTTCTCTTTATTGGTTAGATATATTTCAATGCCTTTTTTAAGATCATGATTTTATTCATTCAGATTCTAACAAACATATTTCCGAGGGTGGGTGTTTTAATTTGCATTGCTTTTTATTTTTGGTTCACTTTGTTTCTGCGTCAATCCATCCCTTCCCCCTGCACACTATAGTGTTATTTTGATGTAACATTTTTTTTTCATTCATGCCATGCCAGTCTCCATATTACAGTTTTGTGTATTTTTTTTAGACTTGTTAAACACAGCTTAACTGGTTGAGTGCCACAGGAAAAAACGCATTTGGGTCAGAGGTAAATTATCCAGTCAAAATGAAAGGATTCTTTTAATATAACCTTCATCCTACACTAATCAGTACATATATATGTTAGTTAATGTTTTTTTAAGTAACGCGTACATATTTTGAAACAGTCAACATTTGTTTGTGTTGCGCCATGCATATTTATAATTTACTTAATCGATATTTCCCCAAAACAGCAGCACAAATACATCAAAACAAAAGATTACACCATATCTAATATTTTATTGTCTACACTTCAGGTTTGAGAGAGTTATCGTGGCCCACTTTGTAGCCTAATGGTAGCGCCGACCCAGCCACAGCATTTTCATATCTTAACTATATTTATACACCATTTTTTTAAAATTAGTTCAATATTACTTTATTCTTCACACATAATTGTATAAGTGTGTTTAAAATTATTTTATATTTTTACAATAATCAGTTGACATATTCTATTTTATGTACAGCTTTCCCTCATTTTCCGCGGTTAAACGGCTACATAATTTATCGCGACTGGGGATAAATGAGTAATTTTTAAAAAAATCTGGTTTTATAAAAGAAAACAACGCGAGTTGTCGAACTTTGTTGAACGCGTCTTGCTTGCTTTGACGTTTTCAGGAATTTCACAAACGCGACGAATCTATATATAGTATTGCAGGTTGTCCCGCATGGTTGGGCGAAGAAGAGAATTACATATATAGATAACTTCTGCAAATGTCAGTGACAAAAGCTGTAGTTCATTGTCCAGTCGTAAGAGAATTGGCTTTTTCAAGAATTAACATAAGAAAGATATGACATAACTAAAACTAAATGATAAACAAACGAAGTTTTTAATAGTTTAATAATATTCTAATCTTAGGCTAGGACTTACGAATATTTAACTAAAAAAAGGTCCTTTAGAGCATCCGCGGCAGTTCAGAGAAGGTTTTAAATAACAAGTTAATTTTAAGTACACTGGTCATTTAACCTGATTAGATTTAAATATTTTAGCCCTTAAACATAAGTCTTATTCCTGATTCATTTATGTCCGTATATTGATAATATTTATTTGTAGACTAGTGGAATAGCCTGCTAAGCTGACTGAACGAAATGCGACATAAAGGTTAACAAACAAAAAAATATATGAAATACTGCATAAGAAAATTGTATTGCCATGAACAGAATACGATATGAACAAAAAATAACAAAGAAATGTATGAAATAATGTAATAGAAAATAACATTTGGCTTTTATTGCCATGAACACAATACAATATAAAAAAAGACTACCTGCGAGGGAGAAACAGGGTTACAACGCATACACCGCACTGATATTAACACTACCTATAGCCCACTCATTAAACAAGTGACATCTTTCAACATATTGAGACGCTGGTATTACTACAGAAGAGCTTCATTAGTTTCCTGCTAGTATAACTACAGAAGAACTCTATTATTTCCCTGCTAGTATTACTACAGAATAGCTGCATTAGATCCCTGCTAGGATTTTAATGGGCCGTGGGCAGAGTATGTTATGTAGATACTACATTGATAAATTGATTGGTGTGGCTCTATATTTTACGTTCACCAAATAAAGAACGTGGGTGCTGCTTTCATCCATATTGTTCGTGGCTACCCCTTCTCTTTACTCTCTTCCTCCCGCAGTGTGTTTCGGCTGCGAATGAAGTTATTTTTTTCATAGCCAGCAAGGAAATGGCTTTACTAAGAGTAGAAAACACACACACGTATGACCCACTGCCTCCCTTATTGTGTCCGTGACACATCCGAAAGAATTCACGCATTCAAGTCTTTAAGTTAATGTTGCGTGAACTCGACACGAAATGGATATTAATGAAGAAATACAATATTGTGTAACGGGGGTTGTTGATGATGTAGATTAGAGAGTATAGGGCCGTTACTTAAGCGGCAGGAATGTGGCTTCGCGGATTTAGACCAAGATGGCGGGAAGTGAAATAAACACACATGTTGTTGTCATAAGTGTTTCCCTTCGCTTATTTCGGCTATATTAACATGGTAGCACGAGTGGAGAAAAATTGGAGCTGTAAAAGTAAAACTAGACCGCAAGAATATTGCTAGAAAAATATTATAGGACTTTGTTATAGGTAAATATAAAATAAAAAAAAAGGATGGAACAGAATGTCAACCACCAGGAGAGATTTGGAAAACTGTTGGACGGAGAAAAGTCGGCGAGAATATCCGGAGATGTAAATTACAGCTCAAGGTATACATGAACGAAACTGGTGACAACGTAAGAAGTAAGGCCCAGCGGGTATGCAATAATGCTTCTTCAGTGCGCGGGACCGCAGATAATCGAAGTATTCAATCAACTCGAGTTCGACACGTGAAGATGATAAAAAATTCCTGAGAAAGTAATTAAACAAGAATGATTAATACTGCAACACCGTTCAGAACATATCTGTCTAATATCCGACAAAAAGCTGATAAGTGCAACTTCAAGGAGAAGGATAGAATGATCAGAGACAAAATAGTATTCTCAGTACCCAGAAAGCATTGCAGGAACAATTGCTTAGACAGGGAGAACCTGAACTTGAAGCTGAGCTATAAACATTTGTCAGGTCTCGGAGGCGACAAAGATGGAATAAAAGAGATGCTATCTGAAATGCCGAAAACATCAATAGAAAAAGTGGAAGCTAGACTATAAAAAGCAGATCCGATTACAGACAGCAGAAGCTAAATGCTGAGAATTTAACTATTTGCTACTGTGGACGTAATCAGAAAAAGCCCAAAGAAGCATGTGCTGCATGGGGGAAAAGCGGCAAGAAAAAATACTTCGCACTTCAAATTTTGACAGTCGACTATGTGGGTAATAGCCTAGATGACCAGTGGTCAGATAATGACCACCTCAGGTTAAAACGTGCGCATATATAAAGGCAGGGACAGAATGACGTGGTTATGGAAGTAGAAAAAGAAAGGGCGAGGTTCCAAGTGTAGATACAGGGGCCAATGTCAACACCCATATGTGAGAAATATGTTACACCACAAAACATTCGACAAACAAGAAACAAGTCTTGTCAATGCGGAACAAGACGAAGTTAGTCCCGGTTGGAGAAGCCACACTGAAACTGCGAAACTC
>JAGDYQ010000056.1:2897756-3324141 GCA_021962125.1 Bulinus truncatus
CTGTGTTGACAGACATGATCTCTCTAATAGCGCACACCCTGTGTTGACAGACATGATCTCTCTAATAGCGCACACCCTGTGTTGACAGACATGATCTCTCTAATAGCGCACACCCTGTGTTGACAGACATGATCTCTTATGCTAACTAACATTTCACCTACCGGTAGTTCAAGATCAAAACTAGCCGTGTATTATTAATAAAAGTCTATTATTGAAATAAACGAAATTATAAATCCATCTTTCTCTGTTTGTCGGTTTATATTAAGCGTCACGAATTTATGGGAACAACAAAGGATCCTTTATATTTCCATAAATGACTTGTGAGGCTTTTGTCCGGGGAGGCTTTTGTGGATTAATACGTTTGTTTGTTGTGGTTTTTGTTTATTTATATTTTTTCGAGATCTGCGAACAAACTTATATGTACTGTTATAAATAAAAGTATTTACCAAAAAAAAAATTCGTGTGATAGATACTAAAAACTAAAATATTTGCAAAAAGAAAAATTAAAATAATAAAAAACTACATTTTAGTAAAGTTTATACCAAAAACTAATCAAAGAATCAGTGAAATAAAATTACCTTTAGAAAAGAATGACTCATCATGCACAGCAAGCTAAACAAAGAAAATGGATATACAAATTAAGAAAAAAGTTATATTTATTAATACTTTATTGCAAAAATTTAACTTAAAAATAATGTAACACAGTTTGCAAATACCATTTCAAAAAATGATACTCGCCTCCCCCCCGCCACACACACATATGATATCAACGAATTATTCAATAGTTGAGGAAAAATGTGAAACTAATACTAACTTAGTTTAATAAATGTTGTGTGTGGCGGCTATAGCTAAATAGTGAATATTTTTTTTCTACTAAGTATCCGGATATATTGTCTGAACACTAAAAAATATAACGAGTACACTTGAAATTATAAAAAAATATTCGTATCAATATATTGATGTTTCCTTATTTTCTTTCTAGACAGAGAATACGGAATAAAGAAGTGGGTAGAGACAGTGCGTGATGTTCCTGTAAGGATGAGATGAAATCTTAGATCCTATAAACCACTAATGGGACGGTTTTTATGATGCCATTCTTTCATCCCCACCATAGACGATAGTGCAATGGCCATGGAGACACCACGGAGGATATATCGGGAACTTGAGCCAAGACCTGAAAAATTTCCTTGGTCCTCACCGGAGGTTGAACCAGGTACTTTCCGGTCGACAGTCGAGCGCTTTATCACACGACCATCGGTAGAGACAGTAAAGCCAATATGATTGTGTGCGCTGCGCGGGTGACACCATTTTAGTGGTGACATCAAAATGAACATTTCTAAATTTCATAGCAGAAAGAAATCAGTATACTCGGATTTATGATCGATCAAAGTTTAAAACGAATAGAGCAGTAGTACAGGGTGTCACCGTATCGAGCAGTAGTACATGATGTCACCATATAAAGCTGTGGCACAGGGTGTCACCACATAGAGAAGTGGCACAGGGTGTCACCATATAGAGCAGTAGCATAGGGTGTCACCGTATCGAGCAATAGCACAGGTTGTCACCTTATAGAGCAGTAGCATAGGGTGTCACCATACAGAGCAGTAGCATAGGGTTCCACCACGAACAGTGTCTGGAGACTAAGTAAATGAATACAGTTCAAAGCTGCTCGGATCAATCTTGAGTTTTTTTTTTTTTTTGCAAACGTTGTAAATAAAAAAGGACTCATGTAGTCACGTGGTTTCATAAAATTGAAGAGACAGTTTAGTAAAAAATTTAATGAAATTAAAATGATCCTTCTGAAAGGGGGGACACCCTGAATTGTCCACACGGGTTGACACCAACCATAGTTACGCCTTTGGATAGAGATATATTTAATGATTGGTCCACGTAAAGGTCGATCATTAATCAACATACTCGAGCATAGAACAGGTAAAAATACTAAAGTGTGTGTGTGTGTGCTTTTTTAATTATTGATTTTACCCTGAAGGAAGTGAATATATTCAGTGATAAATTAATTATACCCGTATTTAAATAAAATCGTAATATTCTAAAGATATAAAAATAAAAATTCTCCATTATGAAGTAAGAATTTTTAAAAGTTCTATGAAATGTAAATAAAAAAATTAACCTTTTCATTCCTATGTGGAACATTTTCATGTGAAACGCTCATGTATTCAACCGTCTTAGTGATACATAATAATTTGTTCTCCAATTCAGTTATTTTAGATGTAAAGCAATCTTTTTCTTGTTTTATTTCAGCAATATTCTTTGTCTGTGTTTGTAATTCAGTATTATATCCTTTCAGTTTCTCGATACAACCTTCTTTGTGATCTTCAAGTTCAGATTGAATATTTTTACACATAACATTTAGTTCTGCATTTAATTTTTGTTCAGTTTCCTTAATTTTTTCAGAAAAAGATTCAGTCTCAGCTTGAATAAAATCACTGGCTGTTTGAAGTTCTGCCATAATCTCATCAAATCTGGTGTTGTATTTGGTTTCAAAGTTCTCGTCTTGTAGCTCAAGCTTTTCTTGTAAAGTTTTTATCTTTGTCGACATTTTGTCCGATAATTTGCTGAGTTTGTCATATTTTGTATTTAATGAAGAATAATTATCTTTATTGGTCTCTACAATTTGTTCTAACGTGGACATTTTATCTTTAATATCCTGTAATGATTCTTTCACGTTTTGAGCATCCTTGTCACCTTAGAAACGGGAATAAACATTTTAAAGTTAGCAATGATATTTGATGTTAAATCGAAGAAATGATTTATCATTTTTGTTTTCATCATATAAAAAAAGATTTTTGCTTTTATCATAGAAATTTACCCTTTGTGATGTTCCTTACATGTACTCTAAAACTAAGACTTTAAATTCGTTCTAATATAAAGCGAATATATAAAAAGATTCGCTATCATTTGATACATTACATACAGGCTTTGGCAAAATTCAACGTATCCTTAACATTAATAAATAATTCAGTCATCAAACGAATTAGAATTGTTACTATTTTCAACAGACATGTTGATATCATGCGGCAGACGCCAACTGCTGACCGCTGGCTAAAACTTGTTAAAAAAGTTTTGTTTGTGAGTATCCGCCACGGATCAATTCAATTTTAATAATATAGAGAAATAAGGTAAAAAAAAAAAAAAGAAATAGATCGGCCTGTTATTCAATCGATTGTCCTCAAGGGAATAAGCCTTGATTAGGGAACTACTTTGTACTAGAATATGGTAAATACAATGTTTAAAATTGTAGAAAATGTGTTAACAGATCCATATATTATATGGTTTTCTTAAAATAATTTTGATATTTCTTTGAATCTAAAGACGGCAGATGTCTACGTCACTACGGAGCCAGTTATTGATGTACTCAAGTACAACAGAAGCCTGAATGATGACCAAACAATTTGGTGTTTTGTTGGCCAGAAAGAATGGACATATTGAATATTATTTATAAATACATAAAAAGGAATTGCATAAAATATAATTTGATTTGAAATCGAAACAATTGTTATACACATATCATTGCATTTAAGTACGGCAAACGCACCCACCCCCAATCCAACACATACACACACATCATATCCAAGGTGATAGAGTTGTTACATTAACAACGTTCAGAAGATGCCACCCATTGTCAGTAATATAAAAAAGATGTAAATAATCCAGCTTTAGATAGGAAATAACTCTAGATGCATACTCTTTATATTATTATTAACAAAAACTCATACAAAACCGATTTGTAATTGGAATGATTATAATCAGACACTGGGGTAAAAAGACATGCAATATGTCGTACTGCAGAGTTAAAAATGGTTCCTGTGATTATTTAGGAATTCTTTATTTTATGTCTTTTAAGAAACTATTTGCAATTTAAAACAATGCATGTGCATTAGTTTCTCATCTGAGGTTATAACGGCACTAAACACCCAAAATGCCACCCCCCCCCCCCCTTTGTGTAGCAAGTTAAGTGTCGCCCGGGTTAAAATCGCCAGTCGCCCATTATATAGACCACTGCATACATCTCAAGTGTACTCTACTGCATACATCTCAAGTGTACTCTAATGTATACATCTCAAGTGTACTCTACTGTATACATCTCAAATGTACTCTACTGCATACATCTAAAGTGTACTCTACTGCATACATCTCAAGTGTACTCTACTGCATACACCTCAAGTTTACTCTACTGCACACATCTCAAGTGTACTCTACTGCGTACATCTCAAGTGTACTCTACTGCACACATCTGAAGTGTACTCTACTGCATACATCTGAAGTGTACTCTACTGCATACATCTCAAGTGTACTCTACTGCATACATCTCAAGTGTACTCTACTGCATACACCTCAAATTTACTCTACTGTATACATCTCAAGTGTACTCTACTGCACACATCTCAAGTGTACTCTACTGCGTACATCTCACGTGTACTCTACTGCATACATCTCAAGTGTACTCTACTGCATACATCTGAAGTGTACTCTACTGCACACATCTCAAGTGTACTCTACTGCATACATCTGAAGTGTACTCTACTGCATACATCTCAAGTGTACTCTACTGCATACATCTCAAGTGTACTCTACTGCATACATTTCAAGTGTACTCTACTGCACACATCTCAAGTGTACTCTACTGCATACACCTCAAGTTTACTCTACTATATACATCTAGAGTGTACTCTACTGCACACATCTCAAGTGTACTCTACTGCGTACATCTCACGTGTACTCTACTGCATACATCTCAAGTGTACTCTATTGCATACATTTCAAGTGTACTCTACTGCATACATTTCAAGTGTACTCTATTGCATACATCTCAAGTGTACTCTACTGCATACATCTGAAGTGTACTCTACTGCATACATCTCAAGTGTACTCTACTGCATACATCTGAAGTGTACTCTACTGCACACATCTCAAGTGTACTCTACTGCATACATCTGAAGTGTACTCTACTGCATACATCTCAAGTGTACTCTACTGCATACATCTCAAGTTTACTCTACTGCACACATCTCAAGTTTACTCTACTGCATACATCTCAAGTGTACTCTACTGCATACATCTCAAGTGTACTCTACTGCATACATCTCAAGTGTATTCTACTGCATACATCTCAAGTGTACTCTATTGCATACATCTTAAGTGTACTCTACTGCATACATCTCAAATGTACTCTACTGCATACATTTCAAGTGTACTCTACTGCATACATCTCAAGTGTACTCTACTGCAAACATCTCAAGTGTACTCTACTGCAGACATCTCAAGTGTACTCTACTGCATACATCTCAAGTGTACTCTATTGCATACATTTCAAGTGTACTCTACTGCATACATTTCAAGTGTACTCTATTGCATACATCTCAAGTGTACTCTACTGCATACATCTGAAGTGTACTCTACTGCATACATCTCAAGTGTACTCTACTGCATACATCTGAAGTGTACTCTACTGCACACATCTCAAGTGTACTCTACTGCATACATCTGAAGTGTACTCTACTGCATACATCTCAAGTGTACTCTACTGCATACATCTCAAGTTTACTCTACTCCACACATCTCAAGTTTACTCTACTGCATACATCTCAAATGTACTCTACTGCATACATCTCAAGTGTACTCTACTGCATACATCTCAAGTGTATTCTACTGCATACATCTCAAGTGTACTCTATTGCATACATCTTAAGTGTACTCTACTGCATACATCTCAAATGTACTCTACTGCATACATTTCAAGTGTACTCTACTGCATACATCTCAAGTGTACTCTACTGCAAACATCTCAAGTGTACTCTACTGCAAACATCTCAAGTGTACTCTACTGCATACATCTCAAGTGTACTCTACTGCATACATCTAAAGTGTACTCTACTGCATACATCTCAAGTGTACTCTACTGCATACACCTCAAGTTTACTCTACTGCACACATCTCAAGTGTACTCTACTGCGTACATCTCAAGTGTACTCTACTGCACACATCTCAAGTGTACTCTACTGCATACATCTGAAGTGTACTCTACTGCATACATCTCAAGTGTACTCTACTGCATACATCTCAAGTGTACTCTACTGCATACACCTCAAATTTACTCTACTGTATACATCTCAAGTGTACTCTACTGCACACATCTCAAGTGTACTCTACTGCGTACATCTCACGTGTACTCTACTGCATACATCTCAAGTGTACTCTACTGCATACATCTGAAGTGTACTCTACTGCACACATCTCAAGTGTACTCTACTGCATACATCTGAAGTGTACTCTACTGCATACATCTCAAGTGTACTCTACTGCATACATCTCAAGTGTACTCTACTGCATACATTTCAAGTGTACTCTACTGCACACATCTCAAGTGTACTCTACTGCATACACCTCAAGTTTACTCTACTATATACATCTAGAGTGTACTCTACTGCACACATCTCAAGTGTACTCTACTGCTTACATCTCACGTGTACTCTACTGCATACATCTCAAGTGTACTCTATTGCATACATTTCAAGTGTACTCTACTGCATACATTTCAAGTGTACTCTATTGCATACATCTCAAGTGTACTCTACTGCATACATCTGAAGTGTACTCTACTGCATACATCTCAAGTGTACTCTACTGCATACATCTGAAGTGTACTCTACTGCACACATCTCAAGTGTGTACTCTACTGCATACATCTGAAGTGTACTCTACTGCATACATCTCAAGTGTACTCTACTGCATACATCTCAAGTTTACTCTACTGCACACATCTCAAGTTTACTCTACTGCATACATCTCAAGTGTACTCTACTGCATACATCTCAAGTGTACTCTACTGCATACATCTCAAGTGTATTCTACTGCATACATCTCAAGTGTACTCTATTGCATACATCTTAAGTGTACTCTACTGCATACATCTCAAATGTACTCTACTGCATACATTTCAAGTGTACTCTACTGCATACATCTCAAGTGTACTCTACTGCAAACATCTCAAGTGTACTCTACTGCAGACATCTCAAGTGTACTCTACTGCATACATCTCAAGTGTACTCTATTGCATACATTTCAAGTGTACTCTACTGCATACATTTCAAGTGTACTCTATTGCATACATCTCAAGTGTACTCTACTGCATACATCTGAAGTGTACTCTACTGCATACATCTCAAGTGTACTCTACTGCATACATCTGAAGTGTACTCTACTGCACACATCTCAAGTGTACTCTACTGCATACATCTGAAGTGTACTCTACTGCATACATCTCAAGTGTACTCTACTGCATACATCTCAAGTTTACTCTACTCCACACATCTCAAGTTTACTCTACTGCATACATCTCAAATGTACTCTACTGCATACATCTCAAGTGTACTCTACTGCATACATCTCAAGTGTATTCTACTGCATACATCTCAAGTGTACTCTATTGCATACATCTTAAGTGTACTCTACTGCATACATCTCAAATGTACTCTACTGCATACATTTCAAGTGTACTCTACTGCATACATCTCAAGTGTACTCTACTGCAAACATCTCAAGTGTACTCTACTGCAAACATCTCAAGTGTACTCTACTGCATACATCTCAAGTGTACTCTACTGCATACATCTCAAGTGTACTCTATTGCATACATTTCAAGTGTACTCTACTGCATACATTTCAAGTGTACTCTATTGCATACATCTCAAGTGTACTCTACTGCATACATCTCAAGTGTACTCTACTGCATACATCTCAAGTGTACTCTATTGCATACATGTCAAGTGTACTCTATTGTATACATGTCAAGTGTACTCTACTGCATACATTTCAAGTGTACTCTATTGCATACATCTCAAGTGTACTCTACTGCATACATCTCAAGTGTACTCTACTGCATACATTTCAAGTGTACTCTACTGCATACATCTTAAGTGTACTCTACTGCATACATCTCAAGTGCACTCTACTGCATACATTTCAAGTGTACTCTACTGCATACATCTCAAGTGTACTCTACTGCATACATTTCAAGTGTACTCTACTGCATACATCTCTAGTGTTCTCTACTGCATACATTTCGAATGTACTCTGATATGAAGTAAAACTTGAAAATCACTGGTCTATAAACTTTTCTGTCAAAATAAGAGCATTGTTTTTTTTTTTATTTACTTCTATTTATAGTAACATTGTTAACTTACCAACAAAATACTCGGTGGCTGATTTTCTGGCTGGATCTCCCAGAATTGTTTTGTTTGCTTCTTGAAATTCTAATTCATCAGAGTGCGATTCCCTTTCTTATTTTTTTTTCAAATGTTAAAAATTTTAAAATTATGTTCGTTGATAGAGTTATACTAATATTCAGTTATTGTTTTTTTTTTTTTTTAAATCAATTTTTATCTATTAAATTATTTTCTAATATTGTTTTCTAGAACCTCGACCCTACCTGCAAAATCTTTTAATTTATTCAAACAAGATGCAAATTCAAAACCTAGAAAGTTATTTATTTTTGAAAATGTTCCAAACTCTTCATTTCCTTGTAACCATGATTCACCTTTAGCTAAAATCTTCAAGAGAAAAAAAGATATAATAGAATACAAATTTTGAAATTAAATTTTGCTATTTCTATTAGAGAATTTAGGAAAAATGAATTATTTTTCGTAATTACCTCCCATTTACTCTCTATATATAAATAGAGAGATACCAAGAAGCAGATAATAAATAGCTTGATAAATAAATAGACGATATATAGATAGATGGGTGGATAGGTAGATAGATAGATAGATTGATTGATATATAGCACTAGTATAAAACACTGAACGAATATATATATATATATTTATATATATATATATATATATATATATATAAAACTAAATGTTGTATTTGGATTTAAAAAGTAATCAATGAGGGATGTAAATGTAATTACGTTGCTTATTTCATTCAATAACACTTCCAGATGATTCCTCAAGCCCTGGAAACCTTCCAGATGTAAAGTTATTATTTGCCTTTCTCTGAGTAGTCTCATCTTAATTAAAATAACAATTTCCAGAATTAGTTTAGAACAATTAAATATAAAATCGTTGATTGTTTTAATTTATAATTTTTGCTATAAACACAATCAATAGTTGTTTCATAGTAAACAAACAAAAATGACAATCTTTACATTTCTATGGTCAGCAACATTGTATATTACATAAGAATTGAAGAGTAGAGGGTATGAGCTGGAATAAGTATCGACATTCATGTATAATAGTGTAGTTTGTAATACATCGAGGCCCAAGGCCACGTTACTTGTGATAAACCCTAAAATATATACCAGTATCAGCATGTAGGTGTGCGTCTGTGTAAATATGGGGATTTTAATTTATATATATATATATATATATATATATATATATATATATATATTAGGGTGCCACTCAAGGTATAGGGGAAAAAGTGTAAAGTTTCACTATCCCACCCCCTAATTTTTAGAGCATTTTCGAATAAAAATGCTCTATTGTCCCCGTTTTGCCTGTCGGTCTGTCTGTCTGTCTGTCATCACCCTAGATCTCAACAACCATAAGTCCTAGACCCATGATGTATATATCATTTTGTAGGTCTTGGTCTGCCAAGAAATGACTTTTTCCATTTCGCGATCTGACCTCTCAGGGCCGTAAAACGGGCCTTATAAAGTACCGTTTTTTAGTATATAAGCTATATTAATAATGGACCGCCCTATATCTCAGCAACCATAAGTCCTAGACCCATGATGTATATATCATTGTGTAGGTCTTGGCCTGCCAAGTGTACATCAAAAGTCCATTTTGCGATTTGACCTCTCAGGGCCAAAATATAAGAGTTTTTTATGTACCGTTTTGCTTATATTTTAAATATAAATAATAAAAGCTAATCAATGGGGCGTAATCATTATTTATTTTTGTAACAGTTATTCAACATGACTTACTTCCCGTATAAGCATTACACAATAGAATTTATAAACATTTCCAAAATTTACAAATATTTATTTTATTTTATTTCTAATTTTTTTTAGTAAAACTTAATAGTTTTAAAATAATTTTCAAAAATTTTGTGAAACACATGAATTAATTTTATGTTAAAATTGCACGATTTATACTTTGTTAATATGTTACGTTAACTTTGAGACTAACATATAAATCAGAACTCAGTGCAGTACACAATACAACAAATACTTTATTACAACTATAATACAACTTTGCTTATTTAAAGACATGAAAATGCGCTAACACGTCCTTTTTCCAGAATGGAACAGGCTTAATTGCTTGTTTTTCTTTTGTTATTTTAAGTAATTTTACCAAGTTTCATGAAGATACAGTGATATATAGAGGTTGCTCAAAGGAGTCGAAGTTTTATATTATATGCGAAAATGCCTGAATTTAACATACAAGGCAAACCGGAGGCAATTTCTGTTACTTATTTATATAATTTATATTACTTATTTATATTTTCATGTCAGTGCAATATATATATTACCACTAGTGCCACAGTGACAATGAAAGACGTTGTTCAGTTATGGCATAAGGTACGCATTCCAGTTCTCAAAGAATGCCACATAATTGCCAAGATAAAGGATCTCCATTCAGCATGGATTGGAAAAAGAAAACAAGTATCCCGCAGAACATATACTAAAGGGGAAGGGGCACCAATTTACTGAAAGTTATTGTAAATGAACGTTATTGGTATGAACTGGTTAATATAAGAACTCAATTCATGTCCATGGTTCATATGATTTATTGACGACACAATAATATAAATAAACAGAATAAATCCAATGAATAATACTTGTAAACAATGGACTTAACTGATCAACTAAAACTTCTGATATGTATTCGAATACTCTCAATACTCTACTGAACTCAAATAACTTCACTGACTTGATTGACTCAACTCTCTTCTCAATCTCTCTTCTCAACTGAACATCGTCTTTATATAATTTCCTTCCATCCATCTCGAACATTCCACATCGCTCTGTCTCTCACTCATTTAGTCAGTACACTTTACAAATAAACAACATATTTATTTTCCATTAATATCTAGAATAATAAACAACATATTTATTTTCTATCAACATCTCGAATGTTGACCCCTTGACCACATGTTGACCTAGTTGGCCAAACTCCAAAGATACACACACACCTGTGTGCGTAGTACTCATAACTATACCATGACAGTTATACTTATTTGTTGGATGTCGCACATGCTGAAGCTTTAACTAAGATGCAGGTACATGAAGACATACAATTTTTTGAAGCAAAAAGAGAGAAAGGGAGGCGTGGTTGCATGGGTCCATTGGATATGGTGCTAACTCGGAAAGAACAAAGGTCTCTTAAAAGGCGCTTAGAGCAAGAATATCGTAAGGAAAAGGATGCTAAGTGGATTCAACACGAAGCAAAGAAGATGGAGTTTAGTGCCAGCAATGACAGTGACACAGAGGCTAAGATCACCGACGGTTTTGATCCCGATGATCCTGATGAACTCCCCGAACCACCTGAAGTGTCTACTAAACCAGTGAGGATCGTCCGATCCACCAATATTGTGAGTCTAGGTTTGGCATCTGCATTTGACAGAAGTAAAATCAGTGACAAGAGCGGAGTTTACATAATTCCATCAGCAGCAGAATCACTTCTCCACAGTACTGCAGCCCTGGCGATTAACATGGAATCAGTCAGACATAGTCAACGTAAACATCGTGAAGCAGCAGCTACAGAGATTCATGCATCGTTTCATATAAACTGCCCATTAACTGCGCACTGGGATGGAAAAATGTTACCTGCATTAACATCCAAAGAGTTAATTGATCGTCTTGCTGTTCTGGTATCCGGTGATGGAACAATGAAGTTGCCGGGAGTAACAAAATCGCCATATGGAACTGGAGAGGCCGAGGAAACTGCCGTGTTTAATCTTATTCAAGAATGGAACATTCCTGATAACATCAAGTTCATGTGTTTCGACACTACGGCTAGTAACACTGGAATAAATGCAGGTGCCTGCATTCTTCTGGAGAAGAAAAGTGGCAGAGAATTGATCAGCTTAGCGTGCAGGCACCATATAATGGAACTCATTGTTCTAAAGGTGTTTTATTCACTGATGGACCAAATATCAAGTTATTCCAGAGATTTCGTAAATATTGGGCCTCCATTGACACATCGATGTATGCAAGTTGACTGGATCTAGATTAATTGCAGTGGTTTTCAATCCAGTTCGGGATGAACTCATTCACTTCATTCAGCATCAGCTAACAGTATCGTGAGCTTCTGCAACTGTCACTTCTTATTCTAGGTGCAGCTTGTGGTGCAGATGAAAAGATTCTGGCTCCTTGAGCTTATCACCGGGTCCGGTGGATGGCAAAACTGATTTACAGCCTTGAGATGTTCATTTGGCGTTCTCAGTTCCAACTTACTGCACGTGAATTGTCATCCCTGGGTCATTTCAACAGCTTGATACTTAAGGTCTACCTGAATGTTTGGTTTACATCACCATGTGCTACATCTGCTCCCCGTAGAGATTTTCAACAATTGGAGAACTACAAGAAAACAAACGACACCGTTACCAAAGCAGCAATAAAATCATTCTCTGGACACTTGTGGTACTTGAGTGAAATTCTGGTAGGTTTTTTTTTTACCATGATTTTTCATCTGAAATGAAGTTAGTCATGGTTGCAGCACTTAACACGATAACAACATAATAGCCTTCTGTCCAACATTACAACAAAATAAACTTTCTGATTTCTGATCTATAACAACACATTGTTGGCCAGAAGAAAGTTGCGAGTTTGAAAGGCGTCAATGATGCAGCCGAGCGTGGAGTGACCCTGAGTCAAGCATTCAATGGAGTAATAACCAATCAAGCGGAACAGAAGCAGTGTTTGTTACAAGTAGTAGCGAAACACCTTCGTTACTTTCCTAATGCTGACAAGTCCACCCTAACTGCCCCAGCCGCAGCTAGAATATCATTACTAGCACTTGAAGACATGTAATTAGTGAATAGTGATCTTTCAGACTGAACAATGTTGAATTGACTCTTTATGTTATTTAGCTGAAGGTTCTGAAAAATTACTATTCTAGTGATATGTACAAAACAGTTGTTTTTTCTTTTTTACAGCAATAGATGTCTTCAAATAGCTTTTGATTTTTTTGAGTTACTGCAGAATTACCGTTTACCGTATGGTAATGTCGCGAAACACTGATTATTGCAAAACTTTGACACTGTTGAGCTACCAATAAATATTATCAGAATACATTCAAATATTGCCAATTTTATTCTTATAACATTACTAACACATTTTGGGGGTGGCAGGATAAAAACTCAGAATTTTTTTTGGAGTGGCACCATAATATATATATATATATATATTTCCTAATTAAAATGCACCTGTCGTAAACAATTTTTATATTTAAAAATTCTCTCCTAAATATATGGATTTGAGAGAATGTTACTTTCTGTTCTAATATCAATAATAATCCATACAAACGAACTCGCATTATTGTTGAGACTCGTAACAGCTGTTATCAAAACAAAAAGAAGGTAAACATATTTTGTTAAAATTCAATCAAGGCACGGTCGATCGTCTCATAACACTAACTTTGCGGAATTGTTCACTTTAAAAACAATTGCCGAATACAATTTTTATGTCAAAAAAAATTGCAGAATAAAAAATAAAATCTTCGGCCGGGTAGGCCTTATTAGAATCTTGCACCCCAGGCAGTTGCCTTTCATTAAAAAAACGCCTCTGAGTTTAGTTACTGAAGAAATATACAAGGAAGAAATGGAAAATAAACACGACTGAAAAACATATAGCAAATATACATGCTAAAATAACTTTCAACAGTGACAGAATTACCTTTAAATCAAAGTAAGCTTTAGGATAAGTGATATTGAAACTGTAAAATCACATGTAAGTATGTCTTCTTTCTATCAATTGTGATTGGGTATTCCCTATATTACATGTAAGGCAATTTATCATATAGGACAAAGTACGAAAGTGTTGAATTACTAATGGTAATTTCCCTTAACTAAGTATTTTAGTACGGATTCAAACCCATATCTATTAAGTGAAATTATATGTAGGATACTTAATGTGTGCCGGTCTCATTCCCAGATCATCGTGTGTCGTTAATTAGTTTTTCACCACAAATGTAAAAATAAATATATGATAATTATTATTTTTGGAATAAAAAAATGGTTTAATCAATTAAAAAATAAAACATTCGAATTGTTCTATGTTTTAAAATAAAAACAAGATGTTGATTGAAAACACAAGGTCTAAGAGAATAACCGGAGTTATTTAATTTAACATAATTTTATTTGTACAATTATTACGGCCGGCGCCAAATTTCTCGAGCCCAGTAATTTCTGATACACTTTCCATACATTGGTTGATAAATTTCCAGTCAAATTTTTTTTTCAGCTAAAAATTTAATAATAAAATGAATTTAAGAAATGTTTGTCTATGGTGATGAAGATGGATTGTTTTTCCAGATTGCATAATTCTTGCTATGTCCACAATTAACGGTTGTGACATTTCACATCTGTACTAGTGTTAATCGCTGTTCCTGCATGTGTGTCAGACAGAATATGCACACTTATAATAATTTAGCAATTGTAAAATGTAATTTGTTCTAAGGGAGTTAATTTATATATGCCAGTACATTAATTATTTATATATAATGTTGTACTAATTTAAATACACTAGTAAACTGTGTACTCAAATGCATATCAAATACGTGGTATGAATTTTGTAGACACCAATAATTTATTTCATTGATCAGAGAGTGACACTTGCATTAAGTATAAATATACGACTAATTTTATTGTTTATTAGCAAACAAATATTGTACGTTGTGATATTCTATTGGGTTATTTTTATTGTGACACTGAACATTTCATTTATTGCTAAATGAAATAAATTAACAATAAAAGTGTATTATATCGTTTATTTTACTTTGATGATATGAGGAGCTGCATCAAACATGTTCTCCGCCCTGATACCAACAGGATTTCGCCTCCCTATTCCCCCCCCCCCCCAAAAAAAAAGTGTGTGGGGGGGGGTCGAGAATTAATAGCTTACTTTCTCCTTCAATTCCAATATTACAATTCTGGTTTAGGACATCGTCTGGGCACTAGAGTTCGTTTTTAAATTAAAAAAAAAGTTCAGTATGATGATTAGCTATTATGAACCACAGATCTTTACTTTTTATATTCTTGTGACAATTCTCTACTCTGGCACAGCTCTTCTATGATCTGATCCAGCTTTTCTGTGTTAGATACACTCCTTCTACGTTCAATGTAGTGTCATGTTCTTTACATTTTTGAACTTAACACGGATGTATTGTTAAATTTAATTGATATTTTGTGTAGATTTGTTTTAATTCATTATCTGTTAAATTCAGCACCTTTGATTTTGTTAAAATTAACATTAGCTAGAACACGTCAAACATAACAACTACGAGTTCGCCACAATAGTTATCCGTTTAAAATTTAAATACATGTGTTTATAATTTAAACCAAAACTTAATTTCTTTGAAATTTGATCTTTACAGTGTTTTCAACACTAAACATATTGTATAGTGCAGGTATGGTCATTATACGATATGTAGGCCAATGAACGTCAATCAAAAATTTTTTTTATTAGTTTATATAAATACACCATCTATTTTCTCTTAGTCAGACCATGCTAGTCATATTTAAAAGCACATTGTGGTCCGTTATTTATAAACTGGCTCACCCATATTATAGCCTCTATACTGATAATATGTACTTGTAAAACAGACTAGTTAAACCTTTTTTACCATCCAGAAGCCTATATCACTTTGAAGTTATTAAAAAAAAATACCACATTGACGATATATATATATATATATATACTTCGAAAAATGTTGGTAGTATTATACAGCCGCATGTTCATGTTTATATTGTGTAAAATAAAAATGTGTCCCATCACAGTTATTTTATTTGTTATATCCGCCTAAAGTCTTCTTTGGATGAAAAACAAAAATACAATTTCATTTTAAAATATTAATAGACTATTGCCCGTGTCTCGATTCAATAATTTTTAAATAATGTACAGTTTTTAATAGTTTCTATAGATTTAAATAAAATGGCAGCCACTGCTGAAGTTACGATAACTGGCATCATGCTTAAAAACAGTTAATATGATTTCAAAAAATGTGTCGTAAAATGTTACAAATATATTACCATCCAATAAATGAATAAGGTAGGTCCAGTTATAAATAAGGGGGTATACCAATATAAGGGACATAATTTCAAACAATTATTCTAGCTGCATTTTATAGAAACTGAAAAGAGACAACTTACTAAATGAGAGTATGTTTGGTGCGCATTTTGTTCATCAAATGACTCTTTCTTGAATAAAAATTAAATAGAAGAAAATTAAAATAATACATGTTCTAAGAACAATCAGTTATACTAAATGCCCACTTTGTAATTTTGTGACTGTGGTGCCAATAATATGTAAGACTTATGTAAAGAGAGATAGATAGAGATAGATAGATGTATATTGATAGATACATACAGATAGATAGATAGAGATAGATACATAGAGACAGATAATGAAGAACTGTTTGGAAATGAGTCCTTTAAAATAATATTAATGAATTAAAATTTTTAAATGATATGTAAAGTTGGATGATAGATTCAAAGTTTAATAGTCGGGGGTTGTTTCTGTTAAGTTTCTGTACCCATAATGAGGATAATTTTCTTTGGGATGAACTATATAAAATATGAACTTTATTTGATGTTTTATTAAGTGACCCTTAAATGTGTTTAGGCTACAATAATCTGTTCATGTCCTTTGGGGCTACTTCGAGTACATAGACATGCTATTTTTTTGTATATAAACTGTTTGTTAAAACGCTCAAATATATATCACCATCAACTGCGTGCCTAATAGCCGGTTCGGGTACTGGACTTATGCTTACTAGTCTATATACAGAATTGTCTAAAATAGTCGACCGTACTTACGTTCGACAGACCCTCACACAGTGCGGTGTACATATGTTCATGCCAATAATGAGGATTATTTTCTTTGGGATGAATTATATAAAATGCTATTTTTTGTATATATAGACTGATTGTTAACGCGCTCAAATATATATTACCGAGTTGGTTGGGATAGGGGAGGGAATAAACCAAATGGTTGCGTAAAGGGTGGGGGGGGGGGAGAGTCAAGCAGACGATTCGAGATGTAACACTGCTGTTTTTTTAACCTCACGTCTCTCTTTTTTTTTTAAAATACGTCATGTTAAACATGATAAATTATAAAATTATAAAAAAAAGAACTGTTGGAATGGGGGTGTAGGGTTGGGAAAGGAGCGTTTGACGGGGGGGGGGGGCAGAAGTGTCACGTGGTATTGTTAACAGGGTTCTTCTATGTACATTGAGACCCACTGCGATTCGACCATGTCTTGAGTGGAAGGGGGTTGGCGGGATGGAGAGGGAGGAAGGATGGGTGTGGGGCTAAGTGGAAGAGAATCGATAAATTATAAAAAAAAAAACTGTTGAGAAAGAGTCCTTTAAAATATTATGAATGAATTAAGATTAGTCAAAGATATGGTGTTGTGAGCGCAAATTATGTATCGTTGGATGTTAGATTAAAAGTTTAATAGTCAGGAGTTGTTTTTGTTGAGATTCTATGCCCATAATAAGGATTATTTTCTTTGGGATAAACTATATAAAATATGAACTTTATTTGATGTATTATTAAGTGTCCCTTAAATGTGTCTTGGCTACAATAATCTGTTCATGTCCGTTGGGGCCACTTCGAGTAGATAGACATGCTATTTTTGTATATAGATTGATTGTTAAAGCGCTCGAAGATATATCACCATTTTCTTCTTGACTGCGTGCCTAATAGCCGGTCCGGGTACCGGGCCTATGTTTACTAGGTGTATAATAATTGGACAACTTTACCTCATAAATGGGGCCAGCTTAATATTTTTAAAAAATGTAGTACAATTATGTGCGTAACTATATGAGACTACTCCTAATATAATAGTAATATATAGTTCTTCACTTATTTTCTTTAACCTTTTAATACTTAAATTTGACCTCCTACTTCACCCTTCCCCATGACTTGTTTTCTTTTTGTTCTAAGTTGTGCTTGACCTTTGACATCCATTAACGAACAATGTATAACAAAACAGAAATTGTACATTCATTATAACTTTTATTAAACAAGAATCTTAAATGGTTATATTTACTTGGGCTATTCTTTAACGATTTGGATAATACGCGAGCGTTCATTATATTAAAAGTAATATTCCCTTAACACTAACGGGCCATCGGGGCAGATGAAGTGTAGAATTCGTCTGTTTCTATAACCTCGGCATATGAAGGGGTTGTGTGGTTAGCACAACGCCCAGCCGCCTTTACTTCCCCAACTTAAGGTCAGGTACCCATTTAAAGCTGGGTGGACTCTCGGGTCGACTTTGAAACACATTTCACCTGGAAAAATTCCACAGGGTTTTCACCGAGGATCGAACCCAGGACTCTCAGGTCGACAGTCGAGTATCTATTATGTTTCTAAAATTAGTGCTAAATAGGCAGAGCAACATTGTTATATAAAACAAAGTCTAATATCCTTATATTTTATATTTACTTATTCATTTTTATTTTATTATTATTATTTGTCAAACAAGATTTCTGTAATTGTATGCATCTTTTACTCTATAAAAATCAATACAAATGTGAACATTTACGAGAGGTGTGAACAATAAGTCTGCAAAAAATGTACACCCATTCAGCAAACAAAAAACAAATAAAAATACAAATAAAAGCTAGTGACATAAAAACAAGTCTAGCCTCTATTAATTGTTCCCAGGTCGCTCAAAATGTCACCCCTGCACCGCTGTAATTAAGTTTAGGGTTTAAACTTCCACTGTGAACAAGTTGAACATTCTGACCTCCCTCTTCAAACCCTAAACAATAAACTGTGGCTCCACTACTTCCTGGACATGTACAGGTTGTATAGGTAAATTTGTTATAAAGTCCTAACTGATATCGGTTGACCCAACGACCAAAACTGATTTGTTTGGAACATCCATGAGGATGTGAAACTATGAAGCTCACTTTGTGAATATCTCGAGAATCTTCGTAGGATTTTTTTATTGAATTCCATGAATCTAAAAAAGATGTGTACAGACCGAACAATTTTTTAATGACCCTTTTATCGCTCGTGACACATTTTAACTTGCACAAGTCACTGGCGACATTTACATTGACAATCTCGACATCATCAACACTGACCACTGGACTCGTTTCACTATCATAAAACAGTCTGATTGACGTGTGGCTGGCCTCGAGGTCATCAAAAACAACTTGTGCTGCTGTGTACACATAAAATACACACGACTTAGGCTGAGTTAAAAGGTCATGAGAGAAATTCTTTGAATACGTCACTCTCCCACTGCCTGTTCTTAACTTTTTCGTACCTCTTATGTCGTAAAATGAATCTGAAACGTGTCTATGTGGACTGGTCATTTTAACATCAACTCTAACTGTTAGGTCAGCCGCGCCGCTGACGAATTTATACAAAGCGTTGTTACAAAGACCTTCAGGCATCTGTTTTAAGGTAAAGTTTTCAACAGGTATAAACCTTGCATGATCTGGATTCTTGGTACAGCTATTAAAATGTCCTTGTAGATCAGCTTCTCCACCTTCTGACATCAGAGTTTCATGACAACCTGGACAGATATAGATACACATACACGTTTGAATTGCATAAATCAAATAAATGGAAAATGAATGTATACAAAATTAATGTAGAATATTTTTTTTTTACTTTTCTTTTATTACATTCACAAACGCCCCTACCCCCCGGATAAAAACTCCGTGGTAATGTATGTCGTAAATATATGGCGTTAGGTATTTTGGAAACAGTTTGTTATTTAGCCGTTCTAGACTCAGTAGTTAGATGTCAACACTTTTGTTAGCTTTACATCGAGTTGTAACCCAAGATCATGACTGAGCATATATAGGTATGGGAAATATACAATGCCGGTTTATTCAAATATCAAGGGAACCACAGTTGTCAAATATCAGTCCATTGTTAACCTTAGGAAAACAACATGATAACATAGTTATACATGTAGATACACTTCCAGTGCTGACAGACATGATCTATCATGCTAACAAACATGTCACATAGCCCAAGATCAAGATAGGCCGTGTATTATGATTAAATAATTATTACCAAATTCTCTGTAAGTCGTGTTATATTACGCGCAGAAGTTTATTTTCCATAAATGACTCGTGAGTCTTTTGTAAATTAGTACGTTGGTTTTTTTGTTGTTTGTTTTGTTGAGATCTGCCGACTAACTTACATGGACTGTTATTAATGAAATTTTCAATCAGAAATATTAATAATAAACTAAATTTTAATAAAGTTTATACCAAAAGCTAATCAATGTTTCAGTGAAATATAAATTACCTTTGTAAAAGAATGACTCATCATACTCAGTAATCTAAACAAAGGAAAATGACATTAAATTTAAGATAAAAATTTGATTTACTTATAAATCAAACATTGAGTTTGAAAATGCATGTAACACCGTTTATAAATATCATTACAAAATGCTCCACCCCCTCCCCCGCAACATGATATCAACGAATTATTAAATTGTTAGGGGGAAATATAAAACGGATGCTAACTTAGTTTGATAAATGTTGTGTATAGCGGCTATAGCTTCATAATGAATCTTTTTTTCTACGAAGTCAGCTTCCAGATATATTTTCTGTACAGTTCAAAAAATAATGAGAATGTGCATATAATTAAAAATAATACAAGTATCAATATATTGGTGTTTCCTTTTTTTTTCTCCTAATGCCAAATATTTTAACTGAGGTTTGAAAGCCAAATTTATTTGTTTGTATCTAGGACCACACGTCACGGTTTGTTATAGCCCAGAGTATCGCTTATGCCAGGATATAATATATATATATATATATGAATCCAGGATATATGTATATGAATCCCGAAACAAAATATGTATTTTTGTAAATACCCATAACAATTAGCTTGATAAATGGTTAAATAATATGGGATTGGGAAACAGTAAAAAACGACTGTTAAGAGAGAAAACAGGATTGAGATGTGAAGAAGATAGAAAACAGATTAACAAAGGTTGAGAGATAACGGAATATGTATGAATTTTAATACAAAATAGAATGAGGGAAAATAAGTGAAAAGGGTAGGGGGCAGACAATAAAAAAAGTGGATAGAGAAATATTTATTGCTGGATACCAGTCAAGTTCTATCATTGGCCAATACAAAATGTTCGATACCCGAACATAGAGCAGGTAAAACTACTAAAGTGTGTGTGCTATTTCTTACTTTATCATAAAATAAGAGAGTACGAGTAATGATAAACTAATTACTAGTATTAAGTAATTAATTCGTAATATTCTAAAGATATAAAAAAAAAATTGTCGTCTATGAAATAAGGATTTTTTTTTAAAGTTCTATAAAAAGTAAACACAAAAAATCACCTTTTCATAACTATATGGAACGTTTTCATGTGAAATGCTCATGTATTCAACAGTCTTTGTGAAACATAATAATTTGTTCTCCAATTCAGTTATTTTAGATGTAAAAGAATCTTTTTCTTGCTTTATTTCAGCAATAATCTGTTTCTGGGTTTGTAATTCAGTATTATATCCCTTCAGTTTCTCGATAACACCTTCTGTGTGATCTTCAAATTTGGACTGAACATTTTTACACCTATCATTTAGCTCTGCGTTCAATTTTTGTTCAGTTTCCTTATTTTTTTCAAAAAAAGATTCAGTTTTAGCTTGAATAAAATCACTGGCTGTTTGAAGTTCTGACATAATCTCATCAAATCTGGTGTTGTATTTGGTTTCAAATTTCTCGTCTTGTAGTTGAAGTTTTTCTTGTAAAGTTTTAATCTTTGTTGACATTTTGTTTGATAATTTGATTAGTTTAGCATTTAAAGTTGAACTATTCTCTTTACTGATCTGTACAGCTTGATCTAACGTGGACATTTTGTCTATATTATCATGTAATGATTCTTTCACGTTACGGGCATCCTTGTCACCTTAGAAACGGGAACAAATTTTAAAGTTTACTATAACAATTTGATATTAAATCAAGAAATGATTAATCTCTTTTTTTTTGTTAATATTACGTTCATAAAAAGAATTTTGCTTTTTGCATAGAACTCTAGTATGTGTGGTATTCTCTACCATTAAATTAAAATTATGCCTTAAAATTCATTCTAATAGAATGTGAATAGATCAAAAGTTTCGATGTACTTAAATACATTAAATACCGACATTGCCAAATGACCAATATAACCTTAAAGTTAGATTGAAGTAGCATATGATTCGAAAATTAAACGAAGTAGAATTCTTTTTTTCCAAAACAGTAATTTGGATACCATACTTTTCTATGTACGGCAGATTCTGACCGCTGGCAAAAATTTGCCTTCTTTAAAAATACTGAAAATATGGACAATTAGTTAATGAGGTTTTCTAAAATAATTCTGATGTTTCATTAAATTTAATGGACAGCACATGCCTACGTCAATACCGTGCCAGTAATAGCTGTGCACAAGTAAAACAGAACCTCTAAATGATGGCGATAGCAAATGTAAAATACCTTGTTGTTGTTGTTGTTGTTATAGTTGTTGTTGTTGTTGGTTTTTTTTTTCTATGTGGGCAGAAACGAATCAACCCAATTTATTTAAATTAGAAATAAATAAAAGGAAATAAAATAAAAGATAATTCGATTTGAAATTGAAAAACTTTGTATACAAATTAAGTTCGTTATCTGAGGCATCATTGCATTAAGTACAGAAAACACTACCCCCCACACACACCACACCCAATCCTACGCACACAGCACACCCAATCCTACACACACAGCACACCCAATCCTACACACACACTATCCAAGGTGTCAGAGTTTTTGCATTAACAACGTTCAGAAGATGCCGCCCTTTGTAAATAATGAAGTTTTAAATGGGACCCATCACTTGATTCATCTACTTTATATGATTATTAAAAGATTCAAACACAGCGAATTTGCAATGCAAAGGATTAATATCAGAATCTAAGGTAGTTAATCACGCAATATGTAGTACTTTGTAGAGGAAAGTGTGACTGCAGAGTTGTTGTTTTTTTAGGAATTCTTTATTTTATGTCATTTATGAAGGGGACAAAATATTTGAAGCGATTTTCAATTTGAATCAATGCATGTGAATTAGTCTCTAATCTGAGGTTATAGCGGCACTAAACTTCCAAAATGTCACCCTCCCCTTCTGTAGCAAGTAAAGTGCCGCGCTGGTTGACCTCATCAGCCGCCCTTTATATAGGTCACTGCCGCCCACTTCATAATCTTAAGTGTACTCTACTGCATACATCTCAAGTATAATCTACGTCATACATGTCAAGTTTTCTCTTCTACGAATTAAAAATTGAAAATCAATGTTCTATAAAAAAAAAATTTATTAATCACACTAATAATTTATTTTGTTTGTTTATTAACTTCCTTTTAATATTTCAACTTACAAACAAGATACTCTTTGACTGATTTTCTGACAGGATCTCCAAGAATTGTTTTCTTTGCTTCTTGAAATTCTGTTTCATCAGAATGCGATTCATTTCCACTGTCTTCATTTTTTCCTTTATTATTTTTTTTTTAAAAGTTAAAAATTCAAAATTTATGTTTTTATTGATTGATACTAACGTTTAGTTATTTAAAAAAAAAACAGTTTAAATTATTTTCGAATTTTGTTTTCTAGAAACTCGACCCTACCTGCAATGTCTTTTAATTTATTCAAACAAGATGAAAATTCGAAACCTAGAAAGTTATTTATTTTTGAAAAAATTCCAAACTCTTCATTTCCTTGCAGCCAGGATTCGCCTATAGCTAAAATCTTAAAAGAAGACAAAAATGATAAAATATGATGAAATATTTGTTTATTAACTCTTTATATTTATCAAATGATGAGCTAATTAGAAATGAATTCATATAAAATAAAATCGTTACTGTACAAGAACCAAGAATCTTTTAAATGGTATACATTAGTTAATCTACAATTCCTAGAATAGGAAACATGAATTCTTGTTGGAAATTACCTCCCATTGACTCTCTCTTCTAATCAATATATATAAAGAGAGAGAGAGAGAGAGAGAGAGAGAGAGAGAGAAGCCTATAGTAGATACTATGAACATTGGATAGATATGATATGTAGATAGATAGATATTATGAATACAACTTATATAAAACAATTAACGATTTTACATTTATTTTAATAAAATTAAATGTTGTATCCTTATTTGAAAAGTATTCAGTGAAGTATGTAAATGTAATTACGTTGTTTATTTCATTCAATAACACTTCAAGATGATTCCTCAAGTCCACGAAACCTTCCAGGTGTGAAGTTATTATCTTTGTTTCTCTGGGTGATCTCATCTTAATCAAAATAATAATTTTCAGAATTAGTTTATTCGCTAATATATTGTTGTTGTTGTTTTACTAAAAAGACAATCAATCAATCGTTAATTTTTATATAATCACTATGCATGTATTTAATTAGTGTAATAAATCACTGTAGTCACATACGAATACTATAGTGCTGATTATGAGCTGGTGTAAGTATTGACAGTCTTAATAAAAATTCACCTTTTTTCATCTTTTCAAATTCTTAAATCTGTGGATCTGTTCTGATGTTATTTCTAATCCATTCAAAAGAAACCGTTTTATTGTTGAGTCTCCTAACTGCTGATATCAAAACTAAAGGACTGCAATGCTAATGATGTAGGGGAGGGCCTACGACTTTGAAAGTGCCTAAGGCCTACGATGACCTTAAAACGGTCCTGAACTGATGAACTCAGAGCTTCAGAAAGAGCAGATGCCGATGCTCATAAATTTCCTTCATTTGTTGTGGCACAAACTCTCAAATTTAATGACATTATGCCAAGATCAACAGGAGTTTTTAAAGTGCAACCATACTAGCTTTTTCGTCCATCTTTGCAGACCAGCTTACAACATTGAATTTGCAAAGTGTGTCACTAATACTTTGCCTCACAAACAATGTTGAAGAAACATACATGACAATACAGAGCTCGGGCACAGGAGAATGTGCCAAACTCAATTTCTCCAGAATCAACTCAGATAAAACCCCTCCGTCCTTTGAGAATCGCTGCTAGAAGGCAAAGACAATTATTGGCAGAATGGAAAATGCACATTCAGAGGATGTTGAGTGGCTAGATAAGGATGAGGTTGATCTGTATGCAATTATCCTTCCAGGAAACGATGATGGGGAAAGATTTATGTCAGTCGTAACTATGGATGAACACTTCACTTCACTATGGATGGATGATGTCTAGTGAATTGTTTTTTAATTAAACATAATTCACAGGCCCACTATAAACAGATTCTATATAACATAAGAGTTGCTCACATAATTTGTCAATCTAGTCCTTATTTTCGTCGCATTGTTTTGTTTCCATTTTTATTATTTAATCATTGGTTGAGGTCAAGTTTCGCTAATCTACTTCTTATCCTGTGTCAATAGAATACATAATTGGAAGATTGTCTCACAGTTGACCTCACCCATTGTAAATGAAAAGTTAGCAGATAAATGATGTTTATTATATAATTGTCAAGTCTAATTTTTGCAATTTTTTTTTTCAAATTCAATTGATTGAGTTAGGCCTACTATTTCAAAGAATAACTGTGACAACTGTTGACAATTAGTTATTCTACTAGTAAAGTCATATAATAATCTGATAGCTTTTAATATTTATATTTTGAGGCAGTTTAATAGTGAAGTGCGTTTTAAGTTTTCGATTAAATTTTAATAAGTTGTTAATTAATTTTTTTGACGAACTTTAGGGGGAGGGGTCCCGAGATTTGTGACACATTGTGACAGGGGGAGGGGGGATCAAAAATGGTCAAAAAATAGCGTAACGTACTTTATGGACGGCCTCATACTTGTTCTTTAAGAGAAACATCTGGAGTGGAATCAAACATCAGAGAAAAGTAACAGACTTGCTTGACTTTCCCAACAATTGATTCCTAAACTTTATTGCCCATCAAGTTTATGCACTCATTTTGAATTATCCAAGAGATGTTACGTAACTTCATCGAATTCTGCAAGAAGTTTCAAAGAATCTAGGTAGTTAGCAGGACTGGACGAATCATGTTTTTCTTTGTGGCCAAGTAAGCTTGAGTTGGTTTTTGCTAAGTACTTAACAGCTGCTACAACACTGCTGTATCTGTGCATGAATTATCTGAAAGGTAATACTTATCTTCGCCATGTTCATTGTGTTCTTTGTTTTCAATGATATTATCAGGTTTCTTCTTAAAAAAACCTTCAAAACATTGCTTGATTATGCAGCCTTGTCTTTCCGTAGCACGCTTTTTCCGTTTTGTAAACTCGTTCTTTCGTCATGGGTGAAGTTTCTCTTCAAAGAATGGCATTTTTTACATTTCAACAATAAAAAAACTATACTTAAAAATTATATAAACTTGTTTCATCCGCCATGATTGTGAGACTTTGTCAGACAAATAGACATAAGTATACGAACTATGACCTTTCTATTTGTATCTATGGACAGATGGATTGTAGCATGGACAAGAATGGGAGATAAAATGCCGCCAAGATAACGTGTTTTACAGCAACCGAAACTGTGTTTTGACAGCTTTGATTAAACTTTCTATCAGTTTTTATCAGCGTGACGATATACGTAATTTTGAAATCCATAATCTTTGTGGAATACATGCAGCAGTGTCACTAACTCAGTGGCGTCAATATGGTTTGTGTCACTCGGTGCGTAAAATTCAGGGTGTTACCCCCTTCCTTCAAGATTTCCACCATAAACAATGATACATATTTTGAATGTTCCTGCATAGACGGTCTTGGCCTCAGATAATTTACTTTAAAATATCTAAGCGATAAAAACGATAGTATTTCTAACTGTATTTCAGAAAGATGTATATTACTTTTATCAAACTTAGTTTAGAAACTACGTCTCTTATTTCATAAAACTACATGTGACTACATCCGTCCTTTTTTTTTTAGCGCGCTTGCAAAAAAACTCCAGATTCATCCGAGCAGCTTTGAATTATATATTAATTTACATAAGCTCCAACGCTCTGCATGATGAGACAATATACTACAGCTCTGCATGGTGACACCCTGTGTTACTGATCATGTATTTTTGACTATGATAGGTTATAATTTTGACTATGCCGAGTTCTTTTTCTGTTATGAAATTTAGAATAGTTCATTTTGGTGTCACCCCTATGTTGGTGTCACCCTGTGCGGCCCGCACCCCCGGAGTGACGCCACTGCACTAACTTATATAACAACGTGAATAGCAAGATTAAATGGCGGTGGCTTTATCTATGTAGATAAAATGTAAATAGGATTCACGCCTAGATAATAACTTTGAAAGCTCTTCACCTATCGCCTTTAAATTTACAAAACAAATTGCAGTTAATTAATAAACTGAATTAGAAACAAAATTTGTCTTAATACTTACTTTTACATTAACGTAGGTGTCATAACTACTTGTATTATTAGTTGTGCATTGTGAGTTCTTGTGACGATCTGTGTCTGTCTTCTCTTCTCTGGTGTGAGAAGTCCCTGTATGGATGAGATGAAATCTCTTAGATCCTATAAACTACTAATGGGACGGTTTTTATGGTGCCCTTCTTTCATCCCCACCATAGCCTATAGTGCAATGGCCATGGAGGCACCACGGGAGATATATCGGGAACTTGAACCATGACCTGAAAATTTCCTTGGTCCTCACCGGAGATCGAACCAGGTACCTTCAAGTCGACAGTCGAGCGGTTGACCATCCGTTCCCGCTAAAACAAAAATCGCCCACCGAATCAATTTTTAGGTTTTGTAGTGCCCTTTTTTTCATCCCCACCGCAGCCGGGAGTGTAATGGACATGGAGGCACCACGGGAGATATGAAAGGAACTTGAGCCAAGACCTGAAAATTTTCGTAGGTCCTCACCGGAGATCGAACCAGTCGAGTGCGTTACCGTACGACCATCCGTCCCTCTTCTCTGGTAGCGAGTGACACTTTATCTAAGCGCATACTCACTCACATACATCACAAATAAATTATATAAACGGCCAAGTCCGATTCATAAACTACACACAATATAATTTCAAATTATAAGTAGAATGAAACTATACACTGCAAGATGCATATTCATTGAAACAACACTACTCTATATTGTGTGCTGCCTATTTTTGTCAAACTGCATGTCTGCACCTCTCTGTTCTCCTCCTTTCTTCCCTTACTCATCCCTGACCCAATGATCCATATTCTTGTAAATAAAATGCTCAAACTAGAACCTTTGGGACCTTTGGGACAATGATTTTTTGTAATATGTAGAAGTTTTGCGCCATGTTTACGAAACCAGACAGTAGATAATTAGCTAATCAAAAAATGTGTTACTCGAAATTACAAGGAAGCTTAGCCTTGCTTTTAATTTCAGCCTCACTAGGTCATTTAACTTTTAACGGGTATGTATCCCCCTAAAAATACAACTTCTCTCTAAACATGACCGGCATTGTAATCACAGAGTACAGCGCATTTTCGGCCGTTCCAAAGTGTGTTATAAAAAACATTACCGACTTGTGGTCGCTACAGTAGGCTTAGTCAAGGCAGCGAGTGGCTGATACAGCTGTTAAAATAAACAAAATATTTGAAACTTGTTACGGGCCACCGCGGGTGGACATTTGAATTTTTACCCCCCTACCCTAATTACGCCACTGCTAAAAGTGAAAATGTGTACACACATATACATATATATATATATATATATATATATATATATATATATATATATATAACTTTCAAAAAATTAACACAGACAAAAATTACCTTTACAACAAAGTAAGCTTTAGGATTAGAGATATTGAGACTGTAAAAATCACTAGTATGTTTTCTTTCTATTTATTGTAATTGGGTATTCCCTTTATTACATGTAAGGCACGTTATCATTATCATATAAAAATTTCCTGAAGTGTTGAACTAAGAATGATCATTTTTCAAAACTCTATTGTAGTACGGATTCAAACCCATATTTAAGTGAAATCATATGTAGGCTACTTAATTGGTGTTGGTCTCATTCCCATATCGTCTTGTGTTTTTAATTTGTTTTTCACCACAAATGAAAAACAAATGTATTAGTTTTTCCTCTTAGAAGAAATAATAAATGCTTTATTTTATCCATAAAAAACATCCAAACGGTTTTATAATGTTTAAAATTGGCCCAAAAATCTCAGATGTTAATTTAAAACACAAGGTCTTGGATAATAATCAAATCCTAGCATAGGAGAAGAAGATTCACTTTTTATTTACATAATTTTTTATTTGTACCATTATTACGGCCGGCGCCAAATTTCTCGAGGCCCAATAATTTATGATATACTTCCATACAGTGTTTGATAAACTGACAGTTTAATATTTATTACAGTTAAAAAGTCAATAATAAAATTGATTTAAGAAATGTTTTGTCCAGGGTGATCAAAATCTATTGTTTTGCAAAATCACACCAGCCTTTCTATGTCCCCAATAAACGATTGCGACATTTCTCATCGGTACAAGTTTAAGATTGCTGAGAGACCAATGTTTCCATATGTATATCTGACAGAATACTCACGCTGATAAAACCACTATTTCAACTTGTAATAGGTTCTAGTTAAAAATGTTAAAGGTAACATTAAGATGAGCGAGCTAATTTTTTTTAAAGGGGGAGAAGGAGGAGACCTCAATAGTTTATATATGCCAGCAGTACACCAATAGCGTATATATACTAGTGCACTAATTTCTGTATGCCAGTACATTAATTAATTATATATACCAGTAGACTCATTTGCATAAACTAGTACACTAATTTGCACATACTAGTACATTGTATACTAAAATACAAATAAAATACGTGGTTTTAATTTTTTACACACCACTAATTTATTTCATTGATCTGAGAGTGACACTTGCATTAAATTAAAATAAGCGTATCAATGTGAGGCTGTTGTTGAAGAAATTGGATCCGAATTCTACCCCTTAAAAAAGATATCAGATCTTTTATTATTTTCTTATATATATATATATATATATATATATATATATATATATATATATATATATATATAAATGAAAAATGTTTCTGGATGTAAACCCTTGACGCTTTGCGTTTTTAAACTGACAGTCTAGAGCTCGCGAGCCAATTGCTATCGGTTGAAATGTTTGATCAGCCCTGTGGTTGTGATAGATAATGCGAGCAATATGGCGGCTACTTTTAAAAAAGATGTCATAGATCGACTGAGCAAAAGAATCCCATGTTTTATTCTCATGTGAAGTAGTGGAAACAACCAAAGAGCTGGTAAAACACGCTAAAGGAACAAAAGTCGATAACCGATTACCATCTACTCTGAAGCAGTGGGTAATATTACACGATTGAACATCAGTGTTTTGACAATGCTGAAGTCAGAAGCCTCTAGTATTTGGAGAATTGTGTGCCTTAAATAATACATCGGAGGTCATCAGACAAATGTACGTTGTTAGGCTGACTTTGACGAAGGACTGATGAAGAGTGTTATAAACAAGCTGTTTTTTTATGGACAGGTTGATTGATAAAAATATGGATGTATGGAAATATCGATGGATGTATATATCAGTAGGTCTACTCAAAGTAATGATATGCACACAATGATTTTTTAAAATCATTTTCCTTACAACTCAATGTTTAAATTTCGCAAAAAAATAGGCACGACACCAATTTTTATTATTCATAGTATAATATATTGTTTTCAAAAATTCTTCAGATATAAAACTATCATGTTTTTAAAGTATTTAACTAAAAGGTAAATTGAATCAATTTCACAACCAATTTTAAATGTATTTTTGCAGTAACTCTTTTTTGTTCTTATTGGCTTTCCTGATGGTTGATTTGATCACTTCTTTCTTAGCTCCCTTTACTTATCCTTTCTTCTATGTTTCATCTGAAATTACAGAAAATTAATTTTAAGATAATAAAAGTGTGTTCAATATGTCTACCTTTCTGAAAAGAAAAGTATTAAAAAACTTAAAATCTTTATAAAATTTTTCGTTTTATAATAGAGAGATATTTTCTGCATGGCATCATATTAGACTATCAACATACACCATCCTTGTCTTCTCATCTCTATTTTCTGTTTGTCTTACTTACTTCTATTTTTGAGTCATCTGATTCTTCGTCATCGTCGTCTTTAATATGTCCCCCATCCTTAGAATATTTTATTATGACCTATAGATAATCATACAAATAATGAAACCTCACACACTGACACATTGACGTAAATCATGCGGAGTACAAAAACAATTGTATATAATTTTATATTTATATTTATTATAATTCAAAGAAACAATCATGTTTATAATTATACTTATAATAATTTAAATAAACACTTAATTTTTTTAGTCGCTTTGCTGTCGATCTTTTATTAGCATCGATTTTTTTCCTCAGTTCTGGATCTATCTGATATGAAACTTCTCCCATGTTGCTATTTAATGAAACACGTGAAATTTTAGAGCAATTGAAAATTTCAATTTACAACAGGCCTTATTTTAAATTAAAATTCCGAAAGAACAAAATATGGATGTTTCAACATCTTCTTTTGGTTTTAGGCATCTTCGTAATTAATTTTCACTTTTCATTCACATATTTGTTAACTATTTTTTCTACTATATATCTTAAGTATGATGTCAATATAATGTTATACTCATAATTTATATCATTATTTTATATCATGCGAAATTAGATACATAAAACATATATATATATATATATGTCAGTCTTACCGAATGTAATCTGTCTTGGGTGTATTAAATGTTGCGAAAAAGCCTTCATATGTTTTATGTAACGTCTCACCGATTTCTTCAAATTCTTTTCTAGCACCATCGTCCATTCTTGAAGAACTAGCAGCTTATTTTGAACAAGATCAATATTAGCATATGTATATATAAATGAGCTAATTAATTTTTTTTACGTATTATAATATAATTCATTGTTAAATATTTGTGCGTTTTGAAAAAAAAACAAGAAGTAGCTATAACTATTATATTATTTAAGTAGGTAGTACCCGTAACACTACAACATCAGTTATTATGTAAGTAGGTAGTACCCGTAACACTACAACATCAGATATTATTTAAGTATGTTGTACCCATAACACTACAACATCAGATATATTTAAGTAGGTAGTACCCGTAACACTACAACATCAGATATTATTTAAGTGTGTTGTACCCGTAACACTACAACATCAGTTATTATTTAAGTAGGTAGTACCAGTAACACTACAACATCAGTTATTATTTAAGTAGGTAGTACCCGTAACACCACAACATCAGATATTATTTAAGTAGGTAGTAACCGTAACACTACAACATCAGATATTATTTAAGTAGGTAGTACCCGTAACACTACAACATCAGATATTATTTAAGTAGGTAGTAACCGTAACACTACAACATCAGATATTATTTAAGTATGTTGTACCCGTAACACTACAACATCAGATATTATTTAAGTATGTTGTACCCGTAACACTACAACATCAGATATTATTTAAGTATGTTGTACCCGTAACACTACAACATCAGATACTATTTAAGTATGTTGTACCCGTAACACTACAACATCAGATATTATTTAAGTATGTTGTACCCGTAACACTACAACATCAGATATTATTTAAGTATGTTGTACCCGTAACACTACAACATCAGATATTATTTAAGTATGTTGTACCCGTAACACTACAATATCAGAAATAATAGAAATAACAAAGGTAAAGTTCACTCAATCCTAAAAGTACCCTCGTGGAAGATGAATTGTAGAATCCATCTTTTTCTGTAACCTGGACATAGTAACGGATTGTGTAGTTACAGCATAAAGCCTAGCCGTCTTTACTTCCCCAACTTAAGCCAGGGACTCATTTAAAGCTGGGTAGATTTAAAGGGATCTAATTAACTTTTATCATGACCTGGATACATTCCCTTGGTTATCACCGAGGATCGAACTCTCAGTTGGGCAGTCGAACGCTGTACACCACTTGTCCCCTATCTATATAATTAATACGAAACATAAATAATGTGAACTATTGTGCACTTTATAAATTGTGTCCTTTTTTCGCGAATGTGTCGACGGTAGAAAAAATAAATCATATTCCTTTAAAATTAAAGTGTTTCACTTTTAGACAATAATCTCTAGTTGGACGGTTTTTGTCGGGGCCCACCTACTATTCCCACAATAGCCGATAGTGTATTGCCCCCACACCCCCACCTGCGGCCACTCAGAGTATACTGCATACTAGGGTGATAACTATTTTCATTATTTTTCGTAACGAAACTGAAACTCTTTACATTCGAGGAACAGTTGTATGTTGATGACAGTAGCAACATTAATTTTTTTTTTTAAATTGAAAAAAGTTTCCCCACCTTTTCATTTTTGTTTTCACATATCGCGCAGTTTGACTCTCGGTTTCAATTTCACACTGAATTTTTACTTGACTTACTAGACTGCTTTTAAGCACAATCCAGTCAGTTGTTTCCATTTATTTATAAACAAGCATCTACCATCATCTTCTAAACAGAATAGGGATCCGAAAATTCCATCTGTTGAAAAGCTAATCAATCTCACACGGATGCCTACAAACCGTCAAATTCTTGGAAACTTCACTTTTTCTGTTCAATAGCCAGAAACGGCGACTGGATCGAATCAAAACTATGATTACGGATATAGAATTGCTATTGAGGGAAATTCTAGACTTTCCACTATTATACAGCGCACTAATCAGAAAGAAACTCAATTGTCTGTTTGATTTATATGACAAAAACAAAAAAGAAACCGTCTGATAAATTTACTACAACACTTTCTCAGTTTTTTGATGTCACCAACGTTAATGGAGAATGGAAAAGCAAGGAGGATAAAGAGCTCTACCAGAGGCAAGTTAAGAGTGGGGGAAAGATTGGTTATTCAATGGTCAAACAAGCCCCTTTAGAATCAATCCACCCAAGAAAACGAATCCGACTATCCAAAAGTCAATCTCAACCCAGCTCTTCTCAATCGCAACCTACACAAACACATACAACTGTCTCACAACCTACACAAACACATACAACTGTCTCACAACCTACACAAACACATACAACTGTCTCAAAATCTTCGGATCCTGAAACCTCTGCTTCTTCACTCGACTCGACAACCTATTCTTCCACGTCATCTTCTCCTGAATGCAAACCGAAATACCAAAGAGTAAGCACTACAACAGCGGGTTTGCTAGTACTGAAAAACAACATTTCCACACATAAAGCACATGACGTTCTTGCAACCATTGCTAAACAGGTCATGATGTGCCGGTTCCAAGTCAGGTGGGTGTTTGGAAACGAGTAATCTCTGAAGGACGGAAAATGAAAACCAAAATTTTTCAAAAACTTCAAAGCAAAGATCCCTATTGTCTCCAGTTTGAAGGTAAAAGAGTGCAAGGGGAAGAGTATCATGTAGTTCTGCTGATAAATACGACAACCGAAATCAAACTCGGGATTCTTAAATGTGAGAGTGGTTCTGCCGCGGTCATTCACAAGGAAATACATCAGCTAATTGATGCATATGATGCTTGGGAAAATATTTGCGTGATAATATGCGACACGACCGCAGTAAATACTGGTCGTTTGCTCGGGATTGTAAAGCTCATACAGGATGATGTCTTGAGCAAGGGCTTTCAGGAGCTACAATATATTGGCTGTTAGCACCATGTACTTGACCTCTTTCTGAAACATGTCATGAATTTTCTTATTCAAAAGCCAACGAGCAAACCAGAACTCAACTATTCCTTCATTGAAAAATTAACGCAAAACTATGCCACTCTTCAGGCTGATTACTGCCTCGTTGTGACAGATGATGTTAGCACAAACGAGAACCCTGGATGGCGAAATGATTTCAAGTTCTTTTTATGAATTATTTCAGGCATATCGTCATTACAAAACAACTTCACGTTGGCCTCGCATCAGCTGGAAGAAACTACCAAATTTACACTAGGCAAGATAGATCCCATGTGCATTATTTCTGATACCAGAGTGGCGCAACATCATCGCTCCTGCTTGAAACTTCATTTGCTATGAATTGGCAAATGTTTGATTCCATTTGCAGCACTACAATGAAGCGTCCTTCAATGGACTGTTTACGTCACTCATCAGGATAAAATGCAAGAAGGCAATTAAGTGTTTAAAGACCCATTGGTCAGTCAAGAAGTCATTAATTGACATTCCCAGATCTAACCAAATTGCTGAATGTATTGTGACTGATGGAGGAACTTCATGCAAAATCGAGAAAATTTGAATTTTTGAATCTGAAGTTCATAAAAAAGTATGTTCTAAACATTTCTTGTACATTCTGTACATATTATTAACTGATCTGTATCTTATTTGTTAATAAAAGTTGATTAGTTATTATTATTACTCTTTTGAATAAAGCTAAAAAAAAACTTGTCCTTTTTTTTTTGAAAAAAAAAAATATTTTTTCACTTTTTTCTTCCAAAAAAGGGGGAGGTGGGGGAACTTTTTAAAAAAAAATCAAAAATGCAATTTATATTCTTAAATTACACATAAAAGTTCCTCGATTGCAAGTGGTTTCATAAAAATATTTTTTTTTGTTATCACCCTACTGCATACCCTACTTCAATGTGTTTTTTTTTTAGCAATGAATACTGAAATGTGTGCAATATATATAAATATTTTTATTGCTTAAGAAATAGTTTATGTTAAGCTATAATCCAGTACAAATACCTTCTTGGTTGTATTGATTTATTATAACAAATACTTGATCCCACGTCTCAAAAAATCTCTTTATGAGATTATCATACGCTGAATTTTCATCATCAAAGCTGTCCAGAGATAATTCATGAGTTCGGCTGGTTATTATTTCATTACTCAGGGACTGAAAACACAATAAACTAGTTTTAATATATATGTATATATATATTTGATATGTTATTTGATAAAACTGAAACTGTGAACAAACAATGTTCCTAACCTGTAATTCTTTCTCCAGTTTGTTTATTTGTCTTTTGTCATCAGATATTTTCTTATTAACTTTATTATCAATTCCTTTTGGTCTCCCGCCTTTAAATGTTCAATGTATATATTTATATATAAATGATCAACATATGTGTTGATTAAAATGTTCCAAAAGTAAAAAAAAATATGCAGAGAGCCTGAGATTATAATATAAATATCTATATAAAAATTATCATTACTAATAACATTAATCGTGGTTGTCCACTTAGATCTATAGACTAGTGAATTGTGTACTAATTTGTATTAACTGATACATAAAGTACTACCAACGTTTTTTGCTTGTTACTTGAAGTCCAGAGACCTTCAGAATAAAAAAAAAACAATCTTTTACAATAATCATATATCTGTTTTCTATGATTGTCTAAATATATAGAATGCTTACGAAGTCGGGTTTTTTTAGTGCTAAGTTTTATTTTAAAAATAAACTTATGTGCGTCGCGTCTATCCAAACATACATAAATTTATGTTTATGAAGAGGTTACCTGTGGATTTATGTTAATGTTTTCGTCGTAAATTATGTCCTGTATAGCTTTAGTTGACTGAACTTCTTTTAACTCTGTATCAAATTTATCAATTTTTGTGTGCATTTCCTTTACATTTTTCCCCGTTTCATCGAGTGTTTTCGATAACCGATCATGTTTATTTTTAAAATCTTCATAATAATTGTTCAGAGTTTGTACATTCTTAGAAAGATTTTGAAACTTTTCATTAAATTCTGTGTTACATTTTTCCTCAAAGAACTTTTTAGTTTCTAATAGAACAATATCTCTGGATGATTGAAGTTGTGTACTAAAGTCATCTAATCTGGAGTTGCATTTCGTATCAGCATCAATTCCAATCTTCGAGATTTGTTCATTTTGTATGGCTTGAACTTTATTGAGTTCTTCTTGTAAAGATTTTAATTTTTCTGATGTTTCTTCTGAGAATTTAAAAAGTTTATCATATTTTGTTGATAATGACAAGTAATTTTCTTCAAGCTTCCGAATTGTGTCATTTGAATCTGTTGGTATTTCGATGACATGTTCGTTATTGTCATCTGTGGGAACAAAAATTCTTGCTTAATCAGTATTGAAATGACTACAAAAATAAAAGTAGTATGCTGTCTTTCTCTAACAATTCAATATGCGTGTATGGCTGCGTAAAATTGTTTTCATCTACTGGATCAGTTTAAAAATGAAACTGCAATGATAATACATTGGTCAGTGACATGTAGTTTGAGATATCTAGTGTGATCCTCTTAACAAGACTGACTGTCACGTACACCGCACAATCACACGTCCTCAAACTATGATAATAACATGTGTGAATGAATTGTATGCAGTGTTGTGTGAACTGATAGCATGTGTGAATGAATGTATGCAATGTTATGTGAACCATAACATGTGTGAATGAATTGTATGCAATGTTGTGTGAACCAATAACATGTGTGAATGAATTGTATGCAGTATTATGTGAACCAATAACATGTGTGAATGAATATTATGTGAACTAATAACATGTTAAAAAAAACAGTAAGAAGGAACCGTCTGCAACGGATATTACTATACGGGAACTTATAAAGTTAAAGAGACGGTTACGTACTTTGGGTGTGAAAAACGTTTATCGCCATGGGTCAAAATCAACTTTAAGGTCATTTAAAAAAAAAATCACTTCAAAAAATTTACTTCAACAATCAACAATATTATTTTGGTTCAATAATAAGTAAAACATGACTCGATTATAAATTTGTTTTTAATTAGTATATAAACAATCATTAGTTTATTTTCTCTTAACCAGCAGTATTCCTCAAAGAATAACAGGTCTAACACTTTCATCTGGATCATTTGTTTAGGAGTTTCTGTTGATAAATTGTCTTTACTTTTGTATTATTGTGTATTGTATTTCTTCTATTATGTCATACAGACAACATTTGTTTAGGAGTTTCTGTTGATAAATTGTCTTTACTTTTGTATTTTTGTGTATTGTATTTCTTCTATTATGTCATACAGACAACATTTGTTTAGGAGTTTCTGTTGATAAAATGTCTTTACTTTTGTATTATTGTGTATTGTATTTCTTCTATTATGTCATACAGACAACATTTGTTTAGGAGTTTCTGTTGATAAAATGTCTTTACTTTTGTATTATTGTGTATTGTATTTCTTCTATTATGTCATACAGACAACATTTGTTTATGAGTTTCTGTTTATAAAATGTCTTTACTTTTGTATTATTGTGTAGTGTATTTCTTCTATTATGACATACAGACAACATTTGTTTAGGAGTTTCTGTTGATAAATTGTCTTTACTTTTGTATTATTGTGTATTGTATTTCTTCTATTATGACATACAGACAACATTTGTCCCTACCCATAAATATGAATCCCGGGATTTTCTTTCCTTGAGATTCTTGTCCGGCTAATGAGCCTGTTTCTGTGTCTTCAGGGTTTCCATCTTAAGGATATAAAACACATAGGGTAATGAAAGCGAAAAAAAAATGTAAATATGGTATCATAAGCAAGAGTTTATGTTTTTTACATTTTTTTCTTGTCATATATTACACTGGTAAACAGTGAATTCGTTGCCAGTGATATTTGAATCATTTTATACAAAGTCAACTATGCTGATTTAAAATAAGTAAGTGCTTTTGCTAGATTGGCTCTATTTTACAAGATAATTAAAATTAATTAAAAAATGTATGCACCGTATTTGGAATTTGTCAAGAATTGCATGAAGTATAATAGTATACTAACAAATAGTAGTGAAAATGTTAATAGTCACTCAGAAATTTGTTATAATATGTGTAATAATGTTATAGAAGAAAACATTTTCATTTGAAAAACTAATTATGTCTAATTAATTAATTAATTAATTTGTTAATTGTCTATGGTAATGCATTAGCGAATCGCTGTTTGCTCGACTTCCTTTTGTATGTGTCGTTGGTGCAATTGCGTTGGAGGCTCCAACAGTAGTCAGCCATCATATGTATGTCCCATCTTCCTTGATATCTCTCCTCCATCAACCTCATATCCTGATGGAACCTCTCGCCTTGTTCCTCACTGAAGTCCCCAAGGTTACCTGGAAATTTGTCTAAATGACTGTGCAGGTAATGTACCTTGATGCTCATATTTGTTCCAATGTTTCTGAAGTTAGCGAGCATATCTTGCACCAGTTCTTCGTAATTCTCTGTTCTGTTATTACCTAAGAAGTTCCTGACAACTGAAACAAAATTTTTCCATGAAGAAGCTTCAATGTGATCCATGAAATTAGTAAAATTTTGATCATTGATGAGTTTTCGAATCTGAGGACCGTCAAAAATCCCAGGTTTCAGCTTCTCCATGCTCAGTCCGGGGAATGATCTGCAAATATACCTGAAGCAATTGCCAGATTTGTCCAAAACCTTAACAAATTGTTTCATTAAAACTCATTTGATATGAAGCGGTGGGAGAATGATCTTATTTTCATGGTTTCCCTTGCAGGCCATGTCACTCTTGTCCAAAGATCTTGCCTTGCCCTGCTATCCCAAAGGCACATGAAGCATGGGTATTTTGTGTTTCCTGACTGCTGTCCAAGCAAGAAGTTTACTATTTTTAGATCAACAAAAATTGACCACTGATGCTCATAATAACGGACTTTCTGCAATACTGTTTTGATATTCTCATACTCTTCTTTAAGTGTGGTTGAGTGAGCAATGGGAAGAGATGCATAACGGTTACCATTGTGTAACAGAACACATTTCAAGCTTCTGATGGAACTGTCCCATTTGGAGCAGAAGTCCAGGGATATCATGACAGTAAACAAGATCTTCCTCTTGGCTGAATTATGGAAGAAAAATTCTTCTCTTTTCCGATGAAATGTTATTTTAACTTCTGTTTTGAGAAAATTTCTTTCATTGAGCCTGGACGCTAAAAACTCAGATTCTTGCTTGGACAGATTTAGGTCTCGTATTAGGTCATTGAGTTCTTCTTGGCTGAATGGTTGAGGTGTTGAAGAACTTCCTTCATAATCGCTTCCACTGTTTTCACCTGCCAAAAACTCCAGATCTTGCCCTTCGTTGGAGTCTGATGGTAAAAGCTCTAATAATCCAGTAAACAATGGTTTAGGAACTTCACTGCTATGTGGAATTGGTCTCCTTGCAGATTCAAGATCATGATAATCCCACTTAGATTCTTGTGGCGATTGAAGCCTTTAACATTCACAATACAAAAATAAAAATCACCAAAATGGTCTTTCGGCTCTCGCCATACCATTGGTACATCCAAACTTAGACTTTTCTTCTCACCATTTGTCCACTGCTGTAGGCTCTCCACACAGTTTTTTCAGACCTTATGGGGAGCCCAAGACTTGTCCTGGTTTCCCAGCTTCACACCGAAATAAGCCAAATATGCCTGCTGCACAAAGTCGGTTATATTTCTTCTTTGCTTTTCAATCAAGTATTCTCCACAGATGTAACAGAATACATTCGGATTATTTTTGCAGCATCTTCGTGATGAACTCGTGATGTCTTTAGAAAGCAGCAATAAAAGAGAAAAAATAAACCAAGTTATAACTTGGTATATTTAAATTAAACAACAGACACCAAACTTATTGCATTTGTTTTACACAATAGGTACAATCATATTTTGTAAGGGTGTCCAATATCTCAGAAACTAGAGCCAAGTCAGCAAAAGCAATGGCAGTTTTGAAATCAGCACTCATGAATTGCTATAAATTCATTCAAACATTCTTGGCAATTCGCAATTTTTTTTTTTGTTGGGCTGTGTAATCTATCAGATTTAGTTCAATGTGTTTGCTAATGTATGACTCTCTCTCTCTCTCTCTCTCTCTCTCTCTCTCTCTCTCTCTCTCTCTCTCTCTCTCTCTCTCCACGTTTCACTCACTCACTAAGTTTAACTCACTCACTCGCCACGTTTCACTCGGTCTAATGGCAAATGTTTTTACAAAGTCAGGAAGTCATTCAGTTTCATCTACTAGGACATTGCATTTTGTCCAACTTACCATCATGTCATATTTATTGCATGAATGTTGATATAAATAATATATAATCAATTACAATTTAACTTCTATTTCTTGTCTACGTTTAGTTTTTGTTTGTTTTATTTTTTACCGCCAATGCTACTAAGTCGTGTCAGGAAGAATTCCATGTTCATCACAAGAAACTGATTGATTTGAAAATATGTTTCACCATCATCTTGTTCTTGCAACCAGCAGTAACCTCTTTGGATCACCTTCCAAAAGAAATACATACATATACATACATGTATATTTGTACATCATAAACATCATAAGTATGCACTGATCTTTTGTGTCCAAAAGAATAAAGATAGAACATATTGCATTGACGAGCTATTTAATGTATTTTTAATGAAAAGCTTTAAGCAGTTTAAAAAAAAGAAATTGTAATTGTGATGTATTAAGAAAATCTGGGCTGTTTAGTTGAGACAGAGAGAGAAATGAATAGTTCATGGGTTATAGCACGATATGTTGTTATAGATTGTCATATCATGGTATGTTGTTATAGATTGTCATATCATTAGTTGTAGTTATCCCCCCTTTGACTGAAGTCATAAGGAGAATAAAACACAGTATTGTACCATTTGAAAAAAAATATGTAACATAACCAACCCAGCCTATGTAACATAACCAGATTCTGTAACACCCAGCCTATGTAACATAACCAGATTCTGTAACACCCAGCCTATGTAACATAAACAGATTCTGTAACACCCAGCCTATGTAACATAACCAGATTCTGTAACACCCAGCCTATGTAACATAACCAGATTCTGTAACACCCAGCCTATGGAACATAAACAGATTCTGTAACACCCAGCCTGTGTAACATAACCAGATTCTGTAACACCCAGCCTGTGTAACATAACCAGATTCTGTAACACCCAGCCTGTGTAACATAACCAGATTTTGTAACACCCATCCTGTGTAAAATAACCAGATTCTGTAACACCCAGCCTGTGTAACATAACCAGATTCTGTAACACCCAGCCTGTGTAACATAACCAGATTCTGTAACACCCAGTCTGTGTAACATAACCAGATTCTGTAACACCCAGCCTGTGTAACATAACCAGATTCTGTAACACCCAGCCTGTGTAACATAACCAGATTCTGTAACACCCAGCCTGTGTAACATAACCAGATTCTGTAACACCCAGCCTGTGTAACATAACCAGATTCTGTAACACCCAGCCTGTGTAACATAACCCGATTCTGTAACACCCAGCCTATGTAATATAACCAACCCAGCCTATGTAACATGAAATTGAATTTAGAAATATTCGTTTTTTATTTCCTTTTACTTTCCATTATTAAAATATTGAATATTTCCATTGAAAAAAAGAAATCCAAAAAAAAAAAATAAACTAAACTGAATGAGTTTAAGAAATAATTTATCTTATGGATGTTACATTTAAATGTATATCCTGAAATGCAGATAGCATTTTTAAGAATAATGAAATTGTCAAGACAGACAGTTCTTCTAAAGTGTATTTTAATTTAGATCATACTATTGAACTTAAAGTAAATATCGATACTAGAGAGTTTGTTTTTTGGTCATGATTGTTACACATAAAACTGTTGTCAAAAAAGTAGTTGTTATAAGGATGAACAATATTATATCAAGAGATTACGTACATGCACTATTAAGTTCACATATTGTGAAGAATTATTTAGTGCAAAACAAGATTGCACTGTGCTTTCTTTCTGCAGCATTTTTGTTTACAATGAATTCAGTCGATTGAGATAAATCGCTATACATAATCTGAAGCAACAGCCGTGTTGTACGCTTGTCAACAAGACCGTAGCCAGGATTTAGTTGGGGGGGGGAGGGGTTTCCAAGTATTTAAAGGCAAAGTTTGGTCAATTTTTAATGAGTTACTATCAGCAATACAATTTTATATTTATTTATTTTTTCGGGGGGGGCGCTGCAGCCTCTAGCCCACCCCCCCTCCCCACCGGCTACGGCCTTGATTGTCAATATTCGTGTATGCTAATATAGTAGTTATATTATTACGGTTATTTTTCTGGTTTTCATTTTAAAGAATTCCCCCCTAATATGTATTTACTTTATTGATATCATTCACCAATGTTTCCAATTGACTTCTTAGGTTGGCAAAATCATCAAGTTGTTTGGCTACAGCTGTATCTTGTCTTTTTGGCCTATTCTGAAAACAAAAGTATTTATTAAAACTTCCGATTTTCAATCAGTAAACACAATTAAAATTAGATCGTAACTATAAATAGCTGGATTTTCTAATCTAAGGTGTACAACAAAAACCCAGCAATAACTCGCTTTATTTATTATTAAAATAATTATACAGGTTATATAATTTGAGCTACAAATGTATTGTTACGACCCTCTCGGTGCGAAACGTACAGTCTACAGAGTGAACGCGATGACGCAGTAGAGACAGTGACGTAGAAGCCGGCAAGAGAGTGGCCATGTTGCCGTTGTTGTTGTTTTTATAGATATAAGTAAATACTCTTGGAATCCACGCCCGAGTGTTGTTTTGATTTGATAAACAGAATTTTAAAGAGTTATAACATTGTCGTCAGAGGTGGGGATTTCTTTTCTGAATATGTTCGGTAAGAAATTAAACAAACTTTTGGTCAGAGAGTTAAAGGAAGAATTATAAGAAAGGGACCTTCCTACTGACGGCAACAAACAACAACTGTTTAATAGACTTAATGAAGCTCTTATTGATGAGGGAAAGGACCCGGAGAGCCACGTTTTTATCACGGAAATCGGGCAGTTAAGAAATGAGGTGAGGGAGTTTCGTTTAGCATTGAGGGACGAGATGGGGGATCTGAGGGGGGATCCCAACACTAGAACCGAGAAAGCAAAGATTAAATTACCTAAAGGAAAAGTAGTGAATGAAACGACAACAAAAGAAAACATGACTCAGAGACAAAGTTAATCATTGAAGCAGACTTAGACATGCGGCCAGTTTTATCTGAGGATGTGGTCATCCAAGAAGTGGTACCTGAGGATGTGGTCATCCATGAAGTGGTACCTGAGGATGTGGTCATCCATGAAGTGGTACCTGAGGATGTGGTCATCCATGAAGTGGTACCTGAGGATGTATGTGGTCATCCATGAAGTGTTACCTGAGGATGTGGTCATCCATGAAGTGGTACCTGAGGATGTGGTCATCCATGAAGTGGTACCTGAGGATGTGGTCATCCATGAAGTAGCACCTGAGGACGTGGTCATCCACGACGTGATACCTGATGATGTGGTCATTCAAAACGTAGCGCACGAGAAGGAACAAATCCAAAAACAGCCGCCCAGCGATCTGAGCCCCTGTGAGAATGATCGGTCTGCAGAATGTCTGAAAGCTTGTTGCAACCGCAGCCCTGGTTACCTTGAATATCCAGACAACTTAACAGAGTCTGATAAAAACAACGTCAAGAACAATAAAACACAACTAAACAAAAGCCACGAATGCATGGAAATCCACAAGAGTGGAGCTGATGCTAGTGCCAACGTTCGGCACTGCAACGGCAAGAACCCCTACAGGTTTTAATTTCGTGCACAATCTGCCGCGCTTCGATAACAAGAAAGATTTGGTGACCTGTGATGAGCCACCTGAGACGTTGGTGACCAGTGATGAGCCACCTGGGACGTTGGTGAATTGTGAAGAACAACCTGAGACGTTGGTGACCTGTGAAGAGGCACCTGAGACGTTGGTGAACTGTGATGAGCCACCTGAGACGTTGGTGACCTGTGATGAGCCACCTGAGACGTTGGTGACCTGTGATGAGCCACGTGGGACGTTGTGGACCCATGAAGAGCCACCTGAGACGTTGGTGATCAGTGATGAGCCACCTGAGACGTTGGTGACATGTGATGAGCCACCTGAGACGTTGGTGACCCATGGAGAGCCACCTGAGGAGTTGGTGACCCATGAAGTGCCCCCTGAAGAGCTGGTGACCCATGAAGAGCCACCTGTGACACTGGTGAACCGATATGAGCCACCTGGGGAGCAGAGACGAAAGGTAGAGAGAAGCGAGGAGACCAGCAGAGTGCATCGGAGCAGAGGAGAACGAAGCAGGACAGAGATGAACCTGGCCATTGACTTTAATCTGGTCAGTTCAGTATACATTCATCCTAGCTCTGTCAAACGCAAAACATTTCGTTACTGCTACAACGTGTGTTTCGTCATCGTCATGTTATTCTTCAACAACAAGAGCTTGATTTGGTTGGGCCTCATCAATGGAGGTCAGTATCCCGAACGCCTGCACCTTCTAGAAAACCTACCTGGTGAACAGCCAGATTGCTATGGGGACGAACACGATCGTGAACAGCCAGATTGCTATGGGGACGAACACGATCCTCCCCGCCCCACCACGGGGATATTCAATCTCCACAGCCTGACAAAAGACATGCTCTGGTTCATGTCGACAAAATGTACAGATACTGTTGTGAGAACTGATTTAAGAGGGGGGCAGTGTTACGACCCTCTCGGTGCGCACCGTACAGTCTATAGAGTGAACGCGATGACGCAGTAGAGAGAGTGACGTAGAAGCCGGCAAGAGAGTGGCCATGTTGCCGTTGCGTTGTTTTTATAGATATAAGTATATACTCTTGGAATCCACGCCTGAGTATTGTTTTGATTTGATAAACAGAATTTTAAAGAGTTATAACAGTATACACCATATCAACAAAATCGGTTAATTCTTTATCTATCAATAACTACCCACCTTAAAGTTTGACATATCGATTTATGGAGACATATCATCAGTATTTAATCCGATCTAAAAATAAACTTCCAGGGAAGCGATTAATTCATGTCTGTTAAGGTGTGGTCGTTCTACCACTTTATAAATAATCCATAGAGAGCTGGCTAGGGTTTTCCCCAAATTATATGTAAAAAAAATATTTTATTATCTAGGGGAAAAAAACGAAATTCTTTATATACGTTTGCATTGTGCGGCTCGAAGAACTTTAAAATTATTACCATTAGATTCTTCAGAGAAAAGAGTATATCTTTTAAAAGATTCGAAATTCTAAATTGTTATCGCTAATTTGGAACTCAAGCTTTTAAACAAAAAATGAACTAACTCCATAAATAATCCATTGTTGACGACAGCTGCATGGCTTCTATAGAATGTCTTCTCCATGGTGTCTACAGAAAATGGTGTCAGAAAATAACAGCTCACTATGATTCCTATGTAAAATAGTCTATGCACAATCGCATTTTAAAAATATAAGACAAAATTAAGATGTCTATCTACATATATCTATTTTTCGAGGAATGTTTCCTCTTCTTTTTTCTGCGTATTAGTAATTGTTCAGACCGGTTAATTAACTTGTATTGGCTCAAACTATCTAGAAATCATTATCGTAATATTACGATGACAATAAAATAACGTACAAATGAAACAAGTTGCAATATAAAGGTAATAAATTAATCTAAAGAGAGTTTAAAAAAACACAGAACTATTATAACTATTAACTTCTTTGATGGAATAAACTCAATTAAATCGATAACATTGATATGTCAACATTAAAATTTGTATGTTTTAATTTTTATTTCTTATATAACATGCCGGTTTGATATTTTTTGTTTATAAAAATACTAATTACTTAGCATTACTGAACATTAAATTGAACACAGACAAAATGTAGAGACACTCCACTTTACATACACACACGTAATTAGAGATTTTAAAGTAGTCTTATATATTTAATGCGATATTACACAGGCATTTTATTACATGGGAATTAACCGCAGTTATTTAGTTCTAGCACCATTCGATCACTATTTTTGCGGATTATGATAAAGGCGTTAGCTACGTTTTAATTTAACTATTTACTTGCTTGTTACTTCAAAGAATCGTTTCCACAGCTTAAATCATGAACTTGTTTTAAATGTGGACTTGAAATCAATAAGCAAAAAGTGACCTCCATTACTATATCTGTTTTAATTGTGTATCTAATGTTTGTCTTAGTTTTGTTACATTGGTCAAAAGTTGTTGATGATATCATTTGTTACAAAAGAATAAAAAAATTTTCGAGAGTTTATATGTATATATATATATATAGTCTATATATAAAGAAAATAGATAGGTACACACACACACACACACACACACACACACACATATATATATATATCCGGAGCTGCTCTAGAATATAGTGCCTCTTGAATACGTGTGAAGTTTCCTCGGCTGGAACTATCGTCATTTTGTTGACTTGAAGTTATCCATAAAATAAAATTCAATTACTTTTTATGAATTATTAATTACCTTTTTTTAGTACGTTTTTATGTAATTTATTTGTGTGTAGCATTGTTACAATGATCAAAAATCTATTGATATATTTTTAATGAAAATTATCGCTCAATGCTTCGCACTTCAGTGATATAATGATTTGTCTCAATAAAAAAAAATGTAAATAGGATTACAGTCATGACATCATCACTCCAAGTGTTCTTCACCGGTTGCCTAGAAATTTTGACACAAAATTTCAAATACATTATTTGGCTTGTTTATATATATATATATATATATGTGTGTGTGTGTGTGTTATGGATATCACACCTGTTTCATTCAAATATAACATTTAATCAATCGCACTGTAGTAATTATCTATTTACTTGAATTTTTTTTTTTAAATCGCGGAAGATAAATCAAAAGTCACCGAGTGCTTATTGACATTTCGTCAGTTGTTTTTTTTTTAATCTAACGGTATCGTAAAATTGTTCTCTTTACTTTATCAAACTATGTCAATATTTTGATTATTTATCATTAAAAATATGTTTCTTAAAAAAAATACAATATTTTTGTTTACTGTTTAGTTACACTTCATGGTAGAATGACACCTATTTCAGTAAGAGAATCACTGTCATTGAATTATGGATTTGGTTTAACATGTACTGCAATGCAATATTTTGATTTTTTCTGTTTTGTGTTTGTCACAAATCACATGATCCGCTTTAAGGTATTCCGTCAGTTTTCAAATTTACTAATGGGAAAGAATAAAGACGAAGATTTTGCACTTATTGTCAATAACTGGGCGGGGGCTGGAGGGGACTAGTCCAGCGTAAGGTGACCGCTAAGAATACCATCTGTAAATGAGTTGCAATTGATGGTTGTGTGTTATAAGTTGTGGCGACAGGAGTAAATGAGTTGCGATTCATGGGTTTGTGTTATAAGATGTCGCTACAGTTAGTTAATGAGTTGCAATTGATAGGTTGTATGTTATACGTTTTGGCTTCAGGGAGTAAATGAGTTGCAATTGATAGGTTGTATGTTATAAACTGTGGCTTCAGTGAGTAAATGAGTTGCAATTGATAGGTTGTATGCTATAAACTGTGGCTTCAGAGAGTTAATGAGTTGCAATTGATAGGTTGTGTATTAAAAGTGGGGCTTTAGTGGTGTTTATTGAAAAGTGACCCAGATTAACTATCCACATATGATATCCTGTGAAGGATTATCATTATCTTGAGCAGCTTAATCATTTAAGAAACCGATTTGCTGTTTTCAACTTTCCAGGTCTCAAAGTTGTTTTAGTCACTGTTTCTTTACTTCAGATAGATATGCCAGGTACAAGGCTAAACTTAACAATACATTGTACACTACTAAGCAATATTTTCAACTCATTGCTAGGTCTTTCTCTGATACCAGATAAATTGAAAAATGCGTAAATAATCGCTGACTACTGAATTTTACAATGGAATCACTTGTATGACTGTTATCCCATTTTTTTTATTTATCCTATTGCTTTCACATAGAATTACGTTTGTCATCTTTGTTTGCCAGACTGTCAATGTTCCTTTTATTAATTTGCTGGTCGTATCTTGAAAGTACTTTGTAAGACTATCGTAGAGTGTTATTGGGGAATACAACTCATTTCCCGATATTGTATGCAAAGCCGTTCTTATTGATAAGCAAATTATGTCCCCTCCAGTGTAATGTGCAGTATAGGGGTAGATGTTGGAATTTATTTTTGTTTTAACCCAATAAAATTTAAAATTTAAATGAGTTGTTAAATATACTAGTTCTGAAAGAAATGCCACCGGCGTGTGTAGGCTTTTAGCAGAGTCTATCCTGCATTCATGCTTCTTACGAGATGACTCATTTGTTAGTCCCAGTTAGGAAAGTTAATTAGAGGTACAACATTTGAAAGTGATAGCCTTAACTAAGTTTTAGTTTAAGAGTTCTAAAAACGTAATATTAATTCATTTTGTGGTTTGGAAAGTTCCTAAGGCCACTGATAACATTTCGATGTCCCTGATTCTAAAAACGTAATAAAACCATTCAGCATACAGTATAGCAATTTACAAACTCAGTCTATCATAAAATGCATTTTTCTTTTACTTTAGCAAATCTAAAAAGTTTTAATATTTATTCAGAATAAAGAGATATGGCAAAACCATTATAAAATAATAATAACAAAATATTTTAATAACTTTTAAGCCAAAAAAGATGATGTAGTGTTGGCTTGATCTGGATAATTCTATAAACTATATAATTTGGGAATGTGTTTAGCATACTCTGTCGTTGTTCCTGCTCTTAGTAATGCTATTTTGTTGATGTTTTAGATCTTAATGAACAAGTGAGAATATATCATCTAAAATATGTAGCACTATTTGGTTGTTCGTTAAATTTTTAAATGACGTATAAGACTTTATGGACTGGATTATTACTGTTTAAAAAAAACAAAAATGTACATGTTAAACAGGTCATCGTTTTATGTACAATCATCTCATGATTGTCCGCCCATTGACAAATACTGAATTGTTTAGAACAACCACGATCACGACATACAATCAGTTTCAGTATTTGAATGATAAGCTGAAGGATGTGCACCTGGCCACGACATCATCTTTAAACTCTGTTCCGTCCCCACCTCTCTCTCCCTCCCTTTCCCTCCCTCGCTCCCTTTCCTCCCCTACTTGCCTGTCCCCTCTCTATTCCTCCCTTTATCTCCCTCCCTCCATCTCTCCCTCTTTCCTCTCTATACCTCCCCCTCTTACTCTCCCTCCCTCTCACTCCCTCTCCCCTCACTTCCCTCTTCACCTGCCTCTGCCTCTCTTATTCTCTCTCTCTCTCTCTCTCTCTCTCATTTCCAAATGACCTATTTGACACCAATGAGTTTCTAGACCAAAGTACTAAATTTACATAACATTAATGACCTACTTAAATTATTTGTGCTCCATTCAGGTTTCTTAAAGAAATAAAACAAATAGCTGTTCGTCTCTTCTCGTAATGCATTGTTCTATTACTTTGTACAATTACTTTACTATTCACATGCTCCACTTTGAAAATTGTTTTTTTTTTTTTTGTATTATCTTCAGGTAATCTTTTAAAATAACAATAAATTACCACGTTATCTAAGAATCAATGTTAACACATTGCCTTAAATCTCAGTGTTGTGTTCTGAATTCGCATATTCACCAGAATAAAACTGCTAGACTAGATACATGTATTACACCAGAATAAAACTGCTAGACTAGATACATGTATTACACCAGAATAAAACTGCTAGACTAGATACATGTATTACACCAGAATAAAACTGCTAGACTAGATACATGTATTACACCAGAATAAAACTGCTAGACTACACACATGTATAACACCAGAATAAAACTGCTAGACTACACACATGTATTACACCAGAATAAAACTGCTAGACTAGATACATGTATTACACCAGAATAAAACTGCTAGACTAGATACATGTATTACACCAGAATAAAACTGCTAGACTAGATACATGTATTACACCAGAATAAAACTGCTAGACTAGATACATGTATTACACCAGAATAAAACTGCTAGACTAGATACATGTATTACACCAGAATAAAACTGCTAGACTAGATACATGTATTACACCAGAATAAAACTGCTAGACTAGATACATGTATTACACCAGAATAAAACTGCTAGACTAGATACATGTATTACACCAGAATAAAACTGCTAGACTAGATACATGTATTACACCAGAATAAAACTGCTAGACTAGATACATGTATTACACCAGAATAAAACTGCTAGACTAGATACATGTATTACACCAGAATAAAACTGCTAGACTAGATACATGTATTACACCAGAATAAAACTGCTAGACTAGATACATGTATTACACCAGAATAAAACTGCTAGACTAGATACATGTATTCGGTTGAGTCGCTCTGTGTGTGTAGTGGCTGTTAGAGTTCATGCATAAACCGACTTTGAAAAAAAAAAACCGGTTGTTGAAGGTCGATTTCTAAAAAAAAGGCGAAATAACGGATATTTTAAGCAATAACTATTTTCAATGTATGTCTTGTTTAATTAACGTGTATGAGAAAAATAAGGTTTAATGTAATTATGTCAACCAATTTTTACGTAAAACAAAAATGTTTTTTTTTTTTGTATTATCTTCAGGTAATCTTTTAAAATAACAATAAATTACCACGTTATCTAAGAATCAATGTTAACACATTGCCTTAAATCTCAGTGTTGTGTTCTGAATTCGCATATTCACCAGAATAAAACTGCTAGACTAGATACATGTATTACACCAGAATAAAACTGCTAGACTAGATACATGTATTACACCAGAATAAAACTGCTAGACTACACACATGTATAACACCAGAATAAAACTGCTAGACTAGATACATGTATTACACCAGAATAAAACTGCTAGACTACACACATGTATAACACCAGAATAAAACTGCTAGACTAGATACATGTATTACACCAGAATAAAACTGCTAGACTAGATACATGTATTACACCAGAATAAAACTGCTAGACTAGATACATGTATTACACCAGAATAAAACTGCTAGACTAGATACATGTATTACACCAGAATAAAACTGCTAGACTAGATACATGTATTACACCAGAATAAAACTGCTAGACTAGATACATGTATTACACCAGAATAAAACTGCTAGACTAGATACATGTATTACACCAGAATAAAACTGCTAGACTAGATACATGTATTACACCAGAATAAAACTGCTAGACTAGATACATGTATTACACCAGAATAAAACTGCTAGACTAGATACATGTATTACACCAGAATAAAACTGCTAGACTAGATACATGTATTCGGTTGAGTCGCTCTGTGTGTGTAGTGGCTGTTAGAGTTCATGCATAAACCGACTTTGAAAAAAAAAAAACCGGTTGTTGAAGGTCGATTTCTAAAAAAAAGGCGAAATAACGGATATTTTAAGCAATAACTATTTTCAATGTATGTCTTGTTTAATTAACGTGTATGAGAAAAATAAGGTTTAATGTAATTATGTCAACCAATTTTTACGTAAAACAAAAATGTTTTTTTTTTTGTATTATCTTCAGGTAATCTTTTAAAATAACAATAAATTACCACGTTATCTAAGAATCAATGTTAACACATTGCCTTAAATCTCAGTGTTGTGTTCTGAATTCGCATATTCACCAGAATAAAACTGCTAGACTAGATACATGTATTACACCAGAATAAAACTGCTAGACTAGATACATGTATTACACCAGAATAAAACTGCTAGACTACACACATGTATAACACCAGAATAAAACTGCTAGACTAGATACATGTATTACACCAGAATAAAACTGCTAGACTACACACATGTATAACACCAGAATAAAACTGCTAGACTAGATACATGTATTACACCAGAATAAAACTGCTAGACTAGATACATGTATTACACCAGAATAAAACTGCTAGACTAGATACATGTATTACACCAGAATAAAACTGCTAGACTAGATACATGTATTACACCAGAATAAAACTGCTAGACTAGATACATGTATTACACCAGAATAAAACTGCTAGACTAGATACATGTATTACACCAGAATAAAACTGCTAGACTAGATACATGTATTACACCAGAATAAAACTGCTAGACTAGATACATGTATTACACCAGAATAAAACTGCTAGACTAGATACATGTATTACACCAGAATAAAACTGCTAGACTAGATACATGTATTACACCAGAATAAAACTGCTAGACTAGATACATGTATTCGGTTGAGTCGCTCTGTGTGTGTAGTGGCTGTTAGAGTTCATGCATAAACCGACTTTGAAAAAAAAAAAACCGGTTGTTGAAGGTCGATTTCTAAAAAAAAGGCGAAATAACGGATATTTTAAGCAATAACTATTTTCAATGTATGTCTTGTTTAATTAACGTGTATGAGAAAAATAAGGTTTAATGTAATTATGTCAACCAATTTTTACGTAAAACAAAAATACAAGTAAAAAAATAATCAATATGATAGTAAAAATACTACTACTGTCTACTGGACGCATATATATTCATTTAAATCGCCTTAGAACTAAACATATTTATATCATGAACTTTGAACTGTTCAACTTTATTCGGCAGTCACGTATAAGACTAATTCTTTCTCGTGTTTTGTTTATATTATACTGTCAAAGACATGAGGTTTGGTTTGCCGCCCACAGACCACTTCTGAAATCAGCCGTTGTGATGTAGACCTCAGTATAGAGCTTATTTACTTATAGTCTATAAATATTACGGTTCTATTTCTATTCATGGTATTCACTTTCTGTCTCTCCCTTATCCTCTATGTTTCTAACGTAACCTGTACATGTGACACAGTACATAAACGCCTCTGCACCTCCATGGGCCCACATTTAGTGCCCATTTCAAAACATTCTTCAACTGTTGAATTAAATTCACTCCTCGTTCATCCCTTCATACAATTATCTCCCCACCTACCCCCCTTCTATCTGTGAGATGTATTAGTCACACTAGTCATCACAGCGACTGTACGACGGCCATGCCCTTTTTAGGTTAGAGGGTTTGGCGGAATTGTTGGATGACGATCATAAATTTAGTTAACTTGAAAAAAAAAAAAGCCTTAATATGTCTATTGTTTAGTAATGGCCTCAGTCTGTATATTGTTGATTAATAGCCTCAGTCTGTCTATTGTTTAGTAATAGCCTTATTATGTCTATTGTTTAGTAATAGCCTTATTATGTCTATTGTTTAGTAATAGCCTCAGTCTGTCTATTGTTTAGTAATAGCCTCAGTCTGTCTATTGTTTAGTAATAGCCTCAGTCTGTCTATTGTTTAGTAATAGCCTCAGTCTGTCTATTGTTTAGTAATAGCCTCAGTCTGTCTATTGTTTAGTAATGGCCTCAGTCTGTCTATTGTTTAGTAATAGCCTCAGTCTGTCTATTGTTTAGTAATAGCCTCAGTCTGTCTATTGTTTAGTAATTGCCTCAGTCTGTCTATTGTTTAGTAATAGCCTCAGTCTGTCTATTATTTAGTAATGGCCTCAGTCTGTCTATTGTTTAGTAATAGCCTCAGTCTGTCTATTGTTTAGTAATAGCCTTATTATGTCTATTATTTAGTAATCATCTTGGGACGTACCAATTATTTCCCCCCCTCCCCCGTTCTCGTGTCGATTCCCGTAAGTCAACATTAAATCGTGTGCTAAAAAAATCATCGGTTGTTTTGTGGAATTAGTACACGACTTGAATTTAGCCCTCTTTCCAGGTTGAGAAAACGGATACAAATAATCTCTCTAAGTGTATAAACCCTACCCCCCTCCATGCGATCCTCAAATTACTCCTTAACCACTTGGTCAGGCCTTCTCTCTTGTATCGCCCAACAGCTAGTTTCTATCAATGCCAATGTACACAGGTTGGACTGAGGTGGCAAATTATTGGAAATTCACAGTTTCCTACATTTCTTTGTAATGTAGTGGAATGTATGAACATATTTTGCTAATTGTTGATTTCTAAGCTAAAACCGGCTTTTAAAGCCCGAAAAATCGGTTGTCGAGTGCTTCGACTTAGTCAAAAAACCATATTTTCGACGACGGTTTTTAAAAACCGACTATCCCTAGTGGTTGTTTACTATTCAAGTAACTGTAAGTAACTTTTACAACATTAGTAAATCCCATTATTGTTATCAAACTTTGTTTGAATGTATGTTTTGTGCTTTTCCTTACATTTTTCAATGATATATATATTCTTTTTTTTTCAAACGTATTTGGATAAAATTGAATTAAATTACGATTCATTTAAACTCCTTATTATATGTATTAATTGTCACGGCTTACTTTTTGTTGCTTTGTTTTTATGTGTAAAAATGTAGTCTTCTAAAATAAAAATAAAAGGTTTACTAAAAACTCTCTACACTTTGACTAACAATTCTCCCAATTATTCGAATCTATGTATTCTTATCTCATATCCTTTTTCTTTGAAGGATATAAAAGGTTGTTTTTTTTTTAGGTGGTATATAATGCTCCTATACAAATACATCCTGTTGTAAACGATAGTTGGTTATTTAAGTGCTGTCCGCCAACAACTCAGGTATTATAGTAATCACTCAGTACGTTGCAGGTAAACAATGTTTTCTATCAAAATATTGTTTGCGCTATTAGTAACTAGTCTCATATTTTCTGTATAAACTATTGTTACGACCCTCTCGGTGCGCACCGTACAGTCTACAGAGTGAACGCGATGACGCAGTAGAGACAGTGACGTAAGAAGCCGACAAGAGAGTGGCCATGTTGCCGTTGTTGTTGTTTTTATAGATATTAGTAAATACTCTTGGAATCCACGCCTGTGTGTTGTTTTGATATTATACACAGAATTTGTAAGAGTTATAACACTGGTGTCAGAGGCGGAACAGTCTTACAATGTCCGGTAAGAAATTAAACAAACTTTTGGTCAGAGAGTTAAAGGAAGAATTATAAGAAAGGGACCTTCCTACTGACGGCAACAAACAACAACTGTTTAATAGACTTCATGAAGCTCTTATTGATGAGGGAAAGGACCCGGAGAGCCACGTTTTTATCACGGAAATCGGGCAGTTAAGAAATGAGGTGAGGGAGTTTCGTTTAGCATTGAGGGACGAGATGGGGGATCTGATGGAGGATCCCAACACTAGATCCGAGAAAGCAAAGATTGAATGACCAAAAGGAAAAGTAGTGAATGAAACGACAACAAAGGAATACATGACTCAGAGACAGACAAAGTTAAACATTGAAGCAGACTTAGACATGCTGCCAGTTTTATCTGAGGATGTGGTCATCCAAGAAGTGGCACCTGAGGATGTGGTCATCCAGGAAGCGGTACCTGAGGATGTGGTCATCCATGAAGTGGCACCTGAGGATATGGTCATCCATGAAGTGGTACCTGAGGATGTGGTCATCCATGAAGTGGTACCTGAGGATGTGGTCATCCATGAAGTGGTACCTGAGGATGTGGTCATCCATGAAGTGGTACCTGATGATGTGGTCATCCAAAATGTAGCGCACGAGAAGGAGCTAATCCATGAAGAGCCGCCCAGCGATATGAGCCCCTGTGAGAATGATCGGTCTGCAGAATGTCTGAAAGCTTGTTGCAACCGCAGCCCTGATTACCTTGAATATCCAGGCAACTTAACAGAGTCTGATAAAAACAACGTCAAGAACAATAAACCATAACTAAACAAAAGCCACGAATGCATGGAAATCCACAAGAGTAGAGCTGATGCTAGTGCCAACATTTGGCACTGCAACGGCAACAGGTTTTAATTTCGTGCACAATCTGCCGCGCTTCGATAACAAGAAAGATTTGGTGACATGTGAAGAACCACCTGAGACGTTGGTGAATTGTGAAGAACCACCTGAGACGTTGGTGACCTGCGATGAGCCACCTGAGACGTTGGTGACCTGTGATGAGCCACCTGAGATGTTGATGACCTGTGATGAGCCACCTGAGACGTTGGTGAACGGTGATGAGCCACCTGAGACGTTGGTGAATAGTGAAGAGCCACCTGATACGTTGGTGACCTTTGATGAGCCACCTGAGACGTTGGTGACCTGTGATGGGCCACCTGAGACGTTGGTAAATTGTGAAGAACCACCTGAGACGTTGGTGACCTGCGATGAGCCACCTGAGACGTTGGTGAGCGGTGATAAGCCACCTGGGACGTTGGTGACCTGTGAAGAGCCACATGATACGTTGGTGACCTGTGATGAGCCACCTGAGGAGCTGGTGATCCATGAAGAGCCACCTGTGACACTGGTGAACCGATATGAGCCACCTGGGGAGCAGAGTCAAATGGTAGAGAGGAGCGAGGAGACCAGCAGAGTGCATCGGAGCAGAGGAGAACGAGGCAGGACAGAGATGAACCTGGCCAATGACTTTAATCTGGTCAGTTCAGTATACATTCATCCTAGCTCTGTCAAACGCAAAACATTTCGTTACTGCTACAACGTGTGTTTCGCCATCGTCATGTTATTCTGCAACAACAAGAGCTTGATTTTGTTGGGCCTCATCAATGAAGGTCAGTATCCCGAACGCCTGCACCTGCGAGAAAACCTACCTGGTGAACATTCAGATTTCTATGGGGACGAACACGATCATCCCCGCCTCCCACCATGGGGATATTCAATCTCCACAGCCTGACAAACGACATGCTCCCAGCTAGCATCAACGGTTACGCTGAGAATAGAGCTCTGGTGGATGTGGACAGACTGTACAGATACTTTTGTGAGAACTGATATGTCCGGGACAGACAGATTTAAGAGGGGGGCAGTGTTACGACCCTCTCGGTACGCACCGTACAGTCTACAGAGTGAACGCGATGACGCAGTAGAGACAGTGACGTAAGAAGCCGACAAGAGAGTGGCCATGTTGCCGTTGTTGTTGTTTTTATAGATATTAGTAAATACTCTTGGAATCCACGCCTGTGTGTTGTTTTGATTTTATAAACAGAATTTGTAAGAGTTGTAACACCATTATGTAGCTATATGTTGTTATTTTTCTAAGTCAAGAGCTGAAAATTTTGAAAAGAAATAACACGATTACTAAAGGATAAATACATGTTTCTAATTTCTTTGATGCTGTTTCATATAATAACAACAACAAGGCCGGTTTTACATTTATAGTGACTCTGGCCAAATAACCAATGGGGGCCCTATTTTAAAGTTCGAAGGGTGCACTATATAAAGGTTCTTTTGTCAAAACGCTTTAAATGACTTATTTAAAGCTGCGTGGAGTTTTGGGATGACTTTGAAGTCCACCCAGCTTTAAAACGGATACCTGTCTTAAGTTGTGGAAGTAAAGACGGCTGGACGTTGTGCTAACCACACAATTCCTTCATATGTCGAGGTTAAAGAAACACATTAATTTTACCCTTGATTTTGTTTCGTTTTGCGTCGATGGTTTTGGCTGGACTCACGACGATTGATACGGTGGTGTCGAATGTCTGCCAACATAGTTAATTTATATCCAGATCTAGATATTTTTTAACACCAAAAAATACAAGAAAGGGTTTAAATATAATATATGTTAATATTATTTTACGTTCAGTTAGAGATACAATTTTGATTGTTTGTCTATATTTATATATCGATATCTAGACATTACATCTACAATTTCTGAATAACTGTTAGGGGAGAACGTGTGTAGCCCTGTAGTGCATCCTTCACACACACAAAAGAATACCCAAGCTAAAAATATATTCACTCATGAAGTTTTCCAAGTTAAGTTCATAATCCTAGTTCACGTGTTATATACTTTGATGCAAATGTGTTTTACCTTAATCCAAATGTATTTTACCTTAATCCTAATTATTGTAACTCTAACCCAAATGTATATTACCCCTAACCCTATTGTGTATTTGCATCAGCTGTTAGCCTCAATAGTACATCCGTAATGTACTTTTATTTTGTTTCAATTCAAACCTTTAAAAACGCTATTTAAACTGTCCTCGTTTATTTCCAGAGAATTCAAACACAAGAATGCCGATTGATGCCGTCGCTCTGTTAAATAGCATCAGAGCATTGCTGGTCATCTTTATCATACTGATATGTATCATCAATCTCATACTGCTGGTCAAACAAGTCAGGAAGGCCAGGTTTTATCAAAGTCCGAAATTGATGACCATCATCTCTCTGGCTATTGGAGATATAATGATGGCCATGTTCCCCCTAGTGATCTTGGCTAAATTAGCCTTTGAACTGGATCAATCTGTGTATGAATGCAGACTGATTTTCGCTGTTGCAACTTATTACAACCATCTCCTACATTTTGTGTACGGTCTGAGCTTGATAGCACTCGGAATTGAGGTTTTAACAAGGAGCAAGCTGCGATCACTCTGCAGTCCAAGTGTAACGGCTGTGGTTATGGGTGGCATCCCTTGGTTACTCGGACTAATCATCATACTCCCACTGTGTATGGCGAAGATCGACTACACCCGTTGCATCAATCACGAGACCCCGACTGCCATGTATACAGTGTCTGTATTATTGCCCGCGTCATTGGCTGTGCTGTTGTTAATAATCTTCAACTGCATCCGTCTCCCCGTTGATCAACAACAACATCAGCAAATGAATGCAGCCAACTTCCAACCAACTATAGCCAACCATCAGGGTATGGCTCAGTATCCGCCAAACCAACAGGGTATGGCTCAGAATCCACCTATACAACAGGGTATGTCGCAGTATCCGCCAAACCAACAGGGTATGTCGCAGTATCCACCAAACCAACAGGGTATGTCGCAGTATCCACCTATACAACAAGGGCAAGTAATGCACAACTCAAACCATGTAACAGTCGTTCTCCAGACGCAGCCCGGAAACACAGTGGACGTTCCCGACATGCGGCGTACAGAGCTGCAAAGGTTGCTGATCATTTCCATCATATTCTTCTTTATGGTCGTCCCCAACGCAGCCATATTGATCTCAGAAGAGGGCGTTGTGGATTACGACTCCTTATCTCTGGTAGTCACAGTTCAAGTATTTCAATGGTCGATGGTGGCTCGATCATGTCTGACCCCACTGATTATGATTTCCTATTCAGACTTATAAGATACAAATGGAGCACAGGAATTGATTTTTGTTTGATGTTCAATTTCTTACTAACGAATATAGACATTTTAATGAACAACACCATGATACTTTACATTATAATACTCAACACCATGATACTTTACATTATAATACTCAACACCATGATACTTTACATTATAATACTCAACACCATGATACTTTACATTATACTGAACAACACCATGATACTTTACATTATAAAAACAACACCATGATACTTTACATTATAATACTCGACACCTTGCTACTTTAAACTATAATGACCTACACCTTAATATTTTATACTATACTATAATTTATAATACATAAACATCAGAACTAAGCATAAGTATTTATTTCAACGGTGATTGAATGGTTATGTTCTTTAAATGAACATCGAAATGCAACTTTGACAACATGCTTCAAAAAGTATCAACTTACCGTCATAATGAGCTTCCAAAACACACATTCTTTATAAACTGTTGCTAGATAGTAATACATTTATCAATGTTTTAATTTTATACATTTCTGTATTTTCTTTATTTCTTTTATTTTTAAAGTGTAAAAATATATTTTAGCTTTTTGAATGCGATTTCATTCAATTTGCAATGTCTGGCAGTTGTTGTATTTATCGTTATTAGGGAAATAGGAAATCAATTATCAATACCTTCTCTAGACTCAAACAATTGTAAACTTGAACACTGTGTATTCTAATAATGAACTATATTAATTTTTTTTTTATATTTTCTATTCATTTAATTAAACTTTTGTAGACAAAGTGGGTAATTACTATGTTTTAGTTCTATTTATATAAAGGGAGAAAGGGGGAAAGGGAGAAAGGGGGAAAGGGATTATAAAATATTGCTTTACCCCATTATTCATAAGAAAATCTCTCTATACAATGTATTTATTTATGAATTAGTTCTCATTGATCAAAATGTACAACGTATACCTTCCTATTCCCACACTAAGTAGAGCAGCTATCAGCAGTTTGTTGTTTGGCGTATGGCACGTAAGTGTTGGCCGGGTTGTACCACCGCTAACCTCCTTTCCCCCCCACACCTTGCTGTTGTACACAGCTATGACTCAAATCAACTAGACTGTCCTTGAAAAAAGGGGTAGGACTTGAAGACCCAACTTAGTAGACAGATATTTTTGTCGCATAATTAATTTACTTTTTTATTTTATATTCAAAGAGAAATATATATGGGCAGAATATAAATTAAAACAAAATGAATATTGATGAGTGTTTGGAAATTTACCAAGTAGTCTTTGGTGTGTGCAGCAGACTTAAAATAACACCTGAACTAGATTACACATTTACATGTAAGTATGATCACTGGATGAGAAATTGTCAGGAGAGGTTCGGCGGCGCGCTGATGTAAGTCTTCGACACATTTATAAATAGACCCAAAGAACATGACACATGTAAATAAATTGCAAGTGTAAATATTATTACAAGTGTGAATCACATTACATGTGTGAATATTACTACAAGTGTGAATCCCATTACATGTGTAAATATTATTATAAGTGTGAATCCCATTACATGTGTAAATATTATTACAAGTGTGAATCCCATTACATGTATGAATACAAATACATGTATAAACACAATTGCAGGTGTAAATAAAAATATATGACTAAACACAATTACACGTTTAAATATAAATACACGTGTAAATACAAATACAGCTGTAAACACAATTACATGTGTAAATACAAATACACATCTAAACACAATTGGATGTGTAAATACAAATGAATGTGTAAACACAATTACATGTGTAAATACAAATACAGGTGTAAACGCAATTGCATGTGTAAATACAAATGCATATGTTAACACAATTGTATTTGTAAATACAAATGCATGTGTAAACACAATTACATGTATAAATACAAATACAGGTGTAAACACAATTGCATGTGTAAATACAAATGCATGTGTAAACAAAATTACATGTGTAAATGCAAATACAGGTGTAAACACAATTGCATGTGTAAATACAAATACATGTGTAACCACAATTACATGTGTGAATGCAAATACATGTGTAAACGCAATTTCATGTGTAAATACAAATGCATGTGTTAACACAATTATAGGTGTAAATAAAATTGCATGTGTAAATACAAAAAAAACCAGGTGTAAACACAATTACAGGTTTAAATACAAAAACAGGTGTAAACACTATTACTGGTTTAAATACAAAAACAGGTGTAAACACAATTGCAGGCGTATTTTATTAAGGCAAGGCATGACAGAAGGTGGTACTCGCGCCGACCTTTGATGCTGACCTTAGCGACCAACAAGGTCGTTTTTTAAATCGTTTTATTTTATTACAATGGCTCTGTAACAAATGTCTTTTGATCCTATAAGTCACCATTGGGATGGTATTGTCTATTGATCCTATACCTCACCAATGGAATGGTATTTGTAGTACCATTTTGTAATAACTAATACTGTGAAATAAACATGGTGGTCTCATTGAATAGATTTTCAATTTGTAGACTACAACATGCAGATTGGTCTGCATCATAACTCAATTGCACTATTAATCATAAAACAGGTTCTCTTTACATGAGATTGCTTTACAAAACAAGGTTCCACAAAAGCCACTATTAGCTATGGCCTTCGCATTGCCACCCAATGGGTTGTGTACAACCCAAACTTTTTCAGGGGGCTTCATCTGTTTGGGGGGTCCAACGGGCTCATTGATATGATATTTGTTGGTAATTGGATGTGGTAAGAGGTAGTTGGAGTGGGCGCAGTTTTAGATTGTCAGGGTCCCAAGATTAGCTGGTGGCAGCCCTGGTCACTGGGTTTGAACCCATTACCTGCACCGTGACTGATGATCGTGTGGCGTAGATCGCTCGATTGCCGATCAGAATGTAGCAAGTCCGATCACCAACGAGGGCCCTGGAACAATAATTAGGTCCTGGGGAATGTTCCCAAATGAACCCAGTTTAAATGTAGGTACCTGCCATTAAATAAGTGGAGGAAAGTAGATATGCTTCTACTATTGTTATTAGCATGGTCGTGTGGTTAAGTGCTCGAATGACGACCTGAAGGTAGATGGTTCGATCTTCGTTGAGGAGAAATGCTAGTTCCCAATATATCTCCCGCGGTGTCTCCATGGCCATTGTACTATTGACTATGGTGGGGATGAAAGAAAATAGGATCTAAGAGATTTCATCTCATCCTTACATGGGACATCACTCACACACACACACACACACACACTACAGCCATCAAGACATTAAGAGATTTCATATCATCCTTACAGGGGACATCACTCTCACACACACACACATACACACACACGCAAACTACTGCCATTACTAATTTAAACATTTCATCTGCTCAAATTAGACCTACATTTACTGTGTCTACCTGCACTGTGTATACCTGTAGTGTGTATACCTGCTCTATGTATAACTGTAGTGTGTATACCTGCTGTGTGTACCTGAATTATGTATACCTGCCATGTATGTACCTGAATTATGTATACCTGCCCTGTGTGTACCTGAATTATTTATGTATACCTGTTCTGTGTGTAACTGTAGTGTGCTGTTTTGCGACGTCTGTTATTCACTCGACAAGCTGGTTTTAGTTTGAAATTATAGACACCAGACAATCCTTTACATTTTACATTCATTAAAAATGCGGGTTGGTATGTCATTGTATAAAGCATAATATAGATCGCATTAAAATGTCGCTCATTGTTTTTTTTTTGTTGGTATGTGAATAATATTGAATAATTGTGATTGAAAAAAAAAAATATGCCTATCTTGGTATACACATTTTTATCTGGGCAGAGTTGGAAGATAACTTTAACAAAATGGACTGCAGGAGATTACAAAAAAATACTGTTTACAACACAAGTGGCGAAATACCTGGCTTATATTATTAAATGAACAGTGTAAATCTAGTTGCCTGTTAAAACATACTGTTGAGTGTTGAATACACTTACTACTGTTTATAAACTAAAAACACAGGCATGGGTTTCTTCCAAGAGTATTAACTAATAATAAAACAAAGACAACAACAACTATCATGGCCACTCTCTTGCCGGCTTCCACGTCACCCTCTCTCTCTCTCTCTCTCTCTCTCTCTCCTATCTCTCTCTCTCTCTCTTTGAACTCGCTCAGTGTAACTGCGGGCTTAGACTTAGTCTCTTAGAGCCCGTGAGATCAGACTTGCTGTGTCTCTCAACATCTGGAGACTGCCATAAAGCCCAATGGCCAGCAAGCTTCCGGACTGGTCCACCCTGTGGTCCGCCAGCCAGGGACACTGGAGAAGCACGTGATCTACGGTTTCCTCCACCTCCCTGCAGTGTCTGCAAAGTGAGTCGACATTGGGCCTCGTCACTATCTCTTCTTGTTTTGATCCTACGTCATCGCGTTCAATTCCTAGACTGCACGGTGCGCTAACAACCGGGAGGAGCCATAACACTGCCTCCCCCCTCTTAAATATGTCCGTCCCACACAGTTCATTTATCACAATACTGTCCCAATGAAATCAGAGCTGTGTACAGAATATCCCGTTCTTTTTCATCCTGGTATACTTCATCCATCACGTTAAGTCTACTCTATCAGGTTGATGGTGTCATCATCTGCTGCATGTGTGTCTAAAGTCTGACACACTGTGTCATGGAATTGTGGGGTGTGTGTCTAAAGTCTGACACTCTGTGTCATGAAATTGTGGGATGCTTGTCTAAACTATGAGTAAGGTAATTACTCAATAAAAAAAAAACCTGTTAGGCAATAATCGAATGTCTCTATATAAGAAAATATATCAAGGTCAAGGTCAATACTGTTTCAATATTTACCATATAAAATATCAAGTTTCATCAATATTAAAAATATATTTTTACACAGGAAAGAGTTCTTTTATCACGTCAAAATAAATATTTTACATCTATATCTGTATAGAGATGATTTATAGTAACTTCTTTATACACGTGACTTGGCTACGTAGAGATGATTCAATCAACTTATTTTTTATATTTATCTCAAACCATAGACTTTGAATAATGGCTTATAGAGTTAAGTCCTTTATTAATTCTGGCCTACATAATTAGCATGACTGTTGGACCAATTCATTCATTTTAATGCTCATAGAAATAAATTCAATTTGTTTAGCTAAATGACTGCCAGCTAATTTTCCGACTTTTTAATTGCTGTGATTTTTTTTCCTTTTAATAGATCTTTTAGAATACCAGAATAACAAACTAGACATTTTAAGATGACATATATCGACATCATTTTACAGACATCAAAAACCGGTTGAAGACAGATTTGGCCGATTGTTTACTACTTGGCCAATTGCCAAAGAGAGTCTTGCGCTTAAGAGTAATTCATTTACAAATTGTCTTGATAAATATGTGCAACACGTCATATATTGAATATAAGCAAGGAAACAACCTATTGAATTCATGTTTTTTAACTTTAGCAATTTATAAAACAGCTAAAAATAAATATTTGGAAGAACTATACCAGGGACGCTGGGATGTATATGCTTGCTGGCTACTGCTGGTGCCTCAAAAGAGATGATCCAGATCACCATAACATGTAAGTCAAGATGAGTTTATAAGTATTCTGGCACATCGCGTGAAGGAGATCCAATAGGAATATGAAGTCTGCGAAGTATTTTGGAATTATGTTTGACAGAACACCTGACATATCACACAATGACCGAATGTTGAGTGCTCTCATTTTCCAATAAGAGTTATTTGAAGTTGAGCTTTAAAAAGAGATAAGAAGAATTAGAAGACATCTAAAGGTAGCAGATATTGATCTTGACAACGCAAAAGAATGGTCAGTATTTGATGTTTTAAAATTCATTGCTGAATGGGTTTACCTAGAATCTGTGCCAACATTCTCATTGAGCATGAAATTATTTATATGTATGCGTGTGTCTGTAGCTTCATGTGAAATGAGCTTTTTCAAAAACAAACTACCTGCTATCCACTATGGGACAGTCGAAGTTTTCTGATCTTGTTCTGTTTCTATTAAAAAATGATATTGAAAAAGATATTGATATTAATGGAGTAATTCACATATTTGCAGCTTTTAAGTCCAGCAAAGAAAAATTAAATATAAAGTGTATTGTCTAAATAGCAATGATTTGGCTTTGCTGTACTGATTGAAGCAGCTCTTAAATGCTTTCACGTTAAATTATGTTATGCAATTTTATTTTTTATCTTAAATAATTAAAACTCATCGACTCTTGTTCCATTGGACGTATTTCACAAACATTACAATTAAAGGCGACTATATATATATTGTGGGACGGATGGCCGAGTGGTGTAGATACTCGACTGTCGACCTGAGAGTCCTGGGTTCGATCCTCGGTGAGGCCCATGGAATTTTTCCAGGTGAAATTTGGTGCAAAGTCGTCCAACAAGTCCACCCAGCTTTAAATGGGTACCTGATTTTAAGTTGGGGAAGTAAAGGCGGCAGGGCGTTGTGCTAACCACACAATCCCTTCATATGCCGAGGTTATAGAAACAGATGAATTCTACACTTCATCTGCCCCGAAGGCCCGTTGGGGCTAATAAGGGAACTTTACTTTTACTATATATCGTCTAGTGCAGGAAAAATTCGAAATATCTTCCGTCGTTCACAGTGGAAGTCTTGGAGGGGAATGGTGTTTCTGACACCCTGAATTCTGCACACCGGGTGACACCAACCATAATAACGTCACTGACCATGATGACACTTGTCCCAGTTTTTGATACATCTGAAGGTTTTCAAAACAAAAACTCATTTAAATTTTTTCCGACATCCTCAATTCATCTAGAATTTTTTTAAAGTTTTGAGATCTATATCTGTTGACATGGAAATTACCCGAGTTTAAACTTTGACCTTATTCTATCAGATTTTACAAAAAGAAAATTTTAAAAATTGACAAAAAAAAAGTTTCTTAAAACAAACCATAATAAAATATTAACATTTTTATTTATTACTTTTAATCAGGGTTGACCAAACTGTGGTCCACAACGTGCTGGCTTGTGACCCGAAGGACATGTCGTAAACTTCCAAACTTTGTAAAGTTGAAATTTTAAAAAAAGAAAATAGAAAGAGAAATATATATAAACGAAAAACAAAAACAAATATATAAAACAATATATTCAACAATGTAAATGATATTTGCTGATATTATTTCCTTCTGTAAAAGAGGATAATCAATTAGCATTCTATAGATAATCAGTTAGTCTCACCTGTCTATAGATAATCAGCTTGTCTCACCTGTCTATAGATAATCAGTTTGTCTCACCAGTATATTATTTCCTTCTGTAAAACAGGATAATCAATTTGCATTCTATAGATAATCAGTTTGTCTCACCAGTCTATAGATAATCAGTTTGTCTCACCAGTCTATAGATAATCAGTTTTTCTCACCAGTCTATAGATAATCAGTTTCTCTCACCAGTCTATAGATATAATCAGTTTGTCTCACCAGTCTATAGATAATCAGTTTGTCTCACCAGTCTATAGATAATCAGTTTTTCTCACCAGTCTATAGATAACCAGTTTGTCTCACCAGTCCATAGATAATCAGTTTGTCTCACCAGTCTATTGATAATCAGTTTGTCTCACCAGTCTATAGATAATCAATTTGTCTCACCAGTCTATAGATAATCAGTTTGTCTCACCAGTCTATAGATAATCAGTTTGTCTCACCATGCTATAGACAACTAGTTTGTCTCACAAGTCTATAGATAATCAGTTTGTCTCACCAGTCTATTGATAATCAGTTTGTCTCACCAGTCTAGAGATAATCAGTTTGTCTCACCAGTCTATAGATAATCAGATTGTCTCACCAGTCTATTGATAATCAGTTTGTCTCACCAGTCTATTGATAATCAGTTTGTCTCACCAGTCTATAGATAATCAGTTTGTCTCACCAGTCTATAGTTAATCAGTTTGTCTCACCTATCTATAGGGACCTACTTTTGCTCAGTACATACGTGGTCAGTGGCGCAACCAGCAAAAAATGCTGGGGGGGGGGGGAGGGGGGCTCACATATAGAAAAAAATTCTGGGGGGCGGGGGATCACATATAGAAATAAGACAGTTTGACAGTCTTTTTAGTAACTTTATATAGTAAAATATGTATTGATGATTTGGTCTGGTTGCGCCACTGTACGTGGTTACCTTTGATAATTTAGTACATTTGAAATTTTATTTTTAACCTATTGTTAAGGTGGCAACAGATTGCTTCGACGATGTGCGGGCCATAACTTGTACTGTGTTTAAATAACTATTAGATATTAGTCACTGTTTGGGAATTCCCAAATAATTAAAAATGAAAAGTCCCTTGCTATTTATAGAATAATTGGAAATATTGTATATTATGCAGTCTAGGAGGGTAAACAGTCAATATATTTAGACTAGCTAAGGTAAGTTGTAAAACTCTTTAATAAACAGAAATTAATTATGATTAAAATACTTTCTTTGGCCCTCATTATTAATAATAATTAAATTAAACAAACATAAATGAATTAAGTTGACGAAATACTGGTTTAGAATATCACATCTCGATCTTTGAATAATGATATCGATATTAGACAAGCAACAATTTTATTCTTAAGTAATATATTAAATATGTGGCTAATGTTTGTTTGTATTATGTTGTTGTTAATGTTTTCTTCAATTAAATTTACATAATGTCATAACTGAACACACAGTGCCATTTTTTATTACAAACTACTATAATAAGTTTAAAAAATGTTAAAAATAAAATAGCTATGTTTACAAACTTTAATCGATACTGTGAATTGGTTTGTTTCAAAAGACGATGTCTTGATGCCTATTTGACTGACTTCTCATTATTGTTATTTTTTATTTGATTTTTAAAAACTAATTGGATATTATAATTAATTCTAAAATTGAAAAGATTTCAATTAATGCAGCTTTTGCAATCGATTAAAAAAAGCTAAACTTTCAAAAGAAAAAAAAAATAAGTTACAGAGTTAAATAATTTAGTAAAATATAGTTCGTATTAATGTTAGTATCATCCTGGCCACATAGGCCTATTATCTTTCTGCGCATATAACAGCAGAATGTTAGGCTAACTGTTTCAATTTTCATTATTCAAAAATTTTAACGAATTTTTCACTTTTCAAAATTAATGAGATACCAAATACTTTTAATATTAAGCTAGCTTGTATTTGCGCTAGATTTTATTAGCGGTAAGTTTAGAATTCCTTAGAGTTAATAAATGGCTCAATGTCTTCTCCGAAGACATCCGGAAAAAATGCCTTGCCATGATATCTCATTACTTTGACAAATGAGTATAACTAGTATCTACCAATAAAATATGTAGTTTTTAAATTATAAAAAAGAGTAATTATAGCAATTTAATAACCGAATTTTGGTCATAAACTATTAATTACTATTAAATGATTCTTGATCTGTATTTGCACGTGTATTAAACAATCACCAGCTGATTTATTTAATAATTTTGAAAATTTTACTTATGCTACAAATGTTGCAAAAAACAATTCAAAAATGCTTGACAAAAAACAAAACAGCTCAAAGTTATAAGGTGCAAACTAAATCATATTTAAAAATAATCTAAGATAATAAGTCATAAGATTTTTATCTCTTTGAGTTGTAGTTTTTTTTTTGTTGAAAGCAAAAGAATTAGATTTAATTTGTTATCAAATTTTGTTCAATTTTTAATTTTATAATTTATTGATTTTCAATTGTTTATTGTTAAAAAGTTACAATATTTGTATATTATATAACTTTTTTAAAATATTAGTTATTTTGCTAAATTACTTTTCACATTATTGTACATAGACATTTTTTTATAATATATTTTTTAATTAGAGTGTGCTAGTTCTGTCTATTCCCAATCTTTAAATATTTAAACATTTTTTTTTATAACAAGGATAATATAAAAAAATATTAAGTGTAAATAAACATACCTGTTCCTATACATTTTAAACACAGAGAAACATTTTAAACACAGAGAAACATTTAAAAAGGTAGTTTGTCTCCATAATGGGTAAGGGACAAAATACTTTTTTACTCACTGAATCATTTTATGATGAATTAAAATTTTGTCGATATCCATTGCAAGATTGTTTGCAATTTTCCGGTGGGTCGTAACTGTTATTTTTAGAATCACTGGTCTATTAAATATCTAATATATGTGTGTCATAAATGTCTATTACAAAGGAAACTCTGTTTACATTAAATGCGGTTATATAAACTAGTGTTAATTTATAGCTTTTAACCATTTTTGTATTAATTAATTCCCTTAAACATTTTTTTTTTCAAATTTGATAAGTTTTTTATTGTAAATCAAAACATTAAAATAAAGCAATAACTTCTTTATAGAATGAATCAAGATTTTGAAATGCTTTTATAAATATATTCATTAAGCTATAGTGAGGATATAAGAATATTTTATATTTTTAATTTTTGAATGTATAACAATGCTTCACTTAAATAAAATAGAATATTTTTTTTTTACTTGATAAACATAAAAGATATAAAATATATTCATGAGCAGTTTTATAGTAGCAGTTTTAATATCTATCATGCAGCTAATATGGCTAAACCAAAAGAATGTTTTGAATGAAGATGTTATTTTAATTAACATGACCTGAGAGGAATAAGAGACATAATAGCAATTAATAATGAATAAATATTCATAAAGTAAATGAGCTAAATTTTTCAAGAATGTCCATAGTATGTATTTTGTACTTTGTTTAAAATTTAATAGTTTAAAAGGAAAACACTTTTAGCTTAATATAGTTGTAGAAAACTTTTTTCAATTCATAAAATAGTTGATCTTTATTTTTTTTAAAATGCTATAAATGAAAAAAAAAATGTTTTAAATAGTTTTATTCTGTTTGTCTTAATTTATTGTTATTCCTCAATGTAAGTGAAAATGATAAAAAATATACATATGATAAAAACAAATTTTATAAAGATGAATACAATTTGGCATAACATCTGATATTGATGTATTCTGTTTTTTTAGCTGAGCTCTCAAGTCTCTTGGTATACAGTGTAACTGACAAAACGTAAAGATACAATTTGAGATAAAATATATTTTGTTAACAAATATGTGTCATTGGTGTAATACAAAACATAATATCTAATTTGTATATTCTGATTTTTTTTAAGTTAAAACTTTTGAAACATTTTATGTTAAATTGTATGCATCGTCAGGAGATCAAGAAAAAGCTCAGATGTCAGAAAAATTGAATTACTGAAATCAATTTATTGGTAAGTGTTTTTATTACAGGAATTGTGTATTGATTTGAATATTGTTCGAAGGAGTTTTTATTCAAATATTTAATATAACTTTATATTAAGATCTTATTAATTAAGTTAACTAGCCTTAGCTGGAATATTTTTAGTTGTAAACTATAATATTATTTTTATGAATTATTGATTTGTTTATTTCAGATTTAAAGTTGTATGACAGCTGAGGTCTAAAGTCAAATGGTGGACAGTGAAACTCACACAATGGACAAACAGTTTTATGGTAAAATCAAACACAATTTATAAATGTTGTTTATATTGTGGTAATATAACAGACATAATATGTGGACTTGATATCTTAGACATTTTAATGTTCCGCAATGACTAGCATGTTGAAATAACATCTATTTTAAAATAGTAAATTTACTTGTCTGTTCCAGGTGATCATGAAACTCAGGTGTCAGAAGGTGGGGAAGCTGATCTACACAATAATATTATTGACTGTAAGAAGAATCCAGGTCATAGACAGTTTATACCTGTTAATACATTCACATTAAACCATCTACCTGAAGGTCATCGTGACAGGGTTCTGTATGAACTCATCAAAGCTACAGCTGATCTGACAGTCAGAGTTGGTGTTACAATTATCAGTAAAGACAGACCAGAGTTTTGGCCAGACACAAAAGTTTCGTATCCATTTTACAACATGAGAGACAAAACAAACTTGAGAACAGGAAGTGGGATGGTGAGTGGAGTGGAGAAGTTTACAGATGGATATAGTCAATATGGAGGTAAACATTGGAATAACTACACAACATGTTGGTGTACAAAATGTAAACATTCAGACACAGCCAGCCACGTGTGGTGGGAGTTTAAAGTGGATACAGCCACACATGTGGTGTTTGATGACATTGAGGCCAGCCACACATCCTTGAGATTGTTTTATGATAGAGAAGACTGTCCAGTGGTCAGTGTTGATCAGGTCAGTGTTGATTATGTGAAAATTGAGAGAGACAGGTGTAGGTTGAAATGTGTGACATGTGACAAAAATCTGGCAGATAAACTGGACAAGTTGTGTAGACATTATTTTGATGTCTGGTTGAAAGTCAAGAACAAATACAGAGAATCTCGAGATGTGGACAAGTTGAACTTTATAGTGTCACATCCTCATGGATGTAGTAAACAGGTCAGTGTTGGTCACTGGGTGGACAAATACAAGGTGGGTGGTGGATTAAATAAATTTACCTACACAACATGTACATGTCCAGGTAGTAGTGGAGCCACAGTTCATTGTGTGGGGTATGAAGGTGTTGTTGGGTGGTTCTATCAACCTGTCCACAGTGGAAGTTTAAATTCTAAACTTAATTACAGCGGGGCTGGTTCTGTCAATTGGTGAGTTGTTTGTAAACAAATAATATGGCGGTGTTGTATTTTATTTGTATGTCATTCTATTATAGTATGACATCAACATAAACATTTGTTGTTTGTTTATTATTGTCATCAATATATTTATTTATTCTAATGTTGTTTATCTTATGTTCATTAATGTGTCTGGACTCAAATATTTTCAATAAAACATTCAATTGGCCAATATTATTGTTTATCTTTGTTTATTTCTGTCTCGTCATGTTTTTGTTGATTTGTTTATTAAATTAGTTACTAGATATTTGCAGTTAATAGTTGTGACGTCATGAACACAAGAAATAAAATTATTTTCATAAACAATTAAATATCGAAAATAGGTAAACAATCGACTGAATTATGGTAGGCCTATATATTGAAAAGTGGGACGGATGGTCGAGTGGTGTAGATACTCGACTGTCGACCTGAGAGTCCTGGGTTCGATCCCCGGTGGTGAGGCCCATGGAAATTTTTCCAGGTGAAATTTGGTGCAAAGTCGTCCCACAAGTCCACCCAGCTTTAAATGGGTACCTGACTTTAAGTTGGGGAAGTAAAGGCGACTGGGCGTTGTGCTAACCACACAATCCCTTCGTATGCCGAGGTTATAGAAACAGATGAATTCTACACTTCATCTGCCCCGAAGGTCCGTTAGGGCTAAGAAGGGAACTTTACTACTTATATATTGTAAAACTTAACATTGGTCAGTTAAATAATAATAAACAATATTTAATTAATAAATCAACATACATTGAGTTAGCGGCGTAGCGTGGGTATCGGCCGCCCAGGGCGGAAGACGATTTTGCCTTCATCATTTAGGTATTTCAATTTAATCTATACATTTTTGCCGCCCCCCCCCCTTAAAAGTAATAAAAAGTGCCGCCCGGTGCGGACCGCACCCACCGCCCCCCCACCCCCTAGGTACGCTACTGCATTGAGTTGAACATTATATAAAATGTATTTGAATTTTGCCTAACTTAAAAGAAAAAATCATATTAGACAAAAAAACAAAAAGTTTGCAAATAGAAGGGAAATAATCAATAAAATATTTACTTGTCATAGTTAGGTTACAGTTGTCTCCTATGACTAAAAAAAAATCACATATTTATTAGTAAAACCATAAAAGTCTGGTAAAATAAAATAAAAAAAAACAGTACTCAATATCTTTTTTGAAATACCAACCAGAAGTGAGGATTACAAATGCAAAACGAGTAAAAACAACTTAAAATTAATTTAACTAGTAGCTGTGAGTTGGAAACATAAAGCATAAAGTTTGTAATCAGTAAATATGTGAATAATTTTCCATAGCTGAAAATTTTAACGGTTTTATGTTGTTGCCTCTAGATATAGAAATAGTTTATTTCCGTTGCATATTTTTCTTTTTTCACTGTTTGGGCAAAAAATGTTTAAATACAGAACATAATGAGTATATTGTCCCGTTCCCGTTAGGAGCTAATTTATTTGTTGATTTTATTTTGACAAACTTTTGACAACATGAACATAATGATAATAGTAATAAATGTCAATTGAGTCATTCTATGGATACAATATTTATTTCTATTACAACTTCTGTCCAAGTGGCTAATAAATTATATTCTTAATGGCGTCCAGTATTTAGTTCACCTTTTAATTAATCACCTGCCACATCAATTTAAGGTAGAGGATAAATGTTTTCTCTATTTTTCCAAGTCTGTGTGTGGCACAAGATATTGGTCAGCTCTGGACTGAACCTTCTCGGCTGGCGGGTAAAAGAAGCAACGGCCAGCTTCAATTCAGCAGATTGTGGAACTAAATCAAAATTTAAAAAAATATATTAAACCGTTTTTTAATGAAGCTTTTTATGATGTATAAATCATGTAGAACTTTTAAAAACACTTTATTATTTCATCTTGATAAATTAAAAATGGTGTATCTCTTTAATGAAGTTTTTTTTTTTTGTATACATATATCTGAGCTTTGTTTTTATCGAGTTCATGAGTAACCGATCCAACTACGTACCAACATATGATGTGACACTTATCTGTCTGTTAGTTATGTCCAGTCACCAACATATGATGTGACACTTATCTGTCTGTTAGTTATGTCCAGTCACCTACATATGATGTGCCACTTATCTGTCTCTTAGTTATGTCCAGTCACCTAATTATGATGTGACATTCATCTGTCTGTTAGTTATGTCCAGTCACCTAATTATGATGTGCCACTTATCTGTCTGTTAGTTATGCCAGTCACCTACATATGATGTGACACTTATCTGTCTGTTAGTTATGTCCAGTTACCTAATTATGATGTGCCACTTATCTGTCTGTTATGTCCAGTCACTTACATATGATGTGACACTTATCTGTCTGTTATGTCCAGTCACATATGATGTGCCACTTATCTGTCTGTTATGTCCAATCACATATGATGTGTCACTTATCTGTCTGTTATGTCCAGTTACTTACATATGATGTGACACTTATCTGTCTGTTAGTTATGTCCAGTCACCTAATTATGATGTGACACTTATCTGTCTGTTAGTATGTCCAATCACCTAATTATGATGTGCCACTTATCTGTCTGTTATGTCCAGTCACTTACATATGATGTGACACTTATCTGTCTGTTAGTTATGTCCAGTCACCTAATTATGATGTGACACTTATCTGTCTGTTATGTCCAGTCACCTAATTATGATGTGACACTTATCTGTCTCTTAGTTATGTCCAGTCACCTAATTATGATGTGACACTTATCTGTCTGTTATTTCCAGTCACATATGATGTGACACTTATCTGTCTGTTATGTCCAGTTACTTACATATGATGTGACACTTATCTGTCTGTTATGTCCAGTCACATATGATGTGACACTTATCTGTCTGTTATGTCCAGTTACTTACATATGATGTTACACTTATCTGTCTGTTATGTCCAGTCACTTACATATGATGTGACACTTATCTGTCTGTTATGTCCAGTCACATATGATGTGCCACTTATCTGTCTGTTATGTCCAGTTACTTACATATGATGTGACACTTATCTGTCTGTTAGTTATGTCCAGTCACCTAATTATGATGCGACACTTATCTGTCTGTTAGTTATGTCCAGTCACCTAATTATGATGTGCCACTTATCTGTCTGTTTTGTCCAGTCACTTACATATGATGTGACACTTATCTGTCTGTTAGTTATGTCCAGTCACCTACATGTGATGTGTCACTTATGTGTCTGTTAGTTATGTCCAGTCACCTACATGTGATGTGTCACTTATGTGTCTGTTAGTTATGTCCAGTCACCTAATTATGATGTGACACTTATCTGTCTGTTATGTCCAGTCACCTAATTATGATGTGACACTTATCTGACTCTTAGTTATGTCCAGTCACCTAATTATGATGTGACACTTATCTGTCAGTTATGTCCAGTCACATATGATGTGACACTTATCTGTCTGTTATGTCCAGTTACTTACATATGATGTGACACTTATCTGTCTGTTATGTCCAGTCACATATGATGTGACACTTATCTGTCTGTTAGTTATGTCCAGTCACCTAATTATGATGTGACACTTATCTGTCTGTTATGTCCAGTCACCTAATTATGATGTGACACTTATCTCACTCTTAGTTATGTCCAGTCACCTAATTATGATGTGACACTTATCTGTCAGTTATGTCCAGTCACATATGATGTGACACTTATCTGTCTGTTATGTCCAGTTACTTACATATGATGTTACACTTATCTGTCTGTTATGTCCAGTCACTTACATATGATGTGACACTTATCTGTCTGTTATATCCAGCCAACTACATATGATGTGATACTTATTTTTTATAGTATAACACATTGACTGAATATTACATTTACTGTAAAATATATTGGCTGTATAATATATTGAATGTATAATACATTGGTGAATCTCTCTCTCTCTCTCTCACTCTCTCTCTCTCTCTCTCTCTCTCTCTCTCTCTATATATATATATATATATATATATATATATATATATATATATATATATATATATATACTCATCCGTAAATAGTGCGTCTTGATTTACTCTCATCGGTTCCGTCTTGTCAGAATCTGACTCAAACGTCAATCGTTAGGATGATTCATCATTGCATGGTAAAAAAAAATTGTTTTCTCCGATTCTAATGCATTGTGGTTCATTTTTTTTCCTTTTGGCAAACAAATAAAGAAAAACTAAACTTTTTGAAAAAATGACCACTTTTAGAAGTCGCTCAAGCGTCCCTAAGTTTCACTGTATGAGATAATGCGGCAGTTCTGATGTGTCACTTGCTTGCTTTTGCTATAGGCCTAGTGCATCTTTAGTTCATTGTAAAATTAAAAATATACAGTGATATTTGATTTTTAGATTATATCTAATTTTATTATTCAAGTTTTCTGGATAATAAAGTAGTTTTTGACTAACTACATATTATTGAATTGATATGGTATCCACATCAAGTGTTAATTCACAAATTGAATTGACAAGACGTATAACTGAAGTTTTGTTGATTGTCAAACGGATTCGTGTCTGCCTAGTAATGTCTTACTGACCTTGGGTCATGCTATGAAGATGGATTTCTAAAATTACAAGGTACTGAAGAAGACAATATTCGAAAGCATTAAGGTAATTGTTAACGATCTTCAAAAAGAAAAACAGTCTAAGAGAATTAAAGAGTAGTTGAAGACGAAAGAAAACATCTGAATGCTGCTGTTACTACTTGGTCTACAAACAAAAGCGAAAGTGAGGATGAAGGTTAAGATGACGTTGATTTTGAAATTAAGATTCATGTTTACTACAAGAAGCTTCTGTCAGAGGGTTCGATGCCAGACAAGTAATTTTAAATCAGAATTTCAATTTAGAAGTAAATGCCCATTGGTCATTTACTGGGACGGAAAGATAATGGAGGAAACTACAGATTATCCAGAGCTGCAGTCACACGTAGACAGATTAGCTGTAGTTTTAACTGGGAAAGAAGTTGAGAAGAATTTAGGTTTAGCTAAAATACCAACCGTGCTGGTAAGGCACAAGCCAATGCAACAATACAGCTGTTAAGACTTTGTGAGGTATCTGATGAGATTATTGGTATGTGTTTTGACACAATATCCGTCAACAATGGTATTACTAAGGGGACTTTTTGCAAGAGGAGCTGTTACATTTTGCCTGCCGACATCATGTGCATGAACTGATCATTGGAGTTGTTTTTTCTCTATTGCTCCACCAACGGCCCTAGCATTCCACTGTTCAAACGTTTCAAATGCTTTTGGCCTAAAATTGATCAGCAGCTGTATAGTCCACTAGAGGATTCGAGACTAGATGATCCGTTTATAGTGGAACACAAACACAGTGTTGTGTCATTCCTGCAATACTTTCAAGTGCCTCAAGTTACATACCACGTGAAGTTTACAAAGGGATGATCAAAACATGCTTGTTGATATTAGACGTCAGTGTAAGCAACCAACAGTACCACTTTTATGCGCCAGGCATTTACCATATGGCGCGCTGGATGGCGAAAGTGATATACTGCTTCAAGATATACTTGTTTAGAAATCGGGTCTAGCTCACACATTCAGAGGTAAAGATTTTGCCATAATTCTGCTTGTTTGCGACTCACATTTACGTCAAAGCGATGAAGTTGACCCCAGTAGACTGGGATCTATTGCCGTCATTTGCTGAAGATAATTGTATTGTTGATTTTTTTAAGGTGTCAATGATGCAGCCCAGTTGTCAGTTGCACTGATGTCATCATTTAATAAATCAATCACTAAAACGGAATCTGAAATGCAGATATTGCTGCAAGTTATAGAAGATCACAGAAAGAGAGTTCCAAAGTTAAAGAAAAGTATACTGAAGTTATTTAAAAAGCATTTAACTGATGATCATTAGTATAGCTTATTGTGTATAATACAATGTATACATGATTAAACAAGCACTAACTGTTGCATACCATTGTATTTTATGTTATTTAACATTTCAACATGTCTAATTCGCTGTATATAATGTTTAATGTTGATTTTTAAATAATTATTAATTTAATGTTTATATTATAAGCATTTATGTCATTAAAGAATATATTATAAACTTCAGTCTCGATGAGCGAACTCTAAATGTTATTCAATTTCAATAAAATTTGTCGTGAAAGTATAGGAATATTAAAGGAAAAAAATGATCAACAATGCAATATCAAATTGTAAAAGATTTTTTTTTTTGAATCACCCTAGTCAATCGTGTGTCATCAAGAGAGTCATCAACGGTTCCCTCTATATCGCCTGTGGTGTTTTTTATTCTCTTTTTATGTCTGTCTATCTCAATGTTGTGTACGACTGTTGGAATAACTTGTTTACATTTATGCTTTAATCTACTAAATAAATTAGTAATATATCTTTTCTTTTCAGACATAAGTTAATTAACATGTTAATTGTCTTATAACTATTTTAACAAAAAGGATCATGTGACTATTTCAAACAGAGTTTGTGACTGTTCGTCCATTGTTGGTGTTGTTTTTATAGACTGTATATTGTTTTCAAACATACGCATAGACGCATCATCGTTATACGAATTTTCTCTGTAGCAATATTTGCTAGTAAAACAGTTTTGCTACCTAGAATGTATCAAGTTGTATGGACGTTTTGTTGAACGCTGGACACTGTTCATTTATATCTAAATTTACAAAATACCCCCCCCCCAACAAAAAAAAAATAAAGCAATCACGTGACTTCTAAAAATTATAGTGTGTTATCTTATTTGAAATTCCACATGCAACATCAAATTTAAATACTTAGTTAAATGTTGTTGTTTGTATTTGATGCATGTTTAATGTTTGTTATGTTTATAACTTTATTATCATAGGCATATTTTACAAAGCAGATATACAGACAAATAGACAGACAGATAGATAAATAGATAAACAGATGGATTGACACATATATAGACAGATAGACAGATAGACAAATATTTAGATAGACAGACAGGCAGACAAATATATAGACACATGTTATCGCTTCCGTTGTCTATTTATACTTCAGTAAGAATCATATGTGTCCAAACATCCGCCAAATTACTTTATCTAACTGAAGACTTCATCAGATGTACTGGGACCTGACCATCCAAGACATCTTTACTTTATCTAACTGAAGACTTCATCAGATGTACTGGGACCTGACCATCCAAGACATCTTTACTTTATTTAATGGAAGACTTCATCAGATGTACTGGGACCTGACCATCCAAGACATCTTTACTTTATTTAATTGAAGACTTCATCAGATGTACTGGGACCTGACCATCCAAGACTTCTTTACTTTATTTAATGGAAGCCTTCATCAGATGTACTGGGACCTGACCACCCAAGACATCTTGGCAGTAAGGTCAACTTCAAAGGTCAGGTCTATTTTCGTTGTTGTTATTATGCTCAATATTTGCATCGTAGTATATTTTCTCAATATGCCATGTTTACCAGCCAAATATCATGTTTAGCAGCCAAATATCATGTTTACCAGCCAAATACCATGTTTACCAGCCAAATATCATGTTTATTTTTTTTACCGCAACCTTTAACCGAAAAACAAAAGTTAACATTGAATTGGTTTCATTTATTTTATTTCTACCTATGTGTGCAAAGTCCCTGTAAGTAACAGATGATAACTCTTAGATCCTATAAACTACTAATGGGACTGTGTATGAAGTCCATGTAAGTAAGAGATGATAACTCTTAGATCCTATAAACTACTAATGGGACTGTGTGCGAAGTCCATGTAAGTAAGAGATGATAACTCTTAGCTCCTATAAATTACTAATGGGACTGTGTGCGAGGTCCATGTAAGTAAGAGATGATAACTCTTGATCCTATAAATTACTAATGGGACTGTGTATGAAGTCCATGTAAGTAAGAGATGATAACTCTTAGATCCTATAAATTACTAATGGGACTGTGTATGAAGTCCATGCAAGTAAGAGATGATAACTCTTAGATCCTATAAACTACTAATGGGAGTGTGTGCGAAGTCCATGTAAGTAAGAGATGATAACTTTAATCCTATAAACTACTAATGGGACTGTTCATGCCGTGCCCTTCTTTCATCCCCATCATAGCCGATTCATTGGTCCTCACCGAAGATAGAAATAGTGAACCTTAGGTCGACGGTCAAACGCTTTACCACTCGACCGTCTGTCCCCACCTCTGACTTTAGCGTCTGCCAGTTGGGCATTCAATTTCTTCCATTTATCGTCACTACCGTCACACTGATCCATTTATGGTCACTACCGTCACACTGATCCATTTATGGTCACTACCGTCACACTGCTTCCATTTATTGTCACTAACCGTCACACTGCTTCCATTTATTGTCACTAACGTCACACTGCTTCCATTTATTGTCACTACCGTCACACTGCTTCCATTTATCGTCACTACCGTCACACTGATCCATTTATTGTCACTACCGTCACACTGATCCATTTATTGTCACTACCGTCACACTGCTTCCATTTATGGTCACTACCGTCACACTGCTTCCATTTATTGTCACTACTGTCACATTGATCCATTTATTGTCACTACCGTCACACTGCTTCCATTTATGGTCACTACCGTCACACTGCTTCCATTTATGGTCACTACCGTCACACTGCTTCCATTTATTGTCACTACTGTCACACTGCTTCCATTTATTGTCACTACCGTCACACTGCTTCCATTTATTGTCACTACTGTCACACTGCTTCCATTTATTATCACTACTGTCACACTGCTTCTATTTATTGTCACTACCGTCACACTGCTTCCATTTATTGTCACTACCTTCACATTGCTTCCATTTATTGTCACTACCGTCACACTGCTTCCATTTATTGTCACTACCATCACGCTGCTTCCACAAACGGACTATAAAGAATGCACACAACGCAAACGACAGCGACACCGATTTCATGATAAAGTTGTGGATGATAATAATCCAGTTTTAGGTATGTGTCCTAGTGAAAAATTCCGTACTCAGTCTTTTTATGTTATCATAGATAGACTTATTACTGAGCAGCCTACACAACACTACATGAAAGGTTCAACTTTATTCTGGACAGATCTCTGTCAACTGATCAAACAGTTTTGAAAGCCATGTCACTAACTGAGATGTACCCATCAGATCTGGACGATGCATTTACTGATGAATTTCTTTTGTTCTCACGGATGTTTGCTGACAATAAAACTGGCTGTAACGCTTACAGGTTGATGACAAGTTTCCAAAATGTAAATATTGCTTTTCGGATCTATCTTTCAATTTTTTGAACTAGTGCTGAAGGGGAACGCTCCTTTATTAATCTTAAATTGATAAAAAAAACGATCTTCGGTCAACGATGGGACAAACACAACTATTCTCCCCGGCATTATTTTTGAATTGAAAAAGATTTTATGAGGTATATGACATTTGACGACGTCATATGTGACTTTGCTAAGACAAAGAGCCGAAAAGTTAACATACTGTAATTCACAGATCTACAGCACTGCAGATTGACTTGCTCAGGTGCTCATCTCACACGTATATACTTAGTTACTTTAATACAAACATTATTCAATTTTACTGGCATTCTGAACTTGTTTTCACTTTATGTTCTGAATTTCGTGTAGGCCCTTGAAAAGTCTGTAGTCCCTAGGCACACTGCCTACTGTGCCTAGTTGATAAAGCGGCCCTGTGCAGTTATAATTAATGTCACAATTAAACCACTGTTTAATTGTTCGTTTAAGTTATGTTTTTATTCAGGGATTGTGAAAGGTAAACGTATTTATTGTCAATTTGTCCGTCTGTTTGTCTGTCTGACATTGTTTAGCTAACAATATCTTTGTTTTAGATAGTGAAAGATCATTTTACTATGTGATCTGTTTATACAGACAGAAATAAATATACATGCACAGTGTGCATTGCACATGGATAAATGTATATAAGTGTTGATTTACAGCAGCCATAAAAAAAAACAACTATTAACACTAATAAATTAACATAAAATAATTATGTCGCCCTTTTTAAAATCTATCTTTTAATTGAAATCTAATTAAAGGTACATTCGCAATTTCTTATTAAAACTAAAAAAAAAATTCCAGAATTCATTGTTTAAATTAATTTTGTGTAAAAAAATGAAATGGCTACAGGTAATGTTTATTCTCATTTGGTTGAAAATAAAAAAAAATAGAGACCTGTAAATCATGCAGTCAAAAGCAGGCTTGCGGAGCCGGAGCCGAGGAGCCGGGAGCAGCTACTTTTGCTGGAGTCGGAGCCGAAAAAATCTGGCGGCTCCACGGCTCCCAATTTTTTTTTTTTACAGCAGATTTTTTTTTTAGCTTTAAAATTCCAAATTTGTTTGATTGTTTGCTTCCTACAATTTGAAATGTTGTCATTTTTACGAACGCCACAACTGTAACAGCATAAATGATAGCGTGCACGTTTTGTGTTCTTTTTAAATCTTTTTTACCCTCCGAAATTTGTTTAATGGCATGTTATTTTGTTGTATATATAAAGTTAAAACAGCTTTATTTCATAGAATAATTGTATCAATCATTTAAAATAAATTTTTACTACGACGACAAATAGAACGCGTCATTTCGTATTATTATTTGACCGCGAATTTGTAATAGACTAAAGACAAAATAATCGCTTTCTGTATTGAACAATTTTATTATAAACAGAATATCTGAAATAGAGTAGATAAATTTATAAGGCTGTGGCTATTCGGACCCGGGTCCCAATATAATCCGATTGTTATTCGGACCCGTGGCAAATATGCACTTAGCTATATATAAACTTTATTAGACAGAACCCGAAAAAATAATAATACAGAGTCCGCTTAGTGGAACCCTAGACACTGAGTAACGATTAAATCATAGAATTCAAACAATTATAAAAAAATAAACAAAAAACAATAATAAAGTTTTTGTATAGCTAAGCTAAGTGCATAATTGCCACGGGTCCGAATAACAATCAGACTTTATCAGGGACGGGGTCCGAATAAAAATCGGAGTTTATTGGTACCCGGGTCCGAATAATCACTTCGAATTTATAAATAATAAATATAAATACTGAAGTCTATTTACTATTTGCTAATTTGATCATTGAAATAACTTTTTATTACTAGTGAAACCTCGGTCGAAAATAATGATGTGATTCTGGATGCACTGAAACGGTTTGTTTTTAGTAAAACCGACATGCGTATATTTTTCAAGTTCCTGACTATGGGGCATGACATAACCATCCATCATCCAATGAGCAAATGACAAGACGAGATGAACTCAGATGATGAGTCTGACTTTCTCCTCAGATTCAAAACAATTAGTGCACTACAATAGTTCTTCATTTCCAACTTCTAATCAGCCAATGTCATTTAACCATCTATGGCAACTGTTTAGATGGCATCCAACCCCTCAGATTTACCGGAATCTGCAAAGTACCAAAATCCGGAATCATAATCCGGATCCAGTACCGGATCCGGCGGATTTCACATAAGAAAATCCAGATCCGGATCCGGTTGGAAAAAACGGATCCGGCACACCCCTATTTAAAACCCCCTGATATTAGAATACGTATAGCTCGTCAGAGAGGTCTATGGCTGTATCTCAAAAAGTTGACCTGACCGAGCAAAATCAATGTGATATTCGGACTCAGGACACCAAAATTAGTCTAAATCAGTTGAAAAACCCCAGACGTTTTTTTGGCTGCTGCCCAGTGTTATCAATAATAAGCTTATTAGCTTTGACCACGTACTGTCTTCTTTATTATAAAAAAAAATATTAAGGATGTGCACCTGGCCTCGACATCATAATAAACTATGTTCCTTCCCCACCTCTCTCTCCCTCCCTTTCCCTCCCTCGCTCCCTCTCCTCCCCTACTTGCCTGCCCCCTCTCTATTCCTCTCTTTATCTCCATCTCTCTCCCTCTTTCCTCTCTATTCCTCCACCTTTTACTCTCCCTCCCTTTCCCTCCCTCGCTCCCTCTCCTCCCATACTTGCCTAAGTCCCCTCTCTATTCCTCCCTTTATCTGCCTTCCTCCATCGCTCTCCCTCTTTTCTCTCTACTCCTCCACATCTTACTCACCCTCCCTCTCGCTCCCTCTCCCCTCACTTCCCTCTTCACCTGCCTCTACCTCCCTCATTCTCTCTCTCTCTCTCTCTCTCTCTCTCTCTCTCTCTCTCTCACACTCATTTCCGATTGACCCATCTGACACCAATGAGTCTCTAGACCTAAGTACTAACTTTGCATAACATTAATGACCTACTTAAATTATTTGTGCTCCATTCAGGTTTCTTAAAGAAATGAAACAAATAGCTATTCGTCTCTTCTCGCAATGCTTTGTTTTATTACTTTGTATAATTACTTTATTATTCACATGCTCCACTTTGTAAATTGTATTTTATTTGTATTATCTTCAGGTAATCTTTAAAAATAACAATACATTACCACGTTATCTAAGAATCAATGATAATACAATGCCTTAAATCTCAGAGGTGCGGTCTGAATTTACATATTCACCAGAATAAAACTGCTAGACTAGATACATGTATTCGGTTGAGTCGCTCTGTGTGTGTAGTGGCTGTTAGAGTTTATGCGTAAACCGACTTTTAAAAAAAAACCGGTTGTTCAGGGTCGATTTCTAAAAAAAAAATCGGCGAAATAACGGATATTTTAAGAAATAACTATTTTCAATGTATGTCTTGTTTAATTAACGTGTATGAGAAAAAAAAAGGTTTAATGTAATTATGTCAACCAATTTTTACGTAAAACAAAAATACAAGAAGAAAAATAATCAATATGATAGTAAAAATACTAAGGTCTACTTGGTGCGTATATATTCATTTAAATCGCCTTAGAACTAAACCTATTTATATCATGACCTTTGAACTGTTCAACTTTATTCGGCAGTCACGTATAAGACTTAATTCTTTCTCGTGTTTCATTTATATTATACTGTCAAAGACATGAGGTTTGGTTTGCAGCCCACATGTCACTTCTGAAATCAGCCGTTGTGATGTAGACCTCAGTATAGAGCTTATTTACTTATAGTCTATAAATATTACGGTTCTATTTCTATTCATGGTATTCACTTTCTGTCTCTCCCTTATCCTCTATGTTTCTAACGTAATCTATACATGTGACACAGTACACAAACAACTCTGCACCTCCATGGGCCCACATTGAGTGCCCATTTTAAAACATTCTTCAACTGTTGAATTAAATTCACTCCTCGTTCATCCCTTCATACAATTATCTCCCCACCTACCCCCCTTCCATCTGTGAGATGTATTAGTCACACTAGTCATCACAGCGACTGTACGACGGCCACGCCCTTTTTAGGTTAGAGCGGTTGGCGGAATTGTTGGATGACGATCATAAATTTAGTCAACTTGAAAAAAAATAGTCTTAATATGTCTATTGTTTAGTAATGGCCTCATTCTGTATATTGTTGATTAATAGCCTCAGTCTGTCTATTGTTTAGTAATAGCCTTATTATGTCTATTGTTTAGTAATAGCCTCAGTCTGTCTATTGTTTAGTAATAGCCTCAGTCTGTCTATTGTTTAGTAATAGCCTCTGTCTGTCTATTGTTTAGTAATAGCCTCAGTCTGTCTATTGTTTAGTAATGACCTCAGTCTGTCTATTGTTTAGTAATAGCCTCAGTCTGTCTATTGTTTAGTAATAGCCTCAGTCTGTCTATTGTTTAGTAATGGCCTCAGTCTGTCTATTGTTTAGTAATAGCCTCAGTCTGTCTATTGTTTAGTAATAGCCTCAGTCTGTCTATTGTTAATAATGGCCTCAGTCTGTCTATTGTTTAGTAATAGCCTCAGTCTGTCTATTGTTTAGTAATAGCCTCAGTCTGTCTATTGTTTAGTAATAGCCTCAGTCTGTCTATTGTTTAGTAATAGCCTCAGTCTGTCTATTGTTTAGTAATGGCCTCAGTCTGTCTATTGTTTAGTAATGGCCTCAGTCTGTCTATTGTTTAGTAATGGCCTCAGTCTGTCTATTGTTTAGTAATAGCCTTATTATGTCTATTATTTAGTAATCATCTTGGGACGTACCAATTATTTCCCCCCCTCCCCCGTTCTCGTGTCGATTCCCGTATGTCAACATTAAATCGTGTGCTAAAAAAATCATCGGTTGTTTTGTGGAATTAGTACACGACTTGAATTTAGCCCTCTTTCCAGGTTGAGGAAACGGATACAAACAATCTCTCTAAGTGTATAAACCCTACCCCCTCCATGCGATCCTCAAATTACTCCTTAACCACTTGGTCAGGCCTTCTCTCTTGTATCGCCCAACAGCTAGTTTCTATCAATGCCAATGTACACAGGTTGGACTGAGGTGGCAAATTATTGGAAATTCACAGTTTCCCAGATTTCTTTATAATGTAGTGGAATGTATGAACATTTTTGCTAATTGTTGATTTCTAAGCTAAAACCGGCCTTTAAAGCTCGAAAAACCGGTTGTCGAATGGTTCGACTTAGTCAAAAAACCATATTTTCTACGACAGTTTTTTAAAAACCGACTATCCCTAGTGGTTGTTTACTATTCAATTAACTGTAAGTGACTTTAACAACATTAGTAAATCCCATTATTGTTATCAAACTTTGTTTGTATTTATGTTTTGTGCTTTTCCTTACATTTTTCAATGATATATATATTCTTTTTTTTTCAAACGTATTTGGATAAAAATGAATTAAATTACGATTCATTTAAGCTATCCTCAAACCAAAGCGAATTTTGCGTATCTAGGTAGCTCGCGAAATTCGCCCCTCTTTCGCGGCAATGTATTTATATGGAGATGCTCAAACCGCGGATAATTTCCGCGGCGGTGCAGAGAAATTTCGCGACTTCGCTTCTTTCAGAGTTTTTTCGCGTTTCGCGAGTGTAAACAATCCAAAATGGCTGCCTAGAAACATCGACTCAAATGAAAATCAAGGTTAAAATTGATATAAATGTCTTAAAATTAACAAATAAGACTTACATTTATATATAGCAACTTGAATTATATCAGATTATACCAAAAAATAAGTGTTTTTTACACTTTTTACTTGTAAAATACAAAAACTGTACACAATTTATAATAAGAAGAAAATGTCTGCCGACGTCTTCAAACAAAAAAAAAAGAAAATTAAGAAAATCATTATATCCGGTCGGCTGACGCCCACGTTCGCTTAGCTTAGGTGTAGCGAGAGTTTTTCGCGGTTTGAAAAATCTCACGTGAGAAATAGCGCAACGGAACGTTTCGCTTTGATTTGAGGATAGCTTTAAACGCCTTATTATATGTATTAATTGTGGCGGCTTACTTTTTGTTGCTTTGTTTTCATGTGTAGAAATGTAGTCATCTAAAATAAAAATAAAAAGTTTACGAAAAACTCTCTACACTTTGGCTAACAATTCTCCCAATTATTCGAGTCTATGTATTCTTATCTCATATCCTTTTTCTTTGAAGGATATAAAAGGTTGTTTTTTTTAGGTGGTATATAATGTTCCTATATAAATACATCCTGTTGTAAACGATAGTTGGTTATTTAAGTGCTGTCCGCCAACAACTCAGGTATTATAGTAATCACTCAGTACGTTGCAGGTAAATAATGTTTTATATCAAAATATTGTTTGCGCTATTAGTAACTAATCTCATATTTTCTGTATAAACTATTGTTACGACCCTCTCGGTGCGCACCGTACAGTCTACAGAGTGAACGCGATGACGCAGTAGAGGCAGTGACGTAAGAAGCCGACAAGAGAGTGGCCATGTTGTCGTTGTTATTGTTGTTTTTATAGATATTAGTAAGTACTCTTGGAATCCACGCCTGTGTGTTGTTTTGATTTTATAAACAGAATTTGTAAGAGTTGTAACACCATAGTGTCGATATATGTTGTTGTCATTTTTCTAAGTCAAGAGCTGAAAATTTTGAAAAGAAATAACACGATTACTAAAGGATAAATACATGTTTCTAATTTCTTTGATGCTGTTTCATATAATAATAACAACAAGGCCGGTTTTACATTTATAGTGACTCTGGCCAAATAACCGAAGGGAGCCCTATTTTAAAGTTTGAAGGGTGCACTATATAAAGGTTCTTTTGGCAAAACGCTTTAAATGACTTATTTAAAGCTGCGTGGAATTTTGGGATGACTTTGAAGTCCACCCAGCTTTAAAACGGATACCTGTCTTAAGTTGTGGAAGTAATGACGGCTGGACGTTGTGCTAACCACACAATTCCTTCATATGTCGAGGTTAAAGAAACACATTAATTTTACCCTTGATTTTGTTTCGTTTTGCGTCGATGGTTTTGGCTGGACGATTGATACGGTGGTGTCGAATGTCTGCCAACATAGTTAATTTATATCCAGATCTAGATATTTTTTAACACCAAAAAATACAAAAAAGGGTTTAAATATAATATATGTTAATATTGTTTTACGTTCAGTTAGAGATACAATTTTGATTGTTAGTCCGAATTTACATATCGGTATCTAGACATTACATCTACAATTTCTGAATAACTGTTAGGGGAGAACATATGTAGCCCTATTGTGCATCCTTCACACACACAAAAGAATACCCAAGCTAAAAATATATTCACTCATGAAGTTTTCCAAGTTAAGTTCATAATCCTAGTTCACGTGTTATATACTTTGATGCAAATGTGTTTTACCTTAATCCAAATTATTGTAACTCTAACCCAAATGTATATTACCCCTAACCCTATTGTATATTTGCATCAGCTGTTAGCATCGATAGTACATCCGTAATGTACTTTTATTTTGTTTCAATTCAAACCTTTAAAAACGTAATTTAAACTGTCCTCGTTTATTTTCAGAGAATTCAAACACAAAAATGCCGATTGATACCGTCGCTCTGTTATATAGCACCAGAGCATTGCTGGTCATCTTTATCATACTGATATGTATCATCAATCTCATACTGCTGGTCAAACAAGTCAGAAAGGCCAGGTTCTATCAAAGCCCGAAATTGATGACCATCATCTCTCTGGCTATTGGAGATATAATGATGGCCATGTTCCCCCTAGTGATCTTGGCTAAATTTATATTTGAACTGGATCAATCTTTGTTTGAATGCAGACTGATGTCCGCCTATGGAACTTATTACAACCATCTCCTACATTTTGTGTACGGTCTGAGCTTGATAGCACTCGGAATTGAGGTTTTAACAAGGAGCAAGCTGCGATCACTCTGCAGTCCAAGTTTAACGGCTGTGGTTATGGGTGGCATCCCTTGGTTACTCGGACTAATCATCATACTCCCACTGTGTATGACTAAGATCGACTACACCCGTTGCATCAATTACGAGACCCCGACTGCCATGTTTACAGTGTCTGTATTATTGCCCGCGTCATTGGCTGTGCTGTTGTTAATAATCTTCAACTGCATCCGTCTCCCCGTTGATCAACAACAACATCAGCAAATGAATGCAGCCAACTTCCAACCAACTATAGCCAACCATTAGGGTATGGCTCAGTATCCGCCAAACCAACAGGGTATGGCTCAGAATCCACCTATACAACAGGGTATGTCGCAGTATCCGCCAAACCAACAGGGTATGTCGCAGTATCCACCAAACCAGCAGGGTATGTCGCAGTATCCACCTATACAACAAGGGCAAGTAATGCACAACTCAAACCATGTAACAGTCGTTCTCCAGACGCAGCCCGGAAACATATTGTACGTTCCCGACATGCGGCGTACAGAGCTGCAAAGGTTGCTGATCATTTCCATCATATTCTTCTTTATGGTCGTCCCCAAAGCAGCCATAATATTGATCTCAGAAAAGGGCGTTGTGAATTACGACTCCTTATCTCTGGCAGTCACAGTTCAAGTATTTACATGGTTGATGGTGGCTAGATCATGTCTGACCCCACTGATTATGATTTCCTATTCAGACTTATAAGATACAAATAACTGAATGGAGCACAGGAATTGATTTTGGTTTGAAGTTCAATTTCTTACTAACGAATATAGACAATTTAATGAACAACACCATGATACTTTACATTATAATACTCAACACCATGATACTTTACATTATAATACTCAACACCATGATACTTTACATTATAATACTCAACACCATGATACTTTACATTATAATGAACAACACCATGATACTTTACATTATAATGAACAACACCATGATACTTTACATTATAATGAACAACACCATGATACTTTACATTATAATACTCAACACCATGATACTTTACATTATAATACTCAACACCATGATACTTTACATCATAATGAACAACACCATGATACTTTACATATAATACTCAACACCATGATACTTTACATTATAATACTCAACACCATGATTCTTTACATTACAATGAACAACACCATGATACTTTACATTATAATACTCGACACCATGCTACTTTAAACTGTAATGACCTACACCTTAATATTTTATATTATACTATAATTTATAATACATAAGCATCAGAACTAAGCATAAGTATTTATTTCAACGGTGATTGAATGGTTATGTTATTTACATGAACATCGAAATGCAATTTTGACAACATGCTTCAAAAAGTATCAACTTACCGTCATAATGAGCTTCCAATACACACACATTTTATAATATGTTACTAGAAAGTAATACATTTATCTATGTTTTTATTTTATACATTTCTGTTTTTTCTTTATTTTCTTAATTTTTAAAGTGTACAAATATATTTTAGCTTTTTGAATGCGATTTCATTCAAATTTGCTATGTCTGGCAGGTGTTGTATTTATCGTTATTAGGGAAATAGGAAATCAATTATCAATACCTTCTCTAGACTCAAACAATTGTAAACTTTAACACTGTGTTTTCTAAACGACAATGAACTACATTAATTTTTTTTTATATATTTTCTATTCATTAAATTAAACTTTTGTAGACAAAGTGGGTAATTACTTTTTTTTAGTTCTTTTTATATAAAGGGGGAAAGGGAGAAAGTGATTATAAAATATTGCTTTAACCCATTATCCATAAGAAAATCTCTCTAGGCAATATATATATATATACATGAATTAGTTTTCAGTGATTAAAATGTACAACGTATACCTTCCTATTCCCACACTAAGTAGAGCAGCTATCAGCAGTTTGTTTTGGCGTATGGCACGTAAGTGTTGGCCGGGTTGTACCGCCGCTAACCTCCCCTCCCCCCACACCTTGCTGTTGTACACAGCTATGACTCAAATCAACTAGACTTTATGAGACAGTCCTTAAAAAAAGGGGTAGGACTTGAAGACCCAACTTAGAAGACAGATATTTTTGTCGCATAACTTACTTTTTTTATTTTATATTCAAATAGAAATATATATGGGCAGAATATAAATTTAAAAAATGAATATTGAAGAGTGTTTGGAAATTTACCAAGTAGTCTTTGGTGTGTGCAGCAGACTAAAAATAACACCTGAACTAGAGGACACATTTACATGTAAGTATGATCTCTGAACTAGCGGACACATTTACATGTAATAACTATGATCTCTGAACTAGCGGACACATTTACATGTAAGTATGATCTCTGAACTAGCGGACACATTTACATGTAAGTATGATCTCTGAACTAGCGGACACATTTACATGTAAGTATAATCTCTGAACTAGAGGACACATTTACATGTAAGTATGATCTCTGAACTAGCGGACACATTTACATGTAAGTATGATCTCTGAACTAGCGGACACATTTACATGTAAGTATGATCGCTGGGTGAGATATTGTCAGGAAAGGTTCGGCTGCGCGCTGATGTAAGTATTCGACACATTTATAAATAGACCCAAAGAACATGACAAATGTAAATAAATTGCAAGTGTAAATATTACTACAAGTGTGAATCCCATTACATGTGTAAATATTACTACAAGTCTGAATCCCATTACATGTGTAAATATTATTATACGTGTGAATCCCATTACATGTGTAAATATTATTACAAGCGTGAATCCCATTAAATGTGTAAATATTATTACAAGTGTGAATCCCATTACATGTATGAATACAAATACATGTATAAACACAATTGCCGGTGTAAATATAAATACATGACTAAACACAATTACACGTTTAAATATAAATACATGTGTAAATACAAATACAGCTGTAAACACAATTACATGTGTAAATACAAATACACATCTAAACACAATTGGATGTGTAAATACAAATGCATGTGTAAACGCAATTACATGTGTAAATACAAATACAGGTGTAAACGCAATTGCATGTGTAAATACAAATGCATATGTTAACACAATTGTATTTGTAAATACAAATGCATGTGTAAACACAATTACATGTATAAATACAAATACAGGTGTAAACACAATTGCATGTGTAAATACAAATGCATGTGTAAACACAATTACATGTGTAAATGCAAATACAGGTGTAAACACAATTGCATGTGTAAATACAAATGCATGTGTAACCACAATTACATGTGTAAATGCAAATAGAGGTGTAAACACAATTGCATGTGTAAATACAAATGCATGTGTTAACACAATTATAGGTGTAAATAAAATTGCATGTGTAAATACAAAAAAAAACAGGTGTAAACACAATTACAGGTTTAAATACAAAAACAGGTGTAAACACTATTACAGGTTTAAATACAAAAACAGGTGTAAACACAATTGCAGGCGTATTTTATTAAGGCACGGCATGACAGAAGGTGGTACTAAGTGCTCGCGCCGACCTTTAATGCTGACCTTAGCGACGAACAAGGTCGTTTTTTAATCGTTTTATTTTATTACAATGGCTCTGTAACAAATTTCTTTTCATCCTATAAGTCACCATTGGGATGGTATTGTCTATTGATCCTATACCTCACCAATGGGATGGTATTTGTAGTACCATTTTGTAATAACTAATACTGTGAAATAGACATGGTGGTCTCATTGAATAGGTTTTGAATTTGTAGTCTACAACATACAGATTGGTCTGCATCATAACTCAATTGAACTATTAATCATTAAAAACAGGTTCTCTTTACATGAGATTGCTTTAAAAACAAGGTTCCACAAAAGCCATTATTAGCTATGGCCTTCGCATTGCCACCCAATGGGTTGTGTCCAACCCAAACTTTTTCAGGAGGCTTCATCTGTTTGGGGAGGGGGGTCCAACGGGTTCATTGATATGCTATTTGTTGGTGGTTGGATGTGGTCAGAGGTAGTTGGAGTGGGCGCAGGATTAGATTGTCAGGGTCCCAATATTAGCTGGTGGCAGCCCTGGTCACTGGGTTTGAACCCATTACCTGCACCGCGACTGATGATCATGGCGTAGATCGCTCGATTGCCGATCAGAATGTAGCAAGTCAGTTCACCAGCGAGAGCCCTGGAACAGTAATCAGGCCGTGGGGAATGTTCCCAAACGAACCCAGTTTAAATGTAGGTACCTACCATTAAATAAGTGGAGGAAAGTAGATATGCTTCTACTATTGTTATTAGCATGGACGGATGGTCGTGTGGTTAAGTGCTCGACTGACGACCTGAAGGTACATGGTTCGATCTTCGTTGAGGAGAAATGCTAGTTCCCAATATATCTCCCGCGGTGTCTCCATGGCCATTGTACTATTGACTATGGTGGGGATAAAAGAAAATAGGATCTAAATGTTTTCATCTCATCCTTACATGGGACATCACTCACACACACACACACACACAAACTACTGCCATTACTAATTTAAACATTTCATCTGCTCCGATTAGACCTACATTTACTGTGTCTACCTGTAGTATGTATACCTGCCCTATGTATACATGTAGTGTGTATATCTACCCTGTGTGTACATGTAGTGTGTATACCTGCCCTGTGTGTACTTGTAGTGTGTATACCTGCCCTGTGTGTACCTGAATTATGTATGTATACCTGCCCTGTGTGTACCTGTAGTGTGCTGTTTTGCGACGTCTGTTATTCACTCGACAAGCTGGTTTTAGTTTGAAATTATAGACACCAGACAATCCTTTACATTTTACATTCATTAAAAATGCGGGTTGGTATGTCATTGTATAAAGCACAATATAGATCGCATTAAAATGTCGCTCATTGTTTTTTTTTGTTGGTAATATTATATGCTATACATCAGCATGTGAATAACATTGAATAATTGTGATTGAAAAAAAATATGCCTATCTTGATATACACACTTTTATCTGAGCAGAGTTGGAAGATAACTTTAACAAAATGGACTGCACCCGATTACAAAAAAAATACTGTTTACAATACAAGTGGCGAAATACCTGGCTTATATTATTAAATGAACAGTGTAAATCTAGTTGCCTGTTAAAACATACTGTTGAGTGTTGAATACACTTACTACTGTTTATAAATTAAAAACACATGCATGGGTTCCTTCCAAGAGTATTAGCTAATAATAAAACAAAGACAACAACAACTATCATGGCCACTCTCTTGCCGGCTCCCACGTCACCCTCTCTCTCTCTCTCTCTCTCTCTCTCTCTCTCTCTCTCTCTCTCTTTGAACTCGCTCAGTGTAACTGCGGGCTTAGACTTAGTCTCTTAGAGCCCGTGAGATCAGACTTGCTGTGTCTCTCAACATCTGGAGACTGCCATAAAGCCCAATGGCCAGCAAGCTTCCGTTCTTGTCCACCCTGTGTTCCGCCAGCCAGGGGCACTCGAGAAGCACGTGATCTACGGTTACCTCCACCTCCATGCAGTGTCTGCAAAATGAGTCGACATTGGGCCTCGTCACTATCTCTTCTTGTTTTTATCCTACGTCATCTCGTTCAATTCCTAGACTGCACGGTGCGCTGACGACCGGGAGGATCCATAACACTGCCCCCCTCTTAAATATGTCCGTCCCGGACAGTTCATTTCTCACAATACTGTCCCAATGAAATCAGAGCTGTGTAAAGAATATCTCGTTCTTTTTCATCCTGGTATACTTCATCCATCACGTTAAGTCTATTCTATCACGTTGATGGTGTCATCATCTGCTGCATGATACAGCCGTCTTCAGATGTGACAATGACAATCTCCATGTTGTGTACGAAACCGAGCCTGCTCTCAGCGTGACCGTTGATGCTAGCTAGGAGCGTGTCTTTTGTCAGGCTGAAAAGGTGGATTGTCCCCGTGGTGGGGGCAGAGAGGATCGTGGTCGTCCCCGTAGTAACCTGGATGTTCAACAGGTGGGCCCTCTGGCAGGAGCTGACCTTCAGCCTTCTGATCTTTTGGCGTCCTGGATGCTGACCATTGATGATAAGGCCCAACAAAATCAGCTCTTGTTGTTGAAGACCAACATGACCATGACGAAACACACGTGGTAGCAGTAACGAATTTGTTTGCGTTTGACAGAGCTAGAATGAATGTACAATATACTCACTAGATAAAAGTCAATGGCCAGGTTCGTCACTGTCCTGTTTCATTCGCCTCTGCTCCAATGCGCTCTGCTGGTCTCCTCGTTCCTCTGTACCTTTCGTCTCTGCTCCTCAGGTGGCTCATATCGGTTCACCAGTGATTCGGTTGGCTCAACTCGGGTCACCAACTCCTCAGATGGCTCTTCATGGGTCACCAACGCCTCAGGTGGCTCTTTGTGGTTCACCATCGTCTCAGATGGCTCACCTTGAGTTATCAACTCCTCGGGTGGCTATTCATGGGTCACCAACTCCTCAGGTGGCTCATATCGGGCCACCAACTCCTCAGGTGGCTCTTCATGGGTCACCGATGTCTCAGGTGGCTTAACTTGAGTCATCAACTCCTCAGATGGCTCAACTTGAGTCATCAACTCCTCGGGTGGCTCAACTTGAGTCATCAACTCCTCAGGTGGCTCAACTTGAGTCATCAACTCCTCGGGTGGCTCTTCATGGGTCACCAAATCCTCAGGTGGCTCATCTCGGCTCACCATAGTTTTTTTTGCCTTGGAAGCACAGCATATTGTGCACGAAATTCAGACCTGTAGGGGTCTATGCGTTGCAGTGCCAAACATTGGCACTAGTATCAGCTCCACAGTTATTGATTTCCATGCATTCGTGGTTTTTTTTAGTTGTTGTTCATTGTTCTTGTCGTTGGTTTATCAGACTCGGTTAAGTTGTCATCGCTACAGCCTGTGCTAGTCATTGCTACAGTATCCCTCTTCCTGGGCCAATCCATTTTTTCCACCGGCCACATTTCCGTTTCAATTTTCTGAGTTTCAGGGTCTTTTCCCTCTGAAATTAGGGCCTCTTTAAAGTCTATTAACTCTTTTTTTAGGCCGGATGTAGGAAGATCCCTCTCTTCTAGTTGTTCTTTTAATTCTCTAACATTTCTTAGATACTTGCCACTATAAGAATATCCCACTTCTGAAACCAATGTTGAATACTCTTACTACTGTTTATAAACTAAAAACACAGGCATGGGTTCCTTGCCAGAGTATAGACTATTCGTAAAACAAAGACAACAAGAACTATCAAGGCCACTCTCTTGCCGGCTTCCACGTCACTATCTCTTCTTGTTTTTATCCTACGTCATCGCGTTCAATTCCTAGACTGCACGGTGCGCTGACGCACCGGGGAAGCCATAACAATACAATAACCAAATTAAAAGTTATGATTTTCAGAATGTTTTCCATTCACTATTGTTAGTGCTGTACTTAATTGTAAATGTTGGAACAGATTTGGATAAGTCGTTTTAACACAAGTTGTGACATAATTTTTTTTTGTTTAAAGATCAAATGACCGGGACGGACCCAAACAGTAAACCCGGAACATTACACATTAGTGTCAGAAAAATCAAGTAAAAAATGCCGCTCCTTGCTAATGGGAGTGTCGCTCCTTGCTGGATTGGGCCGATCCCTCGTAATTATGACACTAGTTAAAAAAGTTGATCTTTACTATTTTAATTATTATTTAACATATTACCAGTTGTCTAAGTAAATCCAAAAAAAAACATAATTCTTTTATAGTGTGTGTCTGTGTGTATGTGTTTGTGTGTGTGTGTGTGTGTGTGTGTTTATGTGTATGTGTGTGTGTGTGTGTGTCGGTCTGTCTGTCTGTGTTCTAGTTGGAGAAGGGATATAATCAGGGAATAAAGTCAGGAATAAAAAGTTTACTCAGTTATTGCTCTTTTTTTTTTATTTTCACTGTCACTAAATGTAAACAATGTAAGACTCGCAGATCCCCTGTCTTTACCCCTAGCTATTATCATTCTTTAGTCTTATGATAAACACTTTTTTTAATTATAATATAACATAATGGAATGTTTCTTTCGAAATCTATCGGCCAGATAAGATTATATCTTCTGAATGTCATCATTATTAAAATTATTTACCTTTTTCGAATTACACTTTAAATAATGAGATATATGTTTGTGTGCAATATAGTTAATGTAAATAATGTTGCCCACCTAATGTTTTGGTCATCATTTGAAGTCAAAGATGATACACTGGGACGAGGCGCGAGTGTTGTCGATCATAGAGAAAAATTAATTGATGTTTTTCTACTAAATGTAAGTCTCAAACAAACATAGATCTATATATTTGTATAAATTATGCGACACAACATATGTGATTCTTTTAATAAATGAATGATATATATATATATATATAAATTTGTAGTTATTTAACAATTAATGATTATACTAGATATATTCAATAAACACAGTACTATTAAATACTGGGCTATCGGGGCAGATGAAGAGTAGAATTAATATTTTTATATAACCTCGGCACATGTAGGGGTTGTGTGGTTAGCACAACGCCCAGCCGCCTTTACACCCCAACCTAAGTCAGGTACCCGTTTAAAGCTGGGTGGACTTGTGGGACGACTTTTCAACAAATAACACCTGAAAAAATCCCATGGTTCTCACCGAGGAGAGAACCCATGACTCTTAGGTCGACAGTCGAGTATCTACACCACTCGGCCATCCTATGACTATGACCTGCAATACTAACGCCTTGTCAGTGATGGGTGAGAACTCAGTGTGTTCTCTTGGAAGTTTTTGTTTTTTTATTGTTAAAATAACTTTAACTTCGATCTACTGAAATATAATCATTTCCACAACAAAACAATAGTTTAATAACTTTAGCATCGATCTACTGAAGTATAATCATTTCCACAACAAAATAATACTTTAATCATTTTTTTTAGGGAATTTTTTCACAGAGTGACTGTGTGGTGTGTGTGTCTCTGTGTGTGTGTGTGTGTGTGTCTGTCTGTGTGTGTGTGCGTGTAGTCATGAGTTATGTGTTGCAGCCGCGGTGAAATTATCAAATATCGACCAATCCGCGGGGAGAAAAGATTTGGGGACCACTGACAGCCCTAAAGTTTTGTTTAGGTGTGTTTATTACAGTGTTTAGGTGTGTTTATTACAGTGCTTAGGTGTGTTTATTACAGTATAATTGTGTTTGCCTATAATCAGGACTTGTGCTAATGTACATTTAAGTGGTGTGTGAGTTTGATAGATGATTTACATTTCACCCGTATAGACAGCATGTTTTTGTATGGGACGGATTGTTTTTCTATATTTTCAAACAAATAATAGATTGGGATAATGCTGGTAGCATCTTCTTCCTTCATCAATAGTACACTTCTCATGCATCAATGTAAATAAAACATCTGGTCATTATGTTGATTTAAACTACTTGACTAAGTCTTGTTTACTATACTAGGTACTTCCCCTTATTGAAACTACAGGACTATGGTTTGTTTACTATACTAGGTAGTTCCCCTTATTGAAACTACAGGTCTTGGCTTTGTTTACTATACTAGGTACTTCCCCTTATTGAAACTACAGGACTATGGTTTGTTTACTATACTAGGTAGTTCCCCTTATTGAAACTACAGGTCTTGGCTTTGTTTACTATACTAGGTAGTTCCCCTTATTGAAACTACAGGTCTTGGCTTTGTTTACTATACTAGGTACTTGTCAGGATAGTGAATGTAGGTCAGGGTGTAGGTGAATTTAAGTTCAAGCTTTGGGACAATTTAAAGTAATTCAATATGAGACTGTTGGAAAGAAAGGGGGACAGAGCCCATTAACTTTAACGAGGTAGGGGGATTTTAGACAATGAGGAATAGTGAATGGTAGAATTCAGGAAGATACGCAGACGTGGGTAGGTTCATGAGTTCAGGGTAGGGTTGTGCTACAACTAAATCAAGGCAAGAAACAATGTGTCAGTGGGGAGGAATTCAATTAACATTAGAAGTGCGATGTCACGTTTATTCTGCTAGGTTCACCAAACTCTAAATTATACATTGAATGGGGGTGGAACCAACAAGCAAACGGCAGATGTGAGAATGATAGGATGTTTTGTCCAGCTAGCCTATATAAGAGAAATGTTAGTTTAGTTCGGGAGGAATAGTTGAAAGGAATTGTTAAGCGTAGATCGACCGTGTTGTGTAGTTTTGTTAGAGTTTGAGGAAAGTAGTTAATTAGGAAGAAACGAAGGAGTTAGTAAGAAGTGTGTGGTTATTTTCCAGGAGTTTATAGTTTGTAATGTGTTTGTGATGCTGTTAACCTATAGGGATGATTTACCTTTTGTAAACAAATTAGAGTAAATAAAGTGATAGTGATTTATGATATTCAATTCATCTGACTTGTTACAATTTATTGGATATAGTTGTGAGATGCATAGTAGTGTGTTGTGAAAGAAAAATAAATAAAAGAAAGAAGTAATAAGTAGCACAATAGCCATCCCTGACAGTGCTTCCCCTTATTGAAACTACAGGTCTTGGTTTTGTTTACTGTACTAGGTAGTTCCCCTTATTGAAACTACAGGACTTGGCTTTGTTTACTATACTAGGTACTTCCCCTTATTGAGACTACAGAAATAAGGTTTATTTACTATACGATGTAATCCCTTCTTGTCAATTAAAAACTTTTGCTTGTGAGGCTTTTGTCTTGATATCGCTAGAATCACCCACATCTATTACTAGTTTAAATCTGCCTATAGATCTTTCTGAAACGAGAACTGCAAGTGGAAATGTCTTCAAATAAATCTGTAACACATTTTAATTTCTGCTAATTGTTGAAAATGAAAGATTAGAGGATTCGTGTGATGGTATTAAATCAATATTATTATTAAATATGAACAAAATCCAAGCAAATCAGAAATTATGGGTTGGCTTTATCTGATGGCCCTTGTAGCTAGTAGGGTAGAAAATGTGCGTAGAAGATGTCAAATATACAGTGGGCTTAACAAAGTCAACTCCGCAGTGGGCTTAACTGAGTATTTTGATATCTAAACGTAGGACTAACCATTTCACTATTAACTCTCATATAAAGTTTACATAGGAATGAAATGTTTATCTTTCAGTCCTTGAAACCAGTCGCCCCAGGCGCGGGCCGGTATTAAAACATTATATTATTTCTATTGTATTTACTGTTGTGTATTTATCTCGGGATTGTGCCACTTTCCATGGACGAGAGATTAACCGGCAGCTTAACGGAGGTGACGTTGTGGCTTCGGTGAAGAATTGATCATGTCATCGACTAAAGATATTGGCCGTGAACTACTAGGAGAGGCTGCTGTTAAGTAATAGCACATGTGGCTTTGTCAGCTAGCACTGCTACTAGGCGCCTTTGAGGAAGTAGTGTTGATACACAATTGTATGCATTCCAGGTTGACCAATCTACAGATATCGATAACAAGCCAATAATACTTGTTTATGTGCGATAACTTTATTTGGAGTTTGTGCATGAGGATTTGTTATGTGCATTTTATTTGACAACGAGCACCACAGTATCAGAACTGTTAAAGTCACTGAAAATAAGGACAACTAAAATGGTCATTTTGTGTCAGTATATGCACATACGGAGCAATTAAATCCCTATTGCAATTTCTGGCATACTATTTTGCGTGAAGTGGGGTTTTCTACAGTGACAACAAACAAAACAATAGGTCTGGACATAAGCAACACACTTGGGGTATTATTGTCAACTTTTACCACAGATGAACCCGTCACTTGGCAGAAAAACACTCAGGGTTCTCATTGATTGAGCGTTCTAATAAATTGAAATATTAAATCAAATTATATATTTGTTATTTGGTGTAAATGTATTTTATTTTGAAAGAATTTTTCAAATGCAATTAAGTTATAAAATAAAAACCATATACAACATGTGCAATGAACATATCAGTCTCTCCCACCCCCCCCACCCCTCCCGTGGGCCGTGTCGAAATGATTAGACGTTGAGTGGTCCACAGCGAGAATAACAGTTAAGAACCACTGCTTAAAACCACAAATCTGACGGTTTTATTGTTCCCTATCTTTCAGCCCTCTCAATCAGTGTCAGGTAAACTTGGGAAATGTTCGCCCGGCCCTGAAAAGATCCCGAGTCTCTTTCTTCGAATATCATTCCCGAGATTTTCATGCCTACACCACATGACCATTTGTCTCCCCTGTTAATTGTCAAACAACATACACTTTAAATTACAAAGTGTCTATTGTCCATATGCTCTAAAAACATTTTAACAGCAACATAATGTAGCGCTTTGATTATAAATTACGGCGCTTGTTTTATTTTATTTTTTTGAAGACATGCAAAATTTAGAAGATTTTTATGATCTATTTGTGTCAAGTCAAGTATTTCTAGAGGATAGTACATAGCATCCATACTTTCATTTCCAACATCATAGTTTGATAAATATTTATTCTATCTTATTTCAGGATTTTATTTTTTCGCACTTTTATTAAAAAGTGTATATTTAAAAAGGTTTCTTGAATTTGTTTGTATATCCGTTAAACGTCCACCAACAGAACTATAAATTTAAAGACGCCGACATGGTGTTAATAAAACGACTCTAAAATTTCAAAAATGTTGAATAATTATCGGGATTTCCACAAATGTTCTATATTTAACACATATGCTATATCTCACACATGTAATTTGACGAGAACATGTCGGAAATAGAATTGCAAGATATTTTGACGAGCAAACACAGATACACAAAACAACATAGGTGAAGCTAAATAAAAGTGTATTTAAACTTTTTAACCTATTCCAAACAGTTAATTAAATAATATACTGGTGTATTATACAAAATTGTTTTTTTTCTTCACAATTGGGCGCAGAAACAGAAAAAACAAATTAATGGACTTAGAGAATTCCCACACTGCGAAGCACTTGTAACCAATGATAACTTTTTGGAGCTTTCAAATCTCGACATGTGTTTAATTTGTACCGTGTAAATTAAAATCAGTTTAACAAAAACTCTTTGACTCACAGCTGTTGTGTTGTGTTGTGTTGTTTTTTTCAAAGTTTAAAGATCAAATCAGTTTATTTTATACTATCTTGCTTCTGTCCAAAGTTAGCCTGTTACAAAAGCTTTTTTTTTGTTGGGGGGGGGGGGTAACAGTTGATATCTCGGGGCTGAGAGGAAGTCATACAATAAAACAAGCAAAAATTAAGCCTGTAATAACAGGACGTTCTAGAGCATTTTCATGTATAAATAGAGAGGGAAAGTCATGTTTAATAACTGTTACAAAAATAAATAATGATTAAGCCCCTTTGTTTAGCTTATAATCATCATATATCATATTATTCATTTCCAGTGTGCATTAAATCGAAAGCGGAAAACAAGAATTCAAAATGGCGTCATCCCCTGTCTCTCGATTGAATTTTTCTTTTTTAAATATCTACAGTTTTCAATAGTTTCTGTGCTTTTAATTATGAAATGTAAAAGTCCCCGATATTAAAAATTAATAATTAGCATATAATATCATTCAAATCATTGTAGTTTTTATTACAACAGAGCATTTTAACATCGTCAGACCCGTAAACAATAGTAATAATCGAAAATCTCCGACTGCGGCGACGATAAGACTATTGACCGTGTTTTCGTATCTAATTTCGTAAAACAAGTTCTTTTTAAAAGTCGATATAATATTTAAAAAAAGAAATTCTGCAAATTTCTATACAAATTAAGTTCTCAGCTTTTAAAATATTTATGATTTTAAATAAATACGGCTTTGAATTATTTCTTAAGTAAAAAATAACAATAGCCTATAGACCTAAAAAAAACTAGGTCAAAAGGCAATGAAAACAAAACCGAGCAATATTTTTCAAATACTACATTAAAATAGATGTTTATATTGTCTGGCGCCGTGGCTGAGTGGTTATGCGACTCGGCTACTACGCACTTTTTTCTGCTGACTCTCCGGGTTCGATTTCTCCCAGAGACATTTTATTTTATTGATTTTTTTTTTTCAGAATATATCCTTTTAGTTGTTTTAATGAAAACTAACTAATTTGATCTCTTTGACATTTTTTTTATTTTAAATAATTTATCTTTTAGGATGTTGTAAGAAAAAGAAACAATAACTAATTAGATTTTAAATTATTTCATAACTTAAAAAAAAATTAACACAGAGGCATAACTAGGGTGGGGGGGGGGTCCAAAATCGAAAGTCCCGCCGGGCCCCAGCTTGAGGGGTGACCCCCAAAATTATTTTTTACATTAAATATTAAGTATTACATTAATCTCATGATATGGTATCGAGCGTCAAAATGCAGGGGCCCAAAAGAGGCCAAGCCCCGGGCCTCCAAATCCCTAGGTTTGGCATTGGCTTTATAGTAGTCGATCTCTATGCAAAGGCTTTGCAGGGTACATCATGTTTGTGTGAACTGGTGGCTGAATGGTTAAGCGGCTTAGGTTATTCTTTTTATGCCTCTCTTGGACATTTTTATTAGAATGTATCCTTTTTAAATTAGTTGTTTTAATGAAAACTAACTAATTAGATCTCTTTGTCATTTTTTTTATTTTAAATAATGTATCCTTTAGGATGTTGTAAGAAAAAGAAACAAAAACTAATTAGGTTTTTAACTATTTCATAACTTAAAAAAAAACATTTTGAAAATATGTATCAAATCTGAACACAGAGGCGTAACTAGGGTGGAGGGGGGGGGTCCAAAATCGATTTCTATCCATCAAAGATTTCTATTTTCTATAAAATTGTGCAAAAGCATAAAATTGTAATATTCAGATTTACTTAAAAATAATGGTAAGATAGTCAGGAAATCCAGAAAAGATGAATCATCTGAGGCAAAAAAAAAAAAGACGCTTGGAATCTAATAAATTGCGAAAGCAACAGAGAACATATCATGAATCTGCAGTTGAAAGGGAAACACGCTTAGAGTATTGCAGGATTCAATATCAACTTAAAAAGAAAAATAATAATCAGAGACTTTTAGCTGCAGTTAGTAATGATGTAGAAGTGGAAGAATTAAACTGTGGAAGAATGACAGAAGTTTGTAATTTCTGTCATGCAAAATAGTTTCTCAAAGAACTAAATTGTTTAAAGCAATATCATTCCTGTTTTCATGCTGGAAAAGTACAATTATCTCCTTTGCATGAATCTCCTGACATTATAAAAAATTTACTAATTGAAGACTCTCCAAAAGGAAAACATTTTAGAGATCAAATACGGCAGTATAATAGTTCTTTTGCTTTTGCATCCATGGGAGCTAAAGTCGAGATACCACCGGGAAAGGGACCATACTGTTACAGAATCCACGGTCAGGTTTATCATGCTGTAGCACCGTTGCATGGAGAAAACCCTTCTTATGATCAACTTTACATTCTTGATTCCACTGAAGCAATGAATTTCAGGCGTAATCGAAATGAAAAATGCACAGAGGAGCTTTTGATAGTAACTGATGAACTGCTGAAAAATATTAATCCTTTTTCCTCTGCTGTTCAGTATAAAAATTAAAGTTGAAAAAAACAGAAATTCAGGCAGCTCTAAATGAAAGAAGAGAAGCAAAAGAAGTAAAAATGTATTTTAAATCTGATGTCAATGGAGAAAAAATTACTAAAAATCCTGTGTATAAAGAGGTCTTGATGCAATAAAAAAATCTTATGTACATAATTTTAAAAATGTAACAACGTAGAAATTGTACAAAAACTTACTTTAACTGTAATTAACCACCACCAGTTATTTGATCTAAATGGTCCATTTTAGGTCAACTACCTTTTTTTTTATTGTATTTTTTTAGGGCTATTACCTTTTATTGTATTTAACGGTCCTTTTTAGGGCCACTACCCTTTATTGTGTCCTAACGGTCATTTTTAGGGCCACTACCATATTTTTTGTCTTAACGGTCCTTTTCAGGGCTAATGAAAGTTTTACAATTAGCTTGAGTTTGCTTGCTGCCATGAGTTTTAATAAAAAGGTTCGTTTCAGGACCGCCTAACAGTAGAGTTCATTTAATTAAGGTACATTTACAAGTAAAATATGAACATTGTTGAGGTTAATTCATAGTTATTGGTAATTTAAAAAGTGCTGCAAATGTTTTGCGGGTACAGCTAGTCTTTATATAATATATAAGCCCCTTAGGAACCCTGAAGCCCGGCCCTTAGAGGTCATATCGCGAAATGAAATTTTGATGTACACATGGCAGGCCAAGACCTACAAAATGATATATACTTCATGGGTCTAGGACTTATGGTTGTTGAGATCTAGGTTGATGACGGACAGACAGACAGAGAGACAGACAAAACGTGGACAATAGAGCATTTTCGAAAGAAATGCTCTAAAAAGCAAAGCAACTGCCCTAAACTTGTTTGAGGCACCAAAGCCCAATACCAAATCCACTTCACTTTTATTACTTATACGGATAGTTTAATGATGTTTTGACGTGAATATGAAAAGTTAAAAATTTGGTTAACTAACATTGATTTGGTATTTCTGGAGAGATAACAATAATTATTCTTTTTTCTTTAAAGTAGTTCATGTGTATTGTTAAAAATGTTAAAAAATATATGAAATTTGAAAAATGTGTTTGTGTTTTGATAATTGTACACAAATTGTGACAGGTTAGTCGAAGTGTTCAATGGTTACAACCATTGAGGTGTAATTATCCTTTGTTTTGCCGCACGAGACCACGCCCACCACCCACCCCACTGTTTCCGTGATAAAATATTAACGTATACACCAAATGCCGCACTATCCCGAATGTAAACAAACAGCCGCCAGGTTGACCACCAACTTGTTTGTTTTAAATTTTCCAAGACATTCCTCAACAGTGATATCTACTTATATCTTACATTCAAACGAAACTGTACTTTCAATATTGAACAATTGTAGAAGGATAACAAAATAGAAATGAGATTTAATCAACAGACTTCATGATATAGCTTTTATTAAACAAGAAACGTAAATGGTTTAATTTACTTGGGCTATACTATAACATTTTGGATAATATTAAATTATTTTTTTTTTATTTTCATGTTTAAAAATATGTTTGAAATATGCAAAGTTAAATTGTATATGGTGGTGGATCTTCATGCTTCAGCTCAATCACAATGTCCCTTCACCTATATCTTCTGTGCTGCTTCCATGGACATTGCACAAGAAGCTCACAATTTTCCCCCGGCACCGCTGTAATTAAGTTTAGGGTTTAAACTTCCACTGTGTACAAGTTGAACATTCTGACCTCCCTCTTCAAACCCTAAAAAAATAAACTGTGGCTCCACTACTTCCTGGACATGTACATGTTGTATAGGTAAATTTATTATAAAGCCCTAACTGATATCTGTTGACCCAACGACCAAAACCGATTTGTTTGGAACATCCATGTGGATGTGAAACTATGAAACTCATTTTGTGAATATCTTGAGAATGTTTGTAGGTCTTTTTGATTGAATTCCATGATTTAAAAAAATGATTTATGTAGACTGATTAGTTTATCTGTTACATGTTCATCGCACGTGACACATTTTAATTTACACAAGTCACTGGCGACATTTACATGGACAATTGGGACATCATCAACACTGACCACTGGGCTAGTTTCACTATCATAAAACAGTCTTATTGGCGTGTGGCTGGCCTCGAGGTCGTCGAAAACAACCTTCTTGCTTCAGTGTCAGAAGCTAACACGTGTTAACTTTGTACCGACTGGCGACTTATCACACAAGGTAAAAAAAAAACTAAATAGTTTTTTGTCAAGCTTAAGACTGAGCATATATAAATCAGCTTTTTCAAACAACATGCCAGTCCTTTGTTAGCTTTGGAAAAAAACTTTTCGTAACATGGCTATAGATACAATCACAGTGTTAAAAGACATGATTTGTCATATCGACAGACAATACGCATAGCTTAAGTAGTAGTAAAAAAAAGACAACCGCTCATAGGGGAGTAATCAGTGAATGGGCATGTGGAACATTTCCTGTGTTGAATGATATGATTTCTCGTACTAACAAACAGTAATCAATGAATGGGCATGTGGAACATCCCAATGGACACATTTACTGTGTTGAACGACGCGATCTCTCATCTATAATACAAAAAATCCTTTCCTGCTCTGTTGACAATCCCGTGTCAGTCATTAAAATCCCGTCTGTCATACGAGATCGTGTCTATCACACAAGATGGCGGTATAAATTCAAAGATGGCAGAAACATTTACTGTACTCTACTTAACAGCATGATCCGGCTCATAACTAGCCAGCCGTGTAAGATGTCACCTACTTGTCTGACAGTAATGACATTGGACCACCCATATGTATGTTGCCGAGGTACCAAGCACGCTACACTTACATACGGCAGGCAAGGTTGTGAAAGCCAAATGGCAATCACAAAATAATAATATTTTCAACCGCCACGATCATTACTATGAGGCAATGAAATCGATCTTAGGAGAGGTAACACAAAATTATTTTTGTTAAAGATTTAAATGTCTTTAATTATATTTGTTGGTTTTTTTTCTTCATGTATTAGAAAAACCAAAAATAGAAAAAAACTTAAAAATAAAACAATATGCATGGAATTGTTAATCTTGGTCAATTTAAAAAAAAATAAGATAACAAAAAACATTAGGATAAGCCAACTTTATAACGAAATGTCATCTAAGAGTATGTCTGTTTCAGCTCATCAACTTTAGCTATATAGTCTCTCATTGCATCTTCTTTAGGCTTTCCTTTTAAAGCATTCCAAGCATCCCATTTTGCTTTCCCTTTCAAATCAAATAATCCTGGTCGATCTATATTACATTCACCAACAGTGCCTTGTTTATATAATCCGTAAATAGCCAACTTTTCATCATTAGAAGGTTCCTTTGATAATTTGATTACCTCATCCGCAGCTTGATTAAATCTCTCTTCCAAATCTGTAATTTTCCAATAAATAAACGATGAACAAAAATATGCCAAAATATATATTTTTTTTTAACGCCGCCATTGCCAGCATGGTAGGGTGTAGTGTGCCTACCACACCAGCATTGTTGGCGGCGCTGATGCACGTCTGCCATGCCTACAGAGCGGCCCGCTATCATCTGCAGGGATGGCAGAAAGATGGGTTTTAATCCTTGCCCAAACTGGCCAGACCAGCAGGGTGTGTGTACTGCCGATCGGCCAGAATGGCAAGGAACGGGGTTTTTCCTGCCACTCGGACAGAGGGGAGGGTGTAGTGTGCCTGTACCCTCAGCCCGAAATGGCAGGCTGCGCAGGTGTGCTTGAGTGGGACGGAGTGGAAGGGTGTTGTGTGCTGACCACATCCGTCACCACCATCAGCTGTGAATACTGCGGTCTCGGATAGTCCTCATTGACCACAGTACCACCACCCTCGCAAGAATGGTTTTTTTCCTGACTAGAGAACCCTTATGATCCATCCCCCGTGGATCATGGTATGTCTCGCAGACCAGGAAGATAATATCACAAAATATCATGCCAAAATATTCTGTGATACTCTCCGAAACAAATTCAAGTGAGGCTTTTAACATGGGGGCCTTTTGTTGGATGGGGGTTTTTGACATGGGGGCTTTTGACATGGGGGCTCTTTGATAGATAGAGTCTTTTGAGATGGGGACTTTTGACATGGGGACTTTTAGTTGGATGAGGCTTTTGACATGGGGGCTTTTAACATGGGGGCTTTTTGTTGGATGGGTTCATTTGACATGGGGACTTTTAGTAGGATGGGGGCTTTTGATATGAAGGCTTTTGACATGGAGGATTTTTATTGGATGGGGGAATTTGACATGGGGACATTTGTTGGCTGAGGGCTTTTGACAAGGGGGCTTTTAGTTGGATGGGGGCTTATGACATTAGGACTTTTTGTTTGACATGGGGGTTTTGACATGGGGCATTTTTGTTGGATGGTGTCTTTTGACATAAAGACTTTAAGTTGGATGGGGGCTTTTGACATGGGTCTTTTGATACGAGGGCTTTTTGTTGGATGTGGTCTTTTACATTAGGGCTTTTTGTTTTATGGGGGCTTTTGACATTGTGTTTTATTTTGTTGGATGGGGTCTTTTGACATGGGGGCTGTTTATTGGATGTGGGCTTTTGACATGGGGGCTTTTGATATTGGTGCTTTAGACATGGGGGCTTTTTGTTTGATGGGGTCTTTTGACATGTGGACTTTTTTGTTGGATGGGGGCTTTTGACATGGGGCTTTTTGTTGAATGAGGGCTTTTGACATGGGGATTTTTTTGTTGGATGAGTTCTTTTTACATGGGGGCTTTTGACATGGGGGCATTTTGTTGGATGAGGGCTTTTTACATGGGGGCTTTTGACATGGGGTCTTTTTGTTGGATGGGGGCTTTTGACATTGGGTCTTTTTGTTGGATGGGGGCTTTTGACATGGGAACTTTTTGTTGGATGGGGGCAATTGACATGGGGACTTTTTGTTTGATGGGGGCTTTAGTAAATTAGTACGTTTGTTTTGTTTTTGTTGTTTATTTTTGTTTATTTTTGCTTTTTTAGGATCTGCAAACAAGCTTGAACTAGCTTACAAACACTGGTTTTAATGAAAATAGTTATTAAAAATTTGTTTTCATGTGTTAGAGACTTAAAAACCAAAATATCAGCAACAAATAAAAAATTAAATAACACAAAATTAAATAAAACTAAATAAGCAATGTGTCAATCAAATATAAAATACCTTTGGAAAAGAATGATTCATCATGAACAGCAATCTAGAATGAAAATGACATTAAAATTAAGATAAAAATTGTATTTACTTGCTTTATGTCGCAAATATCTAACTTGAAAAAAACATACAACACCGTTTGCAAATAAAAATGATTTTTTTTTCTTATTACAAAAAGTGATTTCCCGAATTATATCAATGAACTAATTTATTTTTATTTTTTGGGGTAAAATCTAAAAGCCGATAGATTTTGTATGTATAAATTTGGTTTAACAATTGCCTGAAATGTAGTGTCCACTGTACTGGGCTGAATGTACTTACAAACTAGGTCGAATAATTAACACAATTAAAAACATTCCAAAAAAAATTCAGACAACAAACCGAACTTAAAGACGTAACAAAATATCAAAACAGACTTCATAGATGCCTTAATAGAGCAAATATAACATTGACAAGCCTACATTTAAGTAACTACAAATATTTAACAATATAAAATACACGTACATTAATTTTGACCGGTAAATCAATGTGTTACGGGATGAAAATTTAGCCTTTTTTGGAATGAATGAAATAGATAGTAGTACAATATTTGAAATTTTCGCAATTTAAAAATGTGCGATAATGCAAAATAGATGAGAAAAGCAATAGAATGCATTATGGGAAAGAGGTGGATAAGAAATAGGGAATGGGAGACTTGCGAAAGAGAAAACGGGACTGGGATTTAAGCAAAGAAAAATTATTTTATAAAATTAGAATTTTAAACAGTTTTATAAATTAGAATTCTAAACTGTTTTATAAAATTAGAATTTTAAACAGTTTTATAAAATGTAAAAAGAAAAATCACCTTTTTATTACTATGTGTAGCGTTTTCATTTAAAATACTCATGTTTTCAACAGTCTTTGTGAGTCATAATGAGTTTTTCTCCAATTGAGTTACCGCCTTTGTCTGGGTTTGTAATTCAGTATTACATCCCTTCAGTTTCTGTAGGACAGCTTCCATTTGATCTTCAAGTTTGGACTGAATATTTTTACACCTAACATTTAGCTCTGCATTCAATTTTTGTTCAGTTTCCTTATTTTTTTCAGAAAAGATTCAGTCGTAGTTTGAATCAAAATCACTGGTTATTTAAAGTTCTGCCACACATCTCATCAAATCTCGTGTTAGTACTTGGTTTCAAAAGTTCTCGCCCTAGGGTTCATGCTTCTCGTAATGTTTTTATCTTTGTTGATCATTTTAAAAGTGCGATAATTACTAGAGATTTTTATTTAATGTCGAATAATTATCTTTACTGCTCTCACCAGCTTGTCTTAATGCGGACATTTTGAACTGTAATATTTTGTAAATGACCTTTTTCTCGTATAGAGCACCATGTTTACCTTAGAGACTTTTAAAAATGTGCAATTAAATTGTCGATGTAAATCATCCAGAATTTGTATTACTGTTAGTAAAACGATGTTTGCTTTTAGCACAGAGATATAGTATTTGTGATGTTCTACACCTGTATACTAAAATTTGGAGAAATCAAATTCGTTCTAATACGATTGCAGAATATATAAAAAAGTTTCTTTGTACTTGGATACGTTACATATCGAACTTCTTGGCAAAGTTCAATTTATCCTTAAAATCAAGTAAAAGCAGCATTTCTGATTCGGAAATAAAACTATTTAGAATTCTAACTATTCCCAAAACTGACATTTGAATTCCATATACAGCACATGCCAGCCCTTACAGCTGGATAAAAAATGTCCAAAAAAATATCAAACCAAATTAAACCATTTCGAGAAATACAGTAAAAATTACTACTTCTTGTAATCCTATCGTTTGACATAAACGAAAATGTTGTGATTGTGACCAATTGTTGCACTACAGTTATGGTGCCCAATTTTTTCAAGCCGTGGTCCGTTCAACGTTGGTTATTGCACTCAAGCGACCCGTTGGGGAGAGGGGTCATTGAATTTGTATATTTAAGTTATACAATACCACTGCCGTTCAGCTCCCTGTAAACTCTCGTTTGTGAAAAATCACACAATCGCTCCACAGCCCGGACCCTGGGGACCATAAACGGATCTATCCTTTTTATATTAAATATAATTTCAAAAAATAGATAAAAGAAAATTAAGTTCTTAAATTGAGATATTGTATTTAAGTAGGCAAACCATGCTCCCAACACACAAACACACTATCTAAGGTGTCAGAGTTGTTGCATTAATAAAGTTCACAAGATGACGCCTTTTGTAACCAACAAAAAAGGTGTAAGTAATTTGGATTTTGTGGAGCTAGGCACCCAAGGTGTCGTACACTGCTGAATAAAGATTGGTTGCTGAGTCATTTTGTAGGAATTCTCTATTTTTATGATTCGAAACGATTAGGATTTCGAACCGATGCATAGTTTGTATTCTGAGGTATCACGGCCCTAAACACTCACATTATCCTCTTTTGATGCAAATATCAACATCTAAATAAATCTTTTGCATTTCAAGTCTTTTGTCTGCCGTAAATCGAAAGTAAGAATTATGTTCGCTGTTTAATGGCTTCTTGCTTGCGTGTCGATTTGATAAATATTTTAGCAAAAATGCAGCTTTAAATAGTTTATGTGGTTTTTATTTGATACGTAAAAGTCAAAAATATTCTAAAGTAATACTATCTTATCATTGAGGCAAATGGCATTCTAAAATCGTCAAACGAAAACTATCACAATAAACAAATAATATGTTCGCAGCCTAGTAAGAATACGTTACTAAGTGTGAAAGCAAATGTTATTTATATAATTGTTACAACGTCATTTTAATAGCCATGAGCTTCTGGCTTCCAGTGTTCGTTTCACTATCTCTGTTTTTTTTTTCCTTCAGGATGTTAAAAGAAAAAAAAAACAACTAATAAGTAACTTAATTTCGTTCATAACATAAAATCAATTGAATTGATTTAATGAGAATAAACATAAAAATTCATAATGTTTATGATGCATATATAGCATATAATGATACATTTAAATGCAGTGATTTTTTTTACTACTAACAGACTATAGTTCCGATGACACAATTGATTAGTATGCTAGATTACAAGTGAATAAAACCCGCGGTTCTCAACCCTTTTACGCGACTGTACCCCAAATGGTGCGAAAGTTTGTCATGAAGTACCCCGTCACACGTAAGTTCTCCAAACTCTTGGTTGTATTAAATGAAAATGATCATTGTGTAACCTGTTTAAGCTTTCTCGTCCCCCTTCGGGAAAAGGTACGCATACCATCAGTTAAGAACCGCTGAATGAATTAATTTCAGTATTAAAATTACATAATTAAAGATTGATATATAATAAACTTTAATCTATATAATGTCTGAAGAAAAAAGATAATAATTATGCACATTATACAAATAAGAATTCTACTAATATATTTCATAAACATTCGTTTTTTTTCTTGTTGTATACTTTAAAATGATTTCTTTTTTCGAATTTCTGATTTCTAATGTTTATCACTTACTAATTTCGTCCGTTAGTTCAATTGAATCTGTCTTCTTCATTTGACATTTCTCTTCTGCAGATTGACTTAATTCAAGGATATTTTCATTTCCGTCTTTGTATTAAAAATTTAAAAAAACATTTATTAGAAAAAATGTACTTCCTTTATATAGGAATTAAAATAAAATTGTCATAATTATAAACATGCTGCGGACACAAAAATTCTCAAATTAGTCAATCTCCATTAATAGATTATAAGCCATATAAAAATGACTTCCATTTATGTATTTCCTATACAATTTAATCTAATGTGCCCAAGAATGTGATTCCTGTCGACGATTTTCTATGTAGCCTGTTTCTTATCGTGTATCTGTCAGTTGAACAGATCATAAAGTTTTTTTTTAAGATTTCCTAGCGTGTTGTTATGTATCTATTTAAGACACCCGTCTGTTCTCTACTCATTTTCATGCAAATACTTTCATGGTGTCAATAGCCGATCATTTCAGTGTTTTACACATAGTCCGTAAACTGAGTTATGTAAATGTTATAGTTATCTCTTTTTTCAATGTTGGCCGTTGTGTTGTGTTTTTTTTTTTAATAGTTTAGTTTTAAAAATATTATACTCTGTAAATGCATAATGTAATCATTTAAACCTCTCACATTTGTTATGATGAAATTTTATGGAGAAAAAATGGATATTCCCTTAATGCATTTTTTTTTAACTTTAGAGAAAGATTTCTTAGTTTACCTGCAATATTACTTAATTGTTTCAAGCATGATTCCATCTCCAAAACTAGAAATTGGGTGATCTGAGCAAAAGATTCACCGTCGTCATTTCCTTTCATCCAGCATTCACCTCTTTTAATGATCTTAATTAATTTTTTAAAAAAAGCGAATATGAAAGCCAGCATCTACAAATGGTTAAAATATTTCAAATGATTTATCAACTAAAACATATTACAATTCCATCACGGATAATTGTAATATAAACTTGTAATAGATTTCCTAAATTGGGTTAATAATTTTAATTTAGAAATAAATAAAATTAAAATTCAAAGGCTCTTTCGGTATTTTTTCTGCTAAAGTAAGAAAGATTTATCCTAATAACTAAACTTTATTCAACATTCAGGTCTAACAACCGGATAGCTTTCCATATATATATATATATATATATATATATATATATATATATATATATATATATATATATATACTATTAAGTATATACTATGGTAATATTTCAAATGTATCTCATTGTTTTCCTCTACTAAGAACCTATTTTTGAAAAATAAAAGGTGATATTGCTGTAGAAGTAATCCGACAAGCGTTAAACTTGACTCGGGGGTCTGACATCGCCATTTGATGACTACATTGATGATTTCAGTTTAAACATAAGAACATAGAGGTAAAACAAAATAGATTGTGGCTATTTGTTTATGGCACATATTCGGAAATAGCTCGCATTCTTGAGAAGCCTGAAAACCTTCTCTTTAACCTGATCATTTAAAAGAAGCTTCAATGGAATGCTGTTAATCTGGCAATATGTAAAAGACAAATTTTGTTTGTCATCTTTCCTACAGTAGATCGGATGTCATGCACAATTAAAAATTATAGTAATTATGTGCCTATACTGATCAATATAAAAGCGGATGAATTAATAAAATAAACGTATACTATTATTCACAGTATCAAATATGGTTCCACGATTTTTCGACCCCGACAGTTCAACCCCGCGACAATTTGACCCCGCGACACTTTGACCACTGGTCAGTTTGACCCCGCGACAATTTGACCCCGCGACACTTGACCCCGGGAAGTTCGACCTCGGGACAGTTCGACCCCGGGACAGTTCGACCCTGGACTATTCGACCTCGTCAACTGATAAAAACAATATTTGAATTATTATATCTTTGTTTTGAATATATTAACTAACTTTGTTCATCATGTGTTTAATTGTTAAAGATATTTGTATAGTTTGTTTAAAATGTGTGTTTTAATTGTTTCAAATTTTTGTTTCCATTGCATAAGATGTGTGTTTTAGTCTTTGTGACGTCTTAGCAATGGACACAAATTGTGTGATTACTCTCAACAAATCTCCCTCCCCCCCCCCCCACTCTTTTGATTATAGCCCAGCTCTGATAAACGAAGATGCAAATGTGGCATGTGTTGCCAGAAAGATATAATACATGTATATTAGTTAATATGTAGGCCTACAGATATGGTAAGCAGGTAAACGTTGTACTGAAATCTAGAGACCTTGGATATTAGTCCCTTATGTCATGTGTGCCAGTGGTTAGAGTAGACACAAACCATTGGACAATAAACTCATGCGCAAGCATGAGAAGTGTATGTAAGTTATGAACGTGCTTAGAGAACTATAACTCAAATCTTACGAAAACACACATTTTAAACAATTTATACAATATAAATATTTTGAAAAATTATACACACGTTGAACAAAGTTAATAAAAGTATTTAAACAAGGAGATAATAATTGAAATATTATTTGATCCAGTTGATTCGATTGAAAAACCCAAGGTCGAAATGAACCGGGGTCGAATTGTCCAAAGGCTTAATCGTCCTGAGGTCGAACATCCTTGGGGTGTTAATTATCCGGGTAGTCGAATTGTTCCGGGGTCGATTATCCTGGGGTCGAACTGTCCCTTGATTGAACTATCCAGGGAAATAGAATTGACCCGGGGTCGAACGAACTCTCCGGGGTCTAAGAGTTCAAGGTATATATCTGTCTAGTCATGAGATCGAAGTGTACTTCCGTAGTCACCATCAAATAGAGGTAGATGGGTTATTATATAGGAAAAAGATAGTTGATATGTAGAAGGATGCATGGATAGATAGAAGGATGGATGCATAGATATTTAGATGGGACGGATGGATGACCTACATTGTTTGTGTCATCCAGAAGTATTTCAAGCTGTTTTCTCAAGTTCACAAATCCTTCAAGATGTGAAGTTATAATCTTTGTTTGTCTAGTTGGTCTCATCTAAAAATAAAATGTGTAAATATATTTTAAAATCAGACAACACAACTAACATAAGATTCAACTGTCATTATGATAGCAGATCCAGTAAAATATTTCTAATTATGCTAAACTTGCATTATGGTTTTGTCCCAACTAGGTTTGTATTGGTAAGACCTTAAAATGTGTATATTACAAATAAAATCATTTATTGAAATATTTTTTTGCAAATTTAGTGAAGATAAGCTTGTTTGACAATTGATAAATTAAAGCTGCATTAAATATATCATTTTTCGAAAATAAACAAATAAAGAAATTAACTATTAATAGAATGCTATAAAAACAGAGAGACTATTCGTCTCGTATGTATATTAATACCTCTCGAATCTTGAAAAATTGGGGCTGTAAATCAATACTGAAATACATTGTACCTTCTTTAACATTAGAATGTCACCTTTTTTTGAAATTGAAATAAGTATTGGGAACTAGTTAGGGACATAATTCCCAATGCTACATGGTATAAAATGTACTCTTGGAAATTTCCTAAAAGTAAAAAGATGTGTTATCAAAATAAGTATCCTTTAAAATTTTTTGACGGGTGAGCTTTATGACTTTACCTCTGTAGGTATTCAAACTGGAGGATTTTTTTGTTGAATTCATCAATATGTGAATTTACTTTGACTTGATTATGAAGGTCATTAAAATGTATGCTATCACTTTATAATAAGTAAAGTTATTAAATTAAACTAACATTTCTTTTACTGCATATTTTAGAAATGAATACGCCAACAATGTATACTTTCCTTTTCATAAATGTGCAATCATAGATTTTTCAATTTGAAAGTTCTATCAACTAGCACAACTCATCTCATAAAGTAATTCATGAACCAAACTGTTTTGTTTTCTCAATCCACTGTAAGAAAACTGCACCAAAACAACTGCAGTGATTTATTTGTAAGGTGCAGATTCTTCCTTTTAATCTTTTATATATTGACATATTTTACTAAGATTAGTAACATTTATAATAAATACTGGCAGAATGCCAGGCATTACCTGGTATAATCGGGAGTTCCAACGCGACTTGGAAACATTGACTAATACACCATTAGGTAAAGATATGAGTGCTATGGATGCCACCACTTGGACCTGGAGATAAAGATCTATGATTACACACATCATAGATTACGGTTTACCTGTCATACGGCAAATTTTACCAATCAAACCAAATCCATTAATCAATTCAGAAAATCAAACAACTAAACCAGCTAAGCCAAACCATAAACCATTAATCAATCAAATTAACAATCAAATCAAAGACTATTAGTTAAAGATATAGGTTCTGATTCATGTTACCCACCTAATGTGGAGAAATAAATTTCATTTCAAATGAAAAAATATACAGTTTTTTATCTATTTAACGCCTGAACTGGGGTAACAACCAACTGACCCAACGTTCACATTAATTGCCACTTTACCCGTCAATGCCAATAACTTTAGTATTTTTTGTTTTGAAAAGTTTAATCTCACTGAATGTTAAATCCAACGAAGCATTGCAATCATGATCAAATATTTTTTCGCTACCACTTTGTAGAATAGATGCAAGTGTAATATGCGATATCCGCGCGCAAGCCCAATTCAGATAAGCTTACTCATCTTTCTTCTCTTCTTTCTTCATTTGTTACTTTCGTTGTTCAATTATAGAACCACTACTTGTAGAACCATACACACACACACACACATACACACGTGGATTGGAGAACGTCTGGGTTATGTGGCTACGTAATTTTAAAGCCAACATAATTTTTAAAACATATCTTTTTCTTTACCCGTATTTAAAAGTTTAGCAACGAACTCTGGATTCTCATTATTTCTCAGAGACCAAAATCACCATCATCTTTGATTTATAATACAAGACCGTGTTTTATTGAAAATGTTTTCAGCTGGAAAAACGTTGGATAACTCAAATTTAATAAAATGGTGTTTTGACATCAAAATGTAGGAGTAACTTTTTACTTATAAACTCTTTTTTGAAAGTTTATTTAGGGATGAAATAATGATTCTCTAAGGAAATAACATCTTTCAAACTTAGAAACTAGCTGTCCTCTAAACCAAGTATTGAATTGGGCCATTGGAATTAAATACGACTATTCTATCGCATCACCAGAAACATCGGTATCATCAGTATCATCGTCATATCATCGGCATCACCACGTTCGTATCACATCGGCATTATCGTTGTGTATTTACTGTTGCATTTGACTGGTGTGGCTGACTGCCGCATTCATCATGGACCATCGTTGTATTCATCGCTGTATCAACAGTATCAGTCAGTCGTGCATCAATTGTCATAATTTTATCGCAGTTGTTACTTACTACAGTATCATCGCAGCGGCACTTATCAGTTGCTAATCATCAGCGCATCAATTAGCGCGTATTTACTTACGTGTACGCCACTGGTGCTGCATTTAATTGGTCATTTCATCTGGTAATATCGGCGTATAATAACACGTATTTTCTCCATCAGTAGCTTTACTGTTGCGCATTTCATCAAGAATAATTGACTGTTGTAATGTCAATCGCCACATTCATCTGTTGCATTTCAATTGGTGTTAATAACGTGTATTTATTCGCTGTAGGTTCAAATCAGTGCAATTTTACAGCATTGGCTCACGTATTTATTGGTTAGTATTGTTTTGCGCATACTTTCACTGTATTCCATCAGCCTAGGCATTACTCTAGAAAAAGGTATTATCATGTATTTATTATGTTGTATTTTCACTTTAAAAGTGTATGTACTGGGATTGTAGGTCACAAATGACTGATCATATGATTAACCTGGCAGCTTATATTTTTGCAGCATTTTTCAGCTACGGTGAGGAATTGATCTTGTCCTGAACTAAAGATTATTTTCCCGTGAAATACTAGGAGATACTGCTGTTAAATAGTAGCACATACGGTTTTGTCAGCTAGCACTGTGACTAGGCGCTTTCAGGAAATACCTTTGAGCACAATTATAAGCACTCCATGTTGATGAATATACATATATCGACAATAAGGCACAACATAGCTGTTTATGTGCGAAATTCTTCATCAGAGATGCATGAGATTTTGTTAGCACCACAGTCAAAACTTTTTAAGTCAGGACAACTAAAATTATCTTTTTAGAAGTCATGATATGGTGACGGAGCAGATAAATTCTCATTACATTTTTCACCATCCTATCTGTGTGAATGTTGTTTTTGCTTTTTTGTGGTGTAGCAGATAAACAAAACAAAAAGAACTGGACATAAGCAACACTTATCGGGCATCATTGTCAACTATTACCCCAGATGAACCGTCTAATTGCAGAAAACCAAGCTAATGGGTTTTCATTGATTGATAGTTCTAATAAATTAAAATATTAAATTAAATTATATTTTTTTTTTGGTGTAACTGTAAGAAATTTTCCAAAAAAATTAATTTATAAAATAAAAACATATAAAATATGTACAATGACTGTTCCCCCCCCCCCCCCCCACCGTGGGTTGTTGTGAAATGATCAAACTTTCAGTGGTCCTCAGTTTATTGTCTTCATGCCTACATCACACGGCCATTTGTTTCCCCTTTTAATTGTCTAACAACATACACTTTAAATTAACAAAGTATTTTTTTTGTCCTTTGCTCTAATAGCTTTGATTATAAAAACTGTGTTTTGTTTTGTTTTTGTTTAACTGATTATGTCTTATGTACTTTATATGAACGATACTTACATCTACTAAAGACATCGTTTTATACATCATTAATACTTGAGGTCCCTGTGGATGAGATGATGATCTCTTAGACACTATGTGTCCTTCTTTTATCCCAAACATAGACACGGAAGAGAACTTTAACCATGACCTGAACAATTCCTTTGGGTCCCTCGGGTCAACAGTCGTGAGCTTAACTTCATTCAATTTTAGTTATACTTTTTTTTTAAGTGAATAGAATTAGAAGACATGCAAAATTTTTGAAAATTATAATGTTATATTTTGTCAAGTCAAATATTTCTAGAGGATGTTACAGAGCATACACACTTATTTTCCAACATCAAAGTTTAATAAATATTTATTCTATTTGATTGAAGGCATTTAAATTTATTTTTTTACACTTTTATTAAAAAAAATTATTTTTAAAAAGGTTTCTTGTATTGTTATAAGAGTTTAGAAAGATTCAAATGTTTATTTAATAACGGTTCTGGAAAGCCACTCTTTTGTAAAGACCCTTTGGTGATAGTGATGCCTGTCAAAAGTACCATCCTCTCTGAATGTGGGTGTGTGCTAAGTGAGCTGTCTTGAAAATAATTCGCCACTTACGTGACTTTCGGTTAATTTCAACGATCTAAAGTTTTAAATGCCGTACGACGGTATTTCTTGCGATTGATTTAAAAGACCGTACGACGATAGTTCTTATTTTTCTATTGACAGCTGCACTATTTTTGTAAAAGGCCGCATGCGCTTTTGAAAATGCAATATTGCTCATTTTATTTTACATAGGATTCAGTGAATTTTGTTTCTCTATGTGTGTGTAAAGTCCCTGTAAGGATGAGATGAAATCTCTTAGATCCTATAAACCACTAATGGGACGGTTTTTATGGTGCCCTTCTTTCATCCCCACCATAGCCGACAGTGCAATGGCCATGGAGGCACCACGGGAGATATATCGGGAACTTGAGCCAAGACCTGAAAAATTTCCTTGGTCCTCACCGGGGATCGAACCAGGTACCTTCAGGTCGACAGTCGAGCGTTCTACCGCATGACCATCCGTCTCTATCTCTGGCACCATTTGTTAGAACTCGCTGCGGTATTAGAAAAAAAGGCATTAGCTGCAAATTGAAAGACATTTTTTTTATTTTCATTGTAATCAATTGGTAGACAAGTCAAAAAGAACTTAAAACAAATTTGATCTCACGGTGTGTTTGATGCTCATATCATGTGTGTGAACACACTTTTAGTTTATCGTTATGGGCATACTTCAAAATATTTCATGATTGACTGAACAGAAGAACTGTAAACAAAAACTAAGATCACTGTGCACACATCCCACTATTGTCACTGACCTGTATAATTAAGACATCTTTCGTGTAGCATCACCCCACCCCTTTCTTCCTTCTCTGCTTCAATACATGAGAGGTTCAGTACAATAAACACACATCACGTGACGCAGTAAAAAAAATGCTGCTCGTACTTTTTTCTCACCCCCCCCCCTCCCATTCCATTTTCTGTCACTTTGTGGGTTTAAATTATGTTAGTTCAGCCCATAGTCAAAGTTGAACATGTCCTGATAATTTAAATAAAGTACATCGCCCGTTCACTGAAGAGATGGAAGTAGGGAAATAACTATAAAACCTACAACTAAGTCATATCACCGAAACGTACCAGTGGAAACAACCTATACGATGGGCTCTTATTTATTTACATTAGTAAGGAATGAAAGTAGGGAAACATAGTATAAAATGAGTTTAGAAGAATGAATTGTGGTAAGGACTCAACGAACCCGATCCAGATAAGGTACCACGCCTTAGTCGTCCGAATTACGCAACATAGTAGTTACTTTAAGATGTCGCACCTAGCCACCTTCAACCACAGTATAACTGTATTTAGCAGAAATAACTAAGAGCTTTTATACATTTTAGAGCTAAATTGTTCTATCCTGTATCTAAACTTAGCAAACAGCAAAGAGCGCTTTTAAGAGCAATTTATATATTAAAATAAATATAGCGTCTTGATTGCTCTGCAAACACCCGACTTGACCTAGTTCTTCATTTGTCTATCACGTGGATGTTTACAAATAAATATATGACCTCTCACCTTCAGTTTGGGACCAAGACAAAGGCCATCACATTGTATATCTGCTAACTTGTGACAACAATAAACATCTAACACTATGAGTTTCAGCCGATATGTGTGTCTGGATACCACTGTATGGGTCAGCCTGATTCGCCCCATTATCCAGTCATGTCTTTTGTAGACATCAACAGGTCATCAACGGAATGTCTACGTTATGTATCTAGACTATGGAGGAAATGTCTACGTTATAGATCTAGACTAATGGATGGAATGTCTACGTTATAGATTTAGACTAATGAAAGGAATTTCTACGTTATAGATCTAGAATAATGGACGGAATGTCTACTTTATAGATCTAGACTAATGGATGGAATGTCTACGTTATAAATCTAGACTAATGGACGGAATGTCTACGTTATAGATCTAGACTAATGGACGGAATGTCTACGTTATAGATCTAGACTAATGGACGGAATGTCTACGTTATAGATCTAGACTAATGAACGGAATGTCTACGTTATAGATCTAGACTAATGGACGGTATGTCTACGTTATAGATCTAGACTAATGGACGGAATGTCTACGTTATAGATCTAGACTAATGAACGGAATGTCTACGTTATAGATCTAGTGTAATGGATAGAAAGCGTACTGTATGCCAGAACAAATACCCTTAACGGCTGTCACTGGTTCCGCATGCCGAAATATTTCTCATCAATAAATTATTTCATAGTTTTTATTTCTTTGCTTTCCCATATAAATTGTATAAATAATATTTTAAATCATTATCTTTAGATCTTGATTAGTGAGAGTTGCTGGTAGTGTTGTTTTCGTTGACGAAAACTAAAACTAAAACCTTCGTTGACGAAAATATTGACTTTTCGTCAACGAGAACTAAAACTAAAACTAAAATTAGCAGCAAGACTAAAACTAGACGAAAACTGAAATTATTACAGAAAAAACGAAATAAAAACTGAAACTAAAATATAGTGTTGCTTTCGTTCACGAAAACTAAAACTAAAACCTTCGTTAACGAAAATGTTGACTTTTCGTCAACGAGAACTAAAACTAAAACTAAAATTAGAAGCAAGACTAAAACTAGACGAAAACTAAAATTATTACAGAAAAAACGAAATAAAAACTGAAACTAAAATATGACCTGGGACTAAAACAACACTAGTTGCTGGTCTTAGTGTAAGATTGTGTATATCTTTATACTTGATTAGTGAGAGTTGCTGGTACTGGTATAATATTGTGTATATTGTGAGACTGCTGTATAATCATAGACATAGACAAATGAGGATCCTAGAGCCGCAGGAGGCTTTACAGTTTCGCAGCTCCTAAAATGAGTCCTTTTTAATGGCTATGTTAATTAAATGTGGATACATTCCCTCTTTGTTAGTATTTTTAGATTAACAAGTTTAGCCAGTACGCGTGATTAAAGTTTTCTTTTCTGCTGTTTTTTTTTTTTAATTTTTAATTTATATATCATTTGTGATTTTTTTGTTTTATTTACCAAAATTTGTTTGTGTTTGAGAAAATGTTTTTTTATAAAAGTTATCGGAGACAACTAAAATCTGACAATGACAAGTAAATAGTTTAATGATTATTTCCCTTAGTAATATATACTTTTTTTCCACAAAATTATTGAACAATAAAGTTTAATTTATTGTTTGTTGACTCGTTATATAAATATTGTTTATTATTACTGAACAGACCAAAGTACATTAATATTTGTTTAGTTTTACACTGCTTTAATTCAGTCGATATGTACCTATTTTCGATATATAATTGTGTTAAAAAACTTAATTGTCTTGTCATTTTTATTTCTGACGTAAAAGTTGATCTAAGTTTATCTATTTACTGTAAATATTTACAAACTAATTTTAAAAAAAAATCAACGAAAACATGACTTGACAGAAAATAACAAAGAAAAAAATTATATAAACCAAAATGAACATTTTAATGAAGGTGTAAAATATTTGAGTCCAGATATATAAATGTACAGAAGATAAACGACATTAGAATATATGAATATATTGATGATAATAATAAACAAACAACATTAGAATATATAAATATATTGATGACAATAATAAACAAAAAACCAATGTTTATGTTCATATCATAACATAATAGAGTGACTTACAATAAACGTAACACCGCCATATTGTTTGTTTACAAATAAATCAATAGACTTGACCAGCTCCGCTGTAATTAAGTCCAGAATTTAAACTTCCAGTGTGGACAGGTTGATACAACCACCATACACCAAGATCGTCAACACTACCACTAAGAATACAAACTCTATACCCCAAACAATGAACTCTGGCTCCACTACTACCTGGACATGTACATGTTGTGTAGGTAAATTTATTGAATTTATCTCCCACCTTGCATTTTTCCACCCAGTAACCAACACTGACCTGTTTACTACATCCATGAGGATGTGACACTATAAAGTTCAACTTGTCCACATCGCGTGATTTGATGTATTTGTCGCAGACTTTCCAACAGACATCAAAATAATGTCTCCACAACATGTTCAGTTTATCTGCCAGATTTGTGTCACATGTCGCACATCTCAACACACACAAGTCACTCTCAATGTTTACATCATAAACACTGACCTGATCAACACTGACCACTGGACTGTCTTCTCTATCATAAAACAATCTCAAGGACGTGTGTCTGGCCTCAATTTCATTAAACACAACATGTGTGGCTGTAAATACATCAAACTCCCACCACACGTGGCTGGCTGTATCTGAATTTTTACATTTTTTACACCAACATTTTGTGTAGTTCTTCCAGTTTTTACCTCCATCTATATCTCCATTTATAAACTTATCCACTACAATAACTATCCCACTTCCTGTTCTTAAGCTTGTTTTGTCTCCCATGTTGTAAGCTGGATATAATTTTTTGGTGTTTGGCCAAAACTCTGGTCTGTGTGGACTGGTAATTTCAACAGAAACTCTAACTGTCAGGTCAGCTGCAGCTTGAATTAGTTCATACAAATCATTGTCTCGATGACCTTTAGGTAGATGGTTTAAGGTGAATGTATCAACAGGTATAAACTGTCTATGACCTGGATTCTTCTTACAGCCATTAAGATGTTTGTGTAGATCAGCTTCTCCACCTTCCGACACCTGAGTTTCATGATCACCTGGAACAGACAAATCAACTTACAATTGTAAAATAGAAAATATTTCAAAATGCTAAACATTAAAATATCAAAGATATTAAGTCCACACATTATGTCTGTTATATTATCACAATGTAAACAATATTAATAAATTGTTTCATTTTACCATAAAGTTGATTGTCCATTGTGTGAGTTTCACTGTCCACCAATTTACTTAGACTCTCAGCTGTAATACAATTTTAAATCTGAAATAAACAAATCAATAATTAATATAAATAATATTACAGTTTACAACTGAAAATATTCCAAACAATTCCTGTAATAAAAAACACATAGCATTATTTTTTTTTTTTTGTTTAGTAATTTAATTTTTCCAACTTCTTACATCTGAGTGTTTTTGATCGCCTGGCAAAGTGTAAAATAAAACACAAAATATAACAAGAGATTTTTATGAAAAGAAATCAGAATACATGTACAAAATTTTAATGTTATGTTTTATATGACACCAATGACACATATTTGTTAACAAAATCTATTTTACCTCATAGAGTATCTTTAGTTTTTTCAGTCACACTGTATACCAAAAGACTTGAGAATAATAAAAAAAAAACACATCATTCTCAGGATTTAAGCCAACTAGTATGCATTTAAAAAAAAAACTAGTTTATATATATATATATATATATATATATATATATATATATATATATGTTACCGGCAAAGTGTGAAATCCGGCATTCTATAGAATGCCTAGGCAATGTATAGAATGCCTGAATTTTTCAGGAAAAGTATGAAATAAATTGTTATTTCATACATTGCCTAGGCAATGTAGTCAACAATTCTTCAATGTATTTTTGTACTGCCAGTAAATCTAAATGCACTGACTGTAATTTTTGGGTCATAGCTTCTAGGTTTGATGAATATTTTTGTATAATAACTAATCAAACAACAAATGTATCCAGACCATAACCTCTTAAGCACAAAGTAACTATTGTGCAACTTGCTTACTTTTTCCAGACTGTTCTAAATATTCCACTTGTTTAACAATTTCTTTCACATTTTACTCGAAATTCCGCAAGCATTTATATTTATGTGTTCATCTAGTTTCACATAGCAAAGGAACATTTGGAATTAGTTTTCTTCGCTGATTAATTTATCAGAAAAACACTATTATTGACTTAATTTTTCCTATTGTGTTTCGTACAGCATTCACATTATTTAAATCGTTAACGACAAGATTTAGTTTATGTAAACTGCAAATGCTGCTTTTGTGTCTTTTTTCGAATTATTGCTTGGACTCCTCCTTCTTTACCTGCCATTGTAGAACATCGGTCTTATCCTTGACCAACAAGCTTTGTCATATCTAATCCCAATTCTAATGAATTTGTAATGATGGTGTTCTTTGACAAATCTAACGCAAAGTGGCATCTGCTCAATACCTGAAATTATGTTCTCGTCGGCACGTAAGTATATAAATTGCAACTAAATTATTTGCTTCACGAACAATGTCTTCACACAAGAGAGACCCACACATTTCGATCAAAGTGGTTTGTGTAGTTGCCGAGATGCACTTAGTACTACAAGAACCAATTGACAAATTATTACCTAGAACTTCATCTCCAGATCCAACACTAAACTCTAACTCCAATTCATGCATGCCGCAAAGAAAAAGGATTATAGAAATGGTGGTACCCAGTTTGTTGCAACTTTCTTGAATTTGTCGTCTAAATGATGAGTTCAACTGTTCATCTATAGAAACTGCTTTGACTTGTAATAATGCAACAAAATAGCTTGAATCCTTAATAAGAGCCTTTTTGCTACGTGATTCGCATGTATCTACGTGCATCTTCATTGAAATCTTTTAGTTGTGTGCATGGTTTGATGAGAAATGCCCCCTGAACTCCTGGAATTACTTTTTGTGGAAACAACACGTAAAATTTGCAAAAGGCACCTTTTAACATTTGCGAGTGTACAACCCACAATGAATAGTCTGATAACCAAGAATATTTAAAACCTCTGTTTCCACCACTGTCAGCTTAAAAAGTAATACTTTTCATCAGGGGTCCAACAATCAAGGATCAGCAGCAATTTCAACTCATTTGAAAGGTCGTATGTCAAGACATACCTTCCTATATCCAATTTTAGAAATGAAGAAGTGACAGCGACAATCAATTTAGAAATAGTTTCTTCACTTGCTTCTGGCTGCTGAACTTGTACTGTTGTCCTCAATGCAGGTGATAATTCAAATACTGCAAACGCCCAAAATCTTCTAATAACGGCATTTTGGAATCGAGCGATTGCTCTACTTTTCGTTTTATTGAGCCTGTACAACAATTTCTGATATCCTTCTTTTCATATTAATTAAGGATAAATATAAAAACTCACTCAGTGGCAGACGATTATAATCTAACAAGAGTTGCCAGATTTAAAAAAAAACCTGAATGCAAAAAACATTTTCGAAGGACAAATCAAGCTACAGAATGCAAAAAAAAAAAAAATCGGAACATGCCTTTGCTTGTACTCAAAATGCTTGAATTTTCAAATACATTTATTTATGTCAATATAAATAATTAATGATATACTTAACTTTGATTTATATAAGAAATAAACATGTATGGCATTGTCAGTTAAAATAAAAAACGTGTTTTTTGCCCGGCTCTAGAAAAATTCCTAGCGACGCCCATGCACACAGAATTAAGGATTTCAAAATTACGTATATCATTATGCAAATAAAAACTGGTAAAAAGTTTACTAAAACTTTCAAAACATAGTTTCGGTTTTCGTAAAACACGTTATCTTGACGGCATTTAATCTTCCATTTTTTGTCCATGCTACAATCCTTCTGTCTATAGATATAAATAGAAGGTCATAGTTCGTATATTTATGTTTGTTCGTCTCACGAAATCTCAAAATCATGGCGGACGAAACAAGTAAAAAAAAATTGTATATTTTTATTTGTGAAAATTAAAGAATTATATTCTTTATTTGGGAAACTTCACCCATGCCGAAAGAACGAGATTACCAGATCGAGGCTACGACAATGCCCGAGTAATAGTTGTCACTTGAAAAAAAAAAAGTAAGGTTTTCGATTTTAGGCGTAGGTCTATACCCGTTGCCACCCTCGCTAATAGACCGGGACTTTAACTGCCTAAAGTGGTGCTTAGCATCGGAAAAAAAATATAAAAATTTCTGCCTACTGTAATAATAAATATTAAAAAGTAATTCATACTTGGCACATTTGGCAAAACCATAGAATGGAGTCCAATTAATTTCCCCCGATAACGTTTGTTAAGAAAAAAAAACAACTATGTAGTGTCTTGTGGGGCCCCATCGCAGGCAGAGGCCCCCGGGCGCGCGCCCTGATTTCCAGTCTTCAAATGCGCATCGGCCCGCGACTAAAAAAAAAATTACCCACCCTTGGACTAGTCTATGATAAATTACTGTAATTTAAACACAGTTGTCACACACACTTTAAATTATCCGTAATTGAAACAATAACTGCTTACCATTTTACCTTGTAAATTGAGAACAATAAATTAATTCTAATAGTCGAACATAGGTAATAATTAGTTTAATTAAATGACTATATAACAACATTAAAATGTAACTTATTATAGCAAGCCAGCTGTATGGTCATGAGGTAAAACATTCAATTGTAGACCCATTGCACTATAAGCTGTGGCGGGGAAGAAGGACATCGTATAAACCGTCCCGTTAGTGCATTATGGGATATAATAGGTTTCATTTCATTCTTACAGTGACCTCACACACAGGCAGCCAGAAGATTTTAAAATATTGAATTTAACACAAATACACAAAACAAAAGAAAAAAACAGCTATCTAACAATTCAAACAGAAACGATCATTTGTATAACAATACTAAATCTTACCAAACATACTTTAATCTATAGAGGAAGAAAATACAGAGATTATGTTATCTATGAAGGTTGATACAGTGCAGCCAGAAGTATTACAAATGTAATGAAAACTTTATTGGCAATAAAGTAGGTCAACTTCACTGCCGTTTAGTGCAGTATTAAATGAATTCGATTGACTTTATATCTCACACTTGTTTCTATGATCAAAAGGAATAATATTTCAACAGGCATCAATGTTAATACTTTTTTTAACTTTACAAGGTGATACACAAATACGTCATAAGTCACTAAGCATTCCTTCCAAACCTATGCGTTTTATAGTGCAATGTTTTGTAATAATCATTCTAGGAATAAGGTAGACTTCGAAAAACCTATAATTTCGTAACATGTTAGAGAAACAAATTATATCAAGTAAATTTACTCATTATCTCTTTTATTGTTGAACTTGTCCTTTTCCTATATATAAATTTAAATGGTATAAAAAATATAAATTTAACCTATTCAAAAGAAACAATAATCATAGACAACGGCAAAGACAGCTGTAACATAAAATAACTACCGGGTGTGTAAACTTCCAATATGTTGCTTGCAATTCTCCGTTCGGATTAAGGTTATGGCTTGCTGCTTCAAAATATTAAATAAGGTCAATATAGGTACTAAAAGTTGGAGTAGGAATCTCCCGCGATGTTACACTTTTTTTCTGCAAATTGACACACTGTACTGATGTTGTAGTCTTGACTTTGAGTTTATGTTTGTTAATGGACTAACTTGAATAAGTCCAAATAAAGTTTATTTTATAAACAACTTACTCAAGTGTACATTAGGGTTATGACTTTTTTGTAACCTCATATTTACATGTCAAGAAAAGGTGACTTTTCATGAGTGTATTATGACATAAATAACCTTTTCTGAAAATATTTGAAAAACCTTCCCCACCAAACAATAAAACGAATATCATATAATAATATATGTAACAACACTGTAATGGAAAGTTAAACAAGAAAAACACGTGCAATGCATGTAATCATGAGTATAGAGATGTCCAAAATATGAAATGATAATAAAGGACAGCATAGGAAACATTAAAAAAAGTTTTATGCTTCATCATTAGTGAGAATAAAACAGTTATTAAGTGTCTTTGAAATCTCACAACGTGGAACAATATATTGCATTATTTGTATAGCTCTTTCTGCATAGCAGTTACTTCGTTCTATACCAGGTATTGCTTAATCTTCACAGACCCAGTGCCTAAAGAAGCATCTTTCTGCTTCAGTGTATCTATGCAAAGCAGGCGCTAAAATCTCTTTTCCTATTTTCCAGTCCCTTTGATCTGAAAACCATACTTCAGACCATGTTCTCGCTATGAAAGCACACACAAGTTCAAATTTCTCGTTTTTATTTTCCGGAATAGAATGAATGCCAGAAGTGCAAGTATTGCACTTGAATTCCAACGAGCATTGCTTAAAGCCGTCAGTCTCTGGAAGTGAATTACTGGGGAGGTTTTATTTAATTCGTAATTGTGAAATACGTGCGTCAAATGATGTAAAAACTTCATGTAAACTCTCCATCCTCACATGATTTCTGGACTACTATCTTGAGTATCAAATTTCTCTTTAAGTGACTTGTAATTTGAGCTAATTTCAGCAACAAATGGATAAGAAATGTTTGGACTAGACGTTTCCCTGCCTAAAACAGAATCCATAGCATGCTTGACTACTAGGCCTAAAACATGAAGCTGGCAGCCTATTTACTGAGTGATTTGTCCACTGTTCTACTGACAGTAATTTTGCAGCTTGCGTACCACACCACTTTTGCTGCCAGAATTTGTATTCTTTGTATCGCAAATAATTACTCGAACACATAAATAGAGTTCGTATTCAGCTAGAACAGCCCTATTCGCTGTAAATATTGTCTCTGCTTTTCCATTTGTCAGAGACAATATGGCTAATCGAATTTCTTTTTCAACGTTTATCAGTAAAACAACTTGTTTTTCTCCTTCTATTCTTTTTCTGTCAAAATGTATGCACCATTCAAAATTTTGTAAGCTGTTTTTAAACTGCAACTTCCACAATTCTGCTTCTTTATATGTTGCCTTATACAATCCTGACTGCGAAGGAGCTACAGTATTGGGAGAGTGTTCGTTTATTTTTTTTTAAACTTTACAAGCTTTATTTGTTGACAAATTTGCTTTCTTACAAAATTAATTGCAAACAGACGATTACAGTTGAATGAATTTGAAATAGAAGAATATAATATTCCCAAATCAACCAAGCAGACTTTCCAAATTCCAAGCAGACCACTCGTGACAATTACCAAACAACGGTATCATAACATTTTACCATTTTTGCAAAGTTGCAGTAGACGCATAATACATTAAAACAGTGCACTTAAAATTTAAAATAAACCTTTTTTTATTTATTTTCAGACTTGGAGGTAAAAAAAACATATAAAGTTCCTGGATGTAATTAATGTAATTAAATATTTGTTAATGCGCAATCCATAAAGAAGTAATTTTATTGAAAAACGCTTCTTATTTGTATATACAAGATGGCGTTGGTGGGGAAGGTTTTTTTGAGTGAAAAATAAATTAATATTATTTTCATATTTTATTCACAATTGTTCACTAAAAAATGCCATGTAAAATATGATTCTGAAAAAAAAATTAAAAAGTCATAACCCTAGTGTACATATAAGAATTCATTTCAAAATATCTGGTTTTAAAGATCAGACTCAGAAAAGGCAACCCATTTCTCCAAAAACCATTTCACTATTTCAATTAAGGCAAGTAATAATTAAATTCATAATACGTAAATTGTGTGAATCAGTGGCGTCACTAGGGGGTGCGGAGTATGCGGGCCACACCGGGTGACACAATTTTAGGGGTGACACCCAATATTAACAGTTCTAAATTTCATAGCAGAAAAAAAAATTGGTATTTTCGGTTTTATAACCGATCATAGTTAAAAACATGAGCAATAGCACAGCGCAGGCCCCCTAGCATGCGGGAGGGGGGCAGGTGGGCCGGGCCCCTTCTGCTTTTTGTCTGCCCCCCCTGCTTATTTGTTCTACTTAGTAAAATGTGTTAGTTGTGTTAGTTACCTGGCCCCCCTGCTATTGCCTGGCTCCTGCTGCTGTAGAATGCCTGGCCCCTCCTGTATAATTTTCACGCTACGGGGCTGGCACAGTGTGACTCCATGCAGAGTGTGGAACTTAGGTAAATAAATACAGTTCAAAGCTGCTCAGATCAAAAAAGACATTTTTCCCAAACGTTGTAACAAAATAGAATGCATGTAGTCACGTGGTTTCATGAAATTGGAGACGTAGTTTACAAACTCTCATTAATAAAAGTAATATTAATCTTTCTGAAATACAATTAGAAATACTATCGTTTTTACCGCTAAAGTATTTTAAAGTAAATTCTCTAAGGTATATGAGGGAAAATTTGAAATATGTACCATTGTTCAAGGTGGAATTCTTGATGGTGGGAGGGGGGTTGTCACTCTGAATTCTCCGCACCGGGTGACACCAACCATAGTGACGTATCGGGTGTGAACGCTAATTATTATACTTTTAACTCTATTCTCGCTGGCTAGTGCAAAGGTTCTTTTTTTAAATTTCAAAGCTTATGAATATATTTGCTTATTTCTGCCTGAATTAAACATTCGGGAAAATAGCTACGCATTTTAATTAGCGAGTACAATAACACGGTGTGATCATTCTAAGCTGTCTTCTTTTTTTTTTTTAATCTGATCAAATATTACCACGAGGTATAAGTAGATGAGAGTCCAATTACATTTATCATACGTGTATGTCAAGCATAAGCTGTTATTTTTCCATCCATGTTGAATTACCATGTGACCTCATGAGGGCACAGGCTGCGTATAGGAATCACAAATAGTGACTCCTTAAATGCCAGGGGACAATTTGTAGCGCATTTGTTATGTGAAATAATATATTTATGCAGTCCCCATAATTATATTGCCGATCAAAAAAATATATAACATTGTTATAGCAAAATAATAAAAAAAAAAAAAGCTACATGAATTGAATTCTAACCTTAGAGAGATCTCAGGCTGGGAAATGTGTTCCAGTTATTACATTACAGCCAAGTAGTATCCAAAGCATGTTCACAACTCCAGACTGCTGTAGTATTTGAATTTATAGAAAAAAAAAGAACTCTTTCACTTGCGGTCTGCTTTATCTCCACCTATTTTTAGCAAATTGGCGCATTTCCTGCCTGTTAGGGCGTTTTTTTTTATGTATTACGGAATGGGTTTTAATGAATTTACAAAAACGGATATCGTAGTTTATCACGGCTAGTATGACGTAGTTGGCATTGTATGTATGGGTGTGGCTAGGTGACTAAGAATCGTGAAATGGTCATACATTTTAGGTGTGTCAATTGTAGGACCTTCTACAATTAAATTATCTCTTATTAATTGTGAACTGTGAAATAAATGAACCAGCATATATTAGATCGGCAGGTTTCTTATTATGGTTTGGCTGTTTTTGTCTCTGTCATCTGTCCCTACCTTACCCACCTGCAAATGTACACGCACCCTAGACTAACAGTAATGCAGCCTTAGAGATACAATATTACCCATAACTAGACAACACTATATCAGTCACTTGCACTAGTAATAAACAAAACTTACTTGTCAAAATGTTTTCATTGACGTCTAAAATTCCTACTAAATTTGTTCCTTAAAATACTTTAAACTTCAAATAGCTCGAATTTCTATCAAATTCAAATCATACACCAATGATTTCTATTCCGCATCTTGCAAAAAAAACGATTTTTAAATAATTGGTAATGTTAATATTCTCAATTTTAGGACCAATGTAATATACTTGATTTACTATTACCCTTTGCAATGACTTAATGTTTACAATTAAAAGAAAAAGGAAGATAATGTTTCAAGAAAATTATATATCTTATAAGAGGCATAACTGAGACATGGGCGAAAGGAAAAACATAACTTTAAAAAAAAAACCGCAAGATGATCGACTTCCAATTTATTTCAATTTCCCAATCAATGTCGAATTCTCAATCAATATCCACTTAAGGCTCAATGTTGAATACCCAGTTAAGGTCCACTTCCATATCAATGTCCACTTCCTAATCAATGTCCGATTCCGGGTGGACATATTTTTTTTTTGGTTCAACTGGAAAGTCACAGTTGAATTTAATATTAATTATAATATTAATTCCTACGTCATAACACTAAATCACTCACACAAATATCACAGTCAAAAGCCTTCTTTAAATGCCTGTGTGATTGAAGTGTATCATAGTATCATTTATAATAATCTGAATAAGTGGATTGTATTTGTTCAAGTCTGGGTAACATTGAAAGCTTGCACCGTGTAAAAAGAAATGTGGGGCGGGTTTTACTAGTGATGACATTGAAAGCTTGCACCGTGTAAAAAGAAATGAGGGGCGGGTTTTACTAGTGATGACATTGAAAGCTTGCACCGTGTAAAAAGAAATGTGGGGCGGGTTTTACTAGTGATGACATTGAAAGCTTGCACCGTGTAAAAAAATGTAGGACATACTATCTACCAACGCCTGCACGGAAGACCCGTGAATCAATATGTTAGCTAGTGGGTTTACAGATTATTTTGGTTAGCTAGTGGGTTACAGATTATTTTGGTTAGCTAGTGGGTTTACAGATTATTTTGGTTAGCTAGTGGGTTTACAGATTATTTTGGTTAGCTAGTGGGTTTACAGATTATTTTGGTTAGCTAATGGGTTTACAGATTATTCAGTTGTTTTTTAAGCATGTGTAGAAATATATCACGAATTGGTAAATTAGAATCCGCACATATCGTAGAGATCACACATATATTTTAGTTAACTAGAATGTCATTAAAAGAATTATTTGAAGCCATTAGCGCACATCAATATTTCTAGCCAACACACAAACATGAATTGTAACAGCTACCAACGTATGCAACAGGATTTCTTTAATTAAACTACTGCATATTTTATGTCAATAGTGCAGTTGACTCAAATAAATTTAAATTAGAACTTCAATCAACATGTTTCATATAAATAAACCGACAAGTCAATATGCTAGCATATAATGGTGACAGACAGGAGGACAGCACTCTGATGCTTCTAAAAACCGGAAATGTCCTCATACCTCAATTTATTTAGACATTTGCATTTTACGTAAAACTTTCTAACCGGCTTGATGTCAAGGGCTATTACCCTGTCTTTTTTTACTAACTATTTACATTTTTTTAAAATGAAATATATACAAAGTGTGTTCAATAGAAAAAAAACTGTCCACTTGACTCCATCGTAATAATATTAGTCGTATTGTTTAAAGTTAAATTAATCGTTTTTAGAAGGAGTAGAATAGTTCAGGCTATAGAACACCATGTAAACAAACACACACACACACACACACACACAAACACGCGCGCACTAAAAGGTCAAGGTAGTAAGTTACTTTGTCTAACAGACGCTAATTTACTCCCTGACGTAAAACATTTTTTTTTTAAAAGTTATTCTATTATGACGTGCATTCAACCTTCATCCCTTTAATGACAAACAGAACTTTATACCTAACTCGCGTCAAAACTTGCGATAAAAAAATTCCCCATAACGGTACACAAACATTCTACAAATGGACGTACGGAGTCATACTATAATACTATAACACAGTGGTCCCGACCTTTTTCTCGTCGCGGACCGGTTGACGCTTGATAAATTTACCGCGGCCCGGGTGTGGGGGGGAGGGGGCGTGGCACTATCCAGAGTGAAATACACAACAATAAATAAAAAGGAAATAATTTAATGTTTCATGGGCGGCGATGTGCAATTTGATCCGCGGCCTGGGGGTTGGGAGACCACTGGTATAATTCATACAATCGAGACATACCATAACATACAATCGAGTCATACACTTATGATCTAGTCACACCATAACACATAAAGGCGAGTCATACACATACAATCGCGTCATACTAAAACACATATGATCGAGTCACCACAATTTTTTTTTAAGAATGTGATATCAGATGTGTAGCCGACTTACTTCAAATGCAATGAAATACAGAAAAAGAAAGTATTTCTTTAAATGTAAATTATAACTATTAACAAGTAATGTGTCGATCAATTAGCATAGGAATATAACGTTTCTCCAAATCCACAGAGTAGACAACTTATAAATGTTCCTTTGCAAAATGTCCACATTACACAAACTTAGAAATACAACTCTAAATGATATTCCTTTGTCAACTAGATGGAATAAAACTACTCGCCCATGGTCCCTCGCACTGCTTCTTCACCTTTAAATAACGCCGCTTCTGCAAAAAGGAAGGACATGGTGTTGGCGATTATTGAAACCCACGATCGAACCACTGTGGTTGAAAGCCAATCTTTTATTTAGGTAAAATAAATAGGAACATGCCTATTGATATACTGTGTAGTGTTGTTTTCGTCGACGAAAACTAAAACTAAAACCTTCGTTAACGAAAATGTTGACTTTTCGTCAACGAGAACTAAAACTAAAACTAAAATTAGCAGCAAGACTAAAACGAGACGAAAACTAAATCTCGTAGACAAAAGACTGAATAAAAACTGAAACTAAAACTCCCCAACGAAATAAAAACTAAAATCCCCATATATCGTCTTTTCCGGTATAATGTTGACACATGAAAGAAAGAACAACAAAAGATAAAAAAAAAGAGAAAAATGACAGCCGACAATATAAATTTTGCTTTGAAAGTTTGAAATTGCCATGCGGTTAGATCAAAGAGTGTCGTTTTACAAGATACAGTCGATTCTGCTTAATTGGGACACATCGTGACCGAGGCATTTTGTCCCCCCCCCCCCCCCAAAAAAAAATTACACACGTCATTTGTGCCTTTTTCTTTCTTTAAATAATAGTATAGCCAGAATGTACGTACTCCCTTATTATGAACGCGTTTTTTTTTTATTTTCCCTCCTCGCCCATCCCAATTTCATTTTTGACACTTAGCAGCCTCTCTCCCCCCCCCCCCCCCACAAAGATGACGTTACTTTATTGCTTTCCAACCACCTTACCCCCTCTGTCCCAAACGATGGCACGTGCCGAACTATATTGCACGCGTCTACAGAATGATGTTAACTAGGGAGCGACCGATAAAGATTTAAAAAAAAAAAAGGAAAAAAAAAACCCGTACACAGAAATTGTCACGTATACATCAGAGATACGACCTTGAAACAATAAGATTGGCATTTCTTAATTCTAATGTATGACCTTGAATGATACAATTAGTGAACATCTGTGCGTATTTTTTGTTGGGATGGGAAGTTGGGGGGGGGGGGGGAAACAAGACTTATGTGTGGGCGAAGCGTCATGAAATATGACAGGGAAGGGGTAAGCATGGGTTGACATACGTCACTAGCTGTATTATAGCACGAGAGAAACACGTGTTTTGGCAATTGGCATTGTTTTTGCTTAAGGGGCTGTCCATTAATTACGTCAACAAAATAGGGGGGAGGGGGGGTCAGAAAATTTTTGACAATTGTTGACAAGGGGGAGGGGAGGGAGGTCAAGAAAAGTTGACGTCAACAATGTTACTTTTTTTAATTTAATATAATTACTTAATAAATAGGAAAATTAAGCAGCGTTTGTAGTTCTGTGTTACACACTCGCTTAACATTCAGTATTTTAATTAAACTATCTATATTCCTACTAATTTTGCCACATAAACATTTTGGAAGGCACCTTTTTAGGGGGGGGGGGTAATCAAATGTTGACGTAATTTTATAGGGGGACTCGGAAAGTTTGACAAGTTGTTGACAAGGGAGGGGGGGGTAAAAATCGCCAAAAATTTGTTGACATAAATAATGGACAGCCCCTAAAAATAAAATATCGGTATCGGTAAAAATGCTGGGGGAAAATATCGGTATCGGACTATCGGTAAAAAGGCATATCGGTCGCTCCCTAGAATTACTTAACGTTGAAAGTTGACAATGACAACAGCAGGTACTGGTGTTGGTGGAGTAAGTGGACGCCCAAAATCGAGTGATGTCTGGGATTATTTCACGTACCGTATTGATTTAAACAAAAGTGAATGTTTGGTGACCAACAACGGTAAGAAATGCGAAAGACTACTCATGGGAAGGAATCCCACAAACCTAAAACGGCATTTAAAAGCTTGCCACAAGAAAGAAAATGATGCCATGGAAGGGAAAGAGAAGACTAAAGTAGCGGCAGCACCCAGAAAATCAACCAAGTTGCCAGCTTCCAACTCTTCTGCCTCAAGGAAAATTACCGACATGTTTGGTAATAACCTTAAATATTCTGCACAGTCTGCTGAAAATGTTTCCAGAATGCAAGCTCTAACGCGATTCATAGCGAAAACTGGTGTGTCCACGTCGTTGGTAAGTAATAATGTATTATTTATTTCTTAGTAGTTACTACTTCTTAGAACCTATAAACAAAAAGTCACACAAAGACACATGTGACATATCATACATGTAGTATCATAACCTTATGAATATTAAATTGTAAAACAAAAATGTTTCATTGTAATTTAATGTATATTAATATGGTCAGGCGTATCACTGTAATTTTATTATGGGACAGGACAGGGCTTGAGAAAAATAATTGTTAGCGCACTTAAAACAGTTAAAACTATTACACATGGCAGCTAAAATAGCAAAACTGCTAAATGTTATTCATTTCATTGAATTAATATAAGAATAAATAAAAATGGCTGTATGTTGCTACATAATAATTAATACGCAATTATAAAATGTATATTGTAAAATAATTACAATAATGAAAGAATGCAACGTACATGTACAGGTCGAGCATGAGGCATTCAGAGAGTTCTGCCAGGCAATGGATCCGAAGTTTCAAGTACCAGGTCGTATAGCTATACAAACGGCTTTAAAATCGGCGTGTGAAGAACTCGAAAAGAAGGTTAAAGAGAATATTCAACATGCACAGCGTCTTACCCTTTGCTTGGATATTTGGTCAAAAAGGGGTCTGACGGCAGCGTTCCTTGGTATTTCGGCTTGTTTGTACAATCCAGTTATACAGCAAGGTGAACATTTAACACTGAATGTGTTTACTGTTAGTCATCCTCATACAGGTGATATGATTGCTGCTAAAGTTAGCGATTGCTTCGAAAAATGGGGTATAAAAACTAGCAAGTCATGCTAGTTATTACGGACAATGGAGCTAACATGATAAAAGCTTTTAAAACCATGTTTGTTGATAAATGCGAAACTGGCACTGGCACTGATTCTGATGAGGAAGAAGATGATGAGGTTGACAATATTAATGTAGATGAAGACTATGAGGATGCAAGGGCAGAAATGACTGTTGATGGTCACTATTTGAAATTGAAACGCATGGCATGTATGCCTCATACTATGCAGCTAGTTGTTAATGAGATGTCAAAGTGTGCTGCCATAAAACCGATACTTGATTCAGCGAGGCGTATGGTTGAAAAGTTTAGAAAATCATCTGTTGCAACCCAAAAGCTTGTTTTGAAGAGCAAGAAAACTGTTATTGCAGATTGTCCCACAAGGTGGTCAAGCACATTCCTTCTACTGAAGCGACTAATTGAACTGAAGGTTAGTGTGAATGCAGTAGCGGAAGAAATGGAATGGGACACTCTTCTTTCAAGTGAATGGCAAAAAATAGAACAGTTACTGAAGCTTCTGCAACCATTTGCCGAACATACACGTTTACTCGAAGGCGATAAAGTTGTTATGTCATCAGTAATTCCAGCACTTATGGACATAGAATATCATCTTCTTGAAGCACAGTCAGATCAAGCTCTGGACGCATCACTAATAGAGCTAGCAGTCACCCTTTTGGATGGCTTGAGGCGACGATTTGAGTTTGCGTTGGAACCAGTGTCTGAAATTTTTGAACCTATACCTTCAGCAGCTTGTCTGCTTGATCCTACAACTGTGTCAGCACTGTTCATTTCAGGAAAAGAGCATCTTTTAAATGCAGCAAAACAGTTTGTGTTGCGAGAAGTAACTGCCTCAGCAGCAGCAGCCGCAGTCGGTGCACAGCTTGGTCAAGTGATTTCAGCTGCTAGTCAACCTATTCCTAACCAAAATACCACTGCAACTGCGTCTCCTGATAGCGTTGGTTAAACAGCCCTGACTACGTCTGGACCTCCTCTCAAGCGCTTTAGATCCCTGACGCAACATATTGCAAACACCACACCCATCACTAATATTATTTCTGCAGTTCGTGGGCCTGAAGACGAACTGGCAGATTATTTGTTGCACTATCAAGAAGCTGCCATAGCAGTCAGTGAGGATGGCAATGGTTTAAGCTATTGGCAATCACAGAACGTTCAAAATATGTTTCCGTTGCTTGCACCATTGGCTTTAGATATATTGAATGCACCAGCTTCGGAGGCTTACGTGGAGAGAATTTTTTCTCTTTGTGGTGATTTTACAACCGGGAAAAGAAACAGGACTAATCAGAGTCTTGAAAAATGGGTCTTTCTCAAGCTGAACAGTCATTTGTTTTGACGTTTAGTCTTCACTCTTCAAGTAAACTGTTGTTACTTAGTTTAGTTAGTTCAGAGTTCTAGGTCTTAGAATAAACACGTTTGTTTTAATTTTGACTTACGTTTTCGGTTTCTTATTGTTATTACGTTTTTAGTTGTTTTTTTGTACATGCACTGCAAGTCTGCTAGTCTACAACATAGTCAAAAATTTAGTCATGGTATTGGCACATAAAACAATGTGACAATGAAGTGAAATGACGCAGTTTCAGTACACTGAGCTGTCATCTCTGTGACTACTATTATTATGCTTCAATCTGTTTCAACAATTGGTCATGAACAATGATGTTAATTGTTATTGGTGTTTACAAGACTAAAACTAAAAGTGAAACTAAAATACATAAGACGAAAACTAAAACTCTGGTGTTTTAGTCGACGAAAACTAAAACGAAAACTAAAATTGGGCCTAAAACTAAAACTAGACTAAAACTAAAATTATTACAGAAAAAACGAAATAAAAACTGAAACTAAAATAGGACCTGGGACTAAAACAACACTAATACTGTGTTGACAGACATGATATCATATATCGAAAAACATTTCCCTTAGCCCATGGTCAACTTTGTATATATATATATATATATATATATATATATATATATATATATATATATATATATATATATATAAGTATTATATCGACTTATATTCGATCTTAATATTTGGGGGGTTTTGTCTGCTGGGGGTAATTCCGTCGGGGTTTTGTCCTTGGAAGGTTTTGTCCGTGGGGTATGTTTCCGCTTGGGGTTTTGTGCTACTCTTCATTTTGCACATGAAATTTTATGTGGTCGACTTTGCGCCAGTAGCAACCGACAAAGAGTAGATATCTAGTCTCATGGTCAGTTACTATTGTCTTTGTAGTTTGAACGTACCCCTTTCCCCCACCATCTTATGGCGGTAAAACTACTGGCTACTGATTGGCAGTGTGGAGAGGGTGAATGCATGATTGGTCAGTGGGGTCACGTGTGGAAGTCTTGGATGAAAGCCAAAGAAAATACATTTGACTTGGGTTTCTCGATGAGAACGGTCGTCGTAAGAAAGAGATAGTGAGATAACGTTCTGATTCACTTTAGTTTGGATTTACATTTTTGTACCTTTGTAAGCAATTATTTTTTTCAACATCAAAGGTAACAATAAGGAGTAGCGGACACTGATGTATGATGCGAGGTTATCTGTACATATGTTTCATTTAAACCGACCGTGGACTGACCCCTAACATCCGGCAGTATAGATGAATTATTATTACATTTGAACAAATGTACTTCTTGAAATTGTTTCATCAAAGCAAACGATTTCATTGCTATGAGCTTTAAGAAACATTATTGTTTTTAAATATATTAACAATACTAAAATCTAAATGACGTAAAATATTAATGACTAAGCTATCTAGACATATATTACCGTAAATATTATATAAATATTATTGATGCAAAAAAAATAATGTAAATAAATCAGAGAATAAATCAAAATGAGTTAAAATTAAAATAAATTACCCATTGTGTCCTTGATAATACAGTGGGTATTCGGTTAACGAACTGTTCGGACAGCGAACAAATCGGACAACGAACACTTTCAGGAAAAATTTTTGTGTTCGGACAACGAACAAAATTCGGATAACGAACAAAACTAATTCAAACGAAAACGTCTCGGCTCTCGAAACACCCGACACCAGTCCTCAATTTGTCCTGAAAATAGATCTGCGCGTGCGCTGACACGTCATCATTCATACTATGTAGCAGTGACGCAGCACCATACGACGCGTAGGGTAGTGTGCGACTACACATCGTCAATAGTGTACCATACATGTGTAGTTGATTTATGTCCTTGTGGTTTTCGTATGTGCTTCTCTAAATGCCTTATAAAAAACCCCCCTGAAAATTTGAAAATATTATGGGACCTGAAAAGAGTTGAGTGTCAAGAACTGTGCTCACCATAAAAACCAAGCCAGAGATTATAACTAAAGTAGTGAGTCGACAAATAATGACTGATGTTACCAGGCAGTACGACTTGAACAGTAGGCACAATCCTAGCTAAAAAAAAAGATATCATCAAGAAGACTCAAGCCGCTAAATGAGTGACGAAAATTAAAGCAAAAAAAGTGTCATCCATGATACAATCGAGAGTTTGCTTTTAGTTTGGATAAATAAACGGGAGGTTAAAAGAGATGTAACTAGAATGGCCATCATTCAAGAGAAGGCTGGAGAAATTTTTGAGAAATTGAAAGAACGAACTCCAGGCTCGTCCTCCGAAAATCTAGAATTCAAGGCTACCACTGGCTGGTTTACAAAATTTAAAAGGAGATCTGGCATTAAACAAGCGGATGTCAATAGGGTTGCTGATCTCCACAACGACATTGCTATCAATCATTTCCTGAAAGTCCTGAAGGAGAGAGAAAAACAATCGACATTGGACATGTTCTTTAACGTCCTAAGAAAGGAAAAGAACTGATTAATAAGCAAGACTATATGCATGTATCATATTTGTAATAAATAAACTTACTAAGAAATTATTCTTGTACATGACAATTTTTTTAATTTAATTTTTAGGATCTCCAGAACGAATTAATCGTATTTCCATTAACATATATGGTAAATCGATGATCGGTTAACGAACGATTCGGATAGCGAACATAATTGTGGAACGGATTAAGTTCGTTAACCGAATACCCACTGTATCCAGAAACATTTTAGTTTGTTCGGGAGGTCTATCATGATAAAGTTACAAAACTTACACAACTTAATATAAGTACCTGGCTTTAGTTCAGTAAGCTTATATGTTGTACTAATAAACTACGTATTGTGCCGTAGTGTCATTGCTCTATCGGCTACGTGGGTATAAATGCACGGTTCTATAAAATCCTCCGATAAAAAGTTTATAAGATATAAGCGATATACATCACATACCTATATGATTAGTAATTTTTTTTTTAATCTGCCATCCCTTCTCTACCTGTTTCCTTTACCAGGACTGGAGAATTGGGTTGAAATTTTCATGAAATGAAGGTATCTAAATTTGTCTTCCATGCATCGCTTGATTTCACACGCTCCTGTACTTTTGTTATTTAATTGTATCACAATATATCCTATGGGTACATGCATTAATGAATCCACAGCCGACTTGATGTCACTATCGTAAATATATCACTTTTAACATACAATTTAAACTATAATAAACAGATTATCTGTATAAATTACCCTTAAGGTATAGCGACAAATCTCAAAACGTTGGTCAGTTAAATTTATTCCCAAAGAAATAAAAGTTCACAAGTCCACATCGGGTACCGCTAACTCTACCACGTAACTGTTCAGTGTGTACAGTTGTTATAGTGATGTACACAAAATTGAAAGTTTCAATGGTAAAATTTTCAGAATTGTACGCAGACTTTTAAGAATTATACGATTTGTTCTTAAAAACTTATCCAAACCATTAAGAGCTGGTTTGGGTGATATTCCCAAAGCTACACGTACACAAATATTTTTCGAGAAATCTCCGAAACACTTTGTAATTTTTTACTGTGTGGAATCTACATCATCTATAAAGATTATTAAGGTTGTTTTGAATAAGCAAATTTATTTCATAAAAAATTGATACTTTGAAAAAGAAAAACGTTTAATATTAGTACGTAATTGACCATCTTTTTTATTCAATGAAATATAGGAAGCATATGAAATGGTCACTTTTTTTAAAATGAAAGTGGCAGACATTTTGTCCAAAAAAAATCATTCATTGTAAGCAATAATATACTAAATAAAATAAAAGTAATAATAAAACTTTATTACATTGTTAATTTTATTATGTCAAGTCTATCTACCTCCCGGGTACAAACTGGATTTTTTCCCCCATCCCTCTAAAACAAATAAATTAATAAATACCTTTCTCGATACTAATTAGGCCTACAAAGTAAGAATATTTTCTTAAACATTTAAAATTGTCATTATGACAATACTGGTTTAAGACATTGTCTGAACATCACTTTTCTTTTTTTATGTTATTTAGAAAAAATTCAGTATGATGGTTAACTATTAATAACTACATAATTTTTCTTTATATATCGTTATAGTGGGAAGGGAATCAATTTGATATTTTGTGGAGATACGTTTTGAGCTAATTCAGGTGTCAAGTCACCTATATCTACCTTGGTGCCTCCGTGGGGATGAAAGAAGGGCATCATAAAAACGTGCCATTAGTGGTTTATAGCAGTGGTCCTCAACCTTTTTCTCGCCGCAGACCGCTCGACGAATGAAAATTGTACCGCAGCCCGGTAAAGAGGGTGCCTTCATTGTTTATATTTTAGTTTGTTTCGACTCACAACCGCTCAGCTTCCGGTTAACTATTCCTAAAGAGAAATACTCCACAGTAAATAAAAAGGAAATAATTTAATGTTTCTTGGTGTCCTATCCCTTGTAAGTGCTTGCAGGGTCAGGCATGCATGATGCAATCGCCCCAGTAAAGTGGGAAATCTAAAAATAGATTGGATGCAATCATACCCATGACGCAACCGACCCAGTAATGAAATCACCCCAAGTGAATAAGCATTCTAAAAATAGAAAATGAGGTATTTACCTGATGCAATATGGGGGCTGATGTTTCCTATAAATAGGGAAGTGATTACGGTTCAGAAGGAGACGGGGATACTAGATATAACACGTGGACTTAGTGGACAGTGTAGTCGAGAGTTGTAATAGTTATAGACTCGTGTACTGTTTTATAGTGATATCACTTACGTTGTAATTTATTGCCACATTCTCTTCTCGAATATTAATTTTTAGCATTTTATCTGTGTGTAGTGTATACAGTATTATACAACGATGGTACAGTTGTGATTGATATTGCCACATGGTCTCATGGTATTTATTTGGTGGCAGCTAAAAGCGAAAGTAAATCCAGTTGTACGTCTCTGCAGTGTTAAAAGACTTCGTTATTTGTGTATTCCTTCATTGGGCATACGCTACAAAGGAAGAATTTTCTGAAACTTAACGGTAAGAATAACATTTTATTCTTGAAATATTTCTCGACATATTTTGGATTAGTTATATTACCACGTGACATTCCAACGTTTTCATTTGTTTATACGTTTGGCTAGTATAACAATGGCTAGTACCCCAGAAGAAGAGAAATGGAGACAATACAAAATTAGAGGAGAGGAATTAGGTCTCAAAGGTAAAGAATTGTTGGAATATATAGACAAAAAAGAAAATGAGGAAAGAGAAAGAGATGAGAGAATAAAAGAAAGAGAATTAAAAAGAATTGATGAAGAAAGAAAAAGAAACTATGAAGAATTAGAAAGAAAAAGAAACTATGAAGAATTAGAAAGAAAAAGAAACTATGAAGAATTAGAAAGAAAAAGAAACTATGAAGAAAGAGAATTAGAGAAAAAAAGAAACCATGAAGAAAAAGAATTAGAAAGAAAATTAAATCATGAACTAGAACTAGCAAGAATAGCTGCAACTAAAGATAATACAACAACTGTAATAGAAGAGTCAAAAGGAAATTACTCGACTCAATTAAAAATGCAACCTTTCAATGGTAAAACTGAAGATATTGACACATGTTTACAATTCTTTGAACAACAATGTCAGCTACAAAAAATTCCACTCAGTGACTGGAAGTCAGAACTTTTCAAGCTTGTAAAAGATGATGCAAGAAAAGCAATCATGACAATACATGACTATGCTGAGTTGACTTATGAAGACATAAAGATGAAACTTCTGAAATATTTTAATAAAACAGAAGAACATTATCGTCACCGATTTCATGAATTAAAAATGTCAATTAAAGAACAACCTCAACAGTTCATTGATTTAGTGATGAGTGATTTAAAATCATGGCTTATGATGGCAGAAGTTGACAACTGAGATTTTAGAAATGATGGTAGTCGACAAAGTTCTTAACATGTGCACTAGAGAAGTGTTTTCCTTTATTAAACAAAGGAATGTAAAAACTGTCAAAGACCTAATAAAAGTTCTAAGTGACTATAAAGATTGCTATCCCAATGATGAAATAAGTATATCAGACATTTGTGCATCTATTGATAAATTCAAACCACGGAATGAAACATACAAATTAAAGAATGATATGTACAAACCAAGATACATGAGTCAATCTAAAGATAATACTGTTTATCTTGAAAGAAGAATTTGTCACTATTGTAAGAGAAAAGGTCACATTTTGAAGTTCTGCTACTTAAGAAAGAAAGAACTAGAACAACATAGACCAGAAAAACTTGACTTACGTCAAAATAGAAACAGATCAGAACATTATTCTACTGAAAAGTATGCTAATAGAAGGTATCAAAACCAGAAAGTTCAAGATGACGGTGAAAAACTTTACTTACGTCAAAACAGAAACAGACCAGAATTTAATTCTACGCAAAAGTATGCTGATAGAGAATATCCAAAACAGAAAGTTCAAGATAATGGTGAAACAGAACAATGCTGTGCAAATATTATAAATACAAAAGGTCAAATAATATTTCATCCTGCTATCGTTAATGGTCAACAAATAAAATGTCTTAGAGATTCAGGTTGCACTACTGTAGTTGTGAAAAGAAGTCTGGTTAACAAAGATCAGTACATGTCAAAGAAAACACACATCAAGCTTGGAGATGGTACTATAAAGTCATGTGACGTAGCAACCATTAAAATAGACTCACCATGGTTAGCTGGTATATGTGAAGCTATTGTACTCGATAATCCTGTATGTGATTTGATTATTGGTAATTTGCCAGGAGTATCCAAAGATAACACAGAAACTATTGTAACTAATTGGATACGAAGAAAAAGAAATGAAGCTATGCAACAAACAAGACATAAAATACGATTCAAGAATAAAGGGTACAAACAATCATGTACCAGATCTGTTGTCTAGAGTGATAATTGGGACATCTACAGAAAATTAATGAATGTGTATTACTACTTAAATGGAGATTTTATGCTGTCGTCATCGTCATTGAGATGTCAACTATTTTGTCACACACAAATGTATTGTTGTTTAAGCTGATGTCACAAGACTGTTTTTATCAACGCAAGTTATCGTTGAGCACACTTTGCTCAACTTTTCGTTGCAGTTAATGGAGCAATTCATTGTTATCGTTGAGCACACTTTGCTCAATTTTTCGTCGCAGTTAATGGAGCAATTCTTCGTTATTGTGAGCAGTCTTTGCTCAACTTTTCGTTACAGTTCATGGAACAATTCATCGTTACTGTGAGCAATTGTTGCTCATATTGTCATCCTGACAATGTTAAACGTGAACACTGTGAAAACAATTTTGCCATGGACATTTATTTTGTGTAGAGACTATTTTGTGTAGAGACTATTTTGTGTAGAGACTATTATGTGAAAAGACAATTATTGATTTTTTTTGTGCTTAAACTTTGATCTGACATCATTGAAGCAAGACAGTGTAGTAAAAAACATGTTACCCATATCTATCGTCGCCCTGATGTTGATGAGATGATGGACTACACATCTACTCAAGGAGAACCATATATATTTTTTTTTTCTTTTCAATGTTTGTTACACATTCGTTTATTATTGACATATGTATAGAGATGTAATTGCATTTATATTGTTTGAAGATTGACATGTATTACATTTTGTTTTATTGAAAAGATTGAGAAATAATAGTATAATTAATAATGATATTTCATAAGCATGTAATGCTATAAACAATGGCAAGAAAGTAATGTTAGATGATTTTATTTAAAATTGTTACTATTTCCAAAATTTCATTTGGTAATGAAATTTTTTTGGGGATAATGGGGGTGTCCTATCCCTTGTAAGTGCTTGCAGGGTCAGGCATGCATGATGCAATCGCCCCAGTAAAGTGGGAAATCTAAAAATAGATTGGATGCAATCATACCCATGACGCAACCGACCCAGTAATGAAATCACCCCAAGTGAATAAGCATTCTAAAAATAGAAAATGAGGTATTTACCTGATGCAATATGGGGGCTGATGTTTCCTATAAATAGGGAAGTGATTACGGTTCAGAAGGAGACGGGGATACTAGATATAACACGTGGACTTAGTGGACAGTGTAGTCGAGAGTTGTAATAGTTATAGACTCGTGTACTGTTTTATAGTGATAGCAGTTACTTGTGATTTATTGTACATTCTCTCATTGAATATTGATTCATCTCCTCAAGTGTTTATATTGAATTATCATATTTTCATCTGTATATATCACTCATTAAAAGTTCAGTTAATTCTTTTACAATACAAGGAGTTGTGTCGTTTGATTTAATAAGAGTACAAGTGGGATACGACACTTGGGTGGCCCAGTACCATTTGATCCAATGAACGGTACCGGTCCAGGGGGTTGGGGACCACTGGTGTATAGGATCTCAGAGATAAAAACTCTTCCTTACATGAACGTCACACACAGTTTTATATAAACTGAATATTCTCTTTTTATGTTTTCTTTATTATTATTTGTTTAATAGGATTTTTACATTTGTATGTATCTTTAACTCAAAAAAAATATATTAAATTTACGAGATGCGTAAACATATGGTCAACAAAAAAAATATACCTAATTCTCCAAAAAAAAATTAATAATTAATAAAAACTAGGGACTTAATTAAAATTTCCCCCGGCACCGCTGTAATTAAGTTTAGGGTTTAAACTTCCACTGTGAACAAGTTGAACATTCCAACCTCCCTCTTCAAATCCTAAACAATAAACGGTGGCTCCACTACTTCCTGGACATGTACAGGTTGTATAGGTAAATTTATTATAAAGTCCTAACTGATATCTGTTGACCCAACGACCAAAACTGATTTGTTTGGAACATCCATGTGGATGTGAAACTATGAAGCTCACTTTGTGAATATCCCGAGAATCTTCGTAGGTATTTTTGATTGAACTCCATGAATTAAAAAAAAAGATGTATACAGACAGGACAGTTTATAAATGACCCTTTTATCGCACGTGATACATTTTAACTTGCACAAGTCGCTGGCGACGTTTACATTGACAACTTCGACATCATCAACACTGACCACTGGACTCGTTTCACTATCATAGAGCAGTCTTATTGACGTGTGGCTGGCCTCGAGGTCATCATAAACAACTTGTGCTGCTGTGTACACATGAAATTCACAAAACATAGGCTGAGCTATAAGGTCATATGAGGAATTCCACACATACGCCACTCTATTAGGTAAAAATATGTTTTCCTCTATACTGAGTTCTACACCACAACGGCTGATTTCTGAACTTGATTGTGAGCGACAAACCAAAACTCGCGTCTTTGACAGCTGCGTTTATTTGTGACTGCCAAATAAATTTGAAGAGTTCAAAGGACATGATAGAAATATGTTAAGTCATAGTTCAATGTAGTAGTATTTTTATTGTTATTTAATCTTACTGATATATTTTTTTTCTTTTATTAATTGTTTAACGTAAAAATTGGTCGACATAATTACATTTTACTTTCTGCTTTATCATACACGTTAATTAAATTCGACATCAATTTAAAATAAATATTTTTATAATGCTAAAATATACGTTGTTTCACTTTTTTTTTCTTAAATAACGCATTTAACATTACCATTTGCTTCCTAGTAAGCTTCTGATTATACCCCTTGACGGGTTTAAAAGTTTGTTTTGATCAATATCTAACGCCTGATATTCTCGAATATCTGGAGAAAAAAATACTAATATGAGAAACAAACGAAATGGTTTTGTGTACTATTCAATAATGTCAAAAATATTAGAAACAATGAAGTTTTTCCGTACATTAGACCTATAGATATGCTCACGATTTTTTTTTGTTTACTATTATTTACGTAACAAGGTAATGTAATTATACTTTTAAAGATTTTACAATAACATCTTAATAAATCTTTTAAATTCCAAGTCTTTCTGTCTGCCATAGATTAAAAGTAAGAATTATGTTCCCTGTTTAAACATTAATGGCTTCTTGCTTGCGTCTCGATTCAAAATTTCTTTTACAAAAACTACAGTTTAAATAGTTTATATGGTTTTTAATTTGACACGTAAAAGTCTAAAATATTCTAATGTAATACATTAGTATCATTAACATTATTGATGTCTTTTTTTTCGACAGATGGTATTCTAAAATCATCAAACGAAAACAACCATAATAAACACGTAATTTTCTTTTATAACCAAGTAAGAATATGTTACTAAGTGTAAGATTAAAAAAAAAATAATCGAGCAATTTTCAATATAATTTTTTAAAAGTCCATTTTAAATAGGCATAAGAATCTGTCTGGCATTTTTCGAATCTCAGTCTCCGTTGTTGTTGTATTTTTATCCTTTTTTTTTTTTTAAAAATTCCTTCAGTATGTTAAAAGAAAAAAAAATTTGTTACTAAATTTTGTTCTTAACATAAAAAAGTAGCATATAATTACAAGATTTCTTGGGGGAGCCACCATCTCCTACCAAGCTCGTCCCCAGCTGGCGGATAAGGGAAAGACCCTTAGATATAAGGGTCAGCCGTGAATACTAAATAAGCGGTCGCGGACCAACTGGTTTGCTGTCATGGAGGGTGAGGTGATGTATCCCGCGGTAAGGATACCTTTATAAAAAATGCCTCAAAAACCCTAAGAAATGATAGCAAAAAGCGAACATAGAGTGCTCAAACTCTAAACCCGGTCAGATGAGGCCGTTAGCTAGGGATAGCAGACATTTAGGATAGAAAACTCCGAAATTAAATCAACTGCTGCCTTGCAGATGGTCTTGGCTGACCAAAAGCTATGGAAGCAAATCCAGAAAAACAGCAGGCTGAAGACGGAGGCAGTGGGCCTTAATGGCGCAAAACATACAGCCACGCAATCTCAACGTCGAGAACAAAAAAGAAGAAGAAGATTACAAGATTTCCTCAAAGTTGAACTATGGCCTATCTAAATGAAAAGGTTTTGTATGGCACAGCGAATGTGTGAAAAAATACTTTTATCTCTATCTCCATATTCAATATATCCTTCTTTGTAATGAATGCCCCATCTACAAGTCTTTCCACTTCCTGTACTCAAATTATTATTGTTTCATTGTGTAAAATGACTAGGCCCAATCTCTGGTCTGTGATAAATGTTATTTTAATATGGACTCAGATCAGTCTTATTGTTGATAAGGTTATACCAGTTTTGACCTCTAGGACCTTAAAAATTTACCCCCAACTTCACCACCCTCTGTCTACATCAGCAGGTGAAACTTTGACCTCCCCAGCCAAACTAGTGACCCATCTTAACTGACCATTCCATGACATTTTACAACCCAAGTTCATGGCCGGGTCACAAGCCAAGTTCCGAACAGAAGATTGGATTTGATGCCTGCTTAATGCACATTCATAGCATGCGTGAATTTGTAAAGCTAATATTACTACATGTATAGCTAAAAACTGTTTATCACCTGGATTCGGTTTACATCCAATATTTAAATCAGCTTCTCCAACTTCAGACTCCTGAGTTTAATGGTTTCCTGGAAAACGCACAATTTCGCTTCAATTAATGTAAAAACTGATTTTATTTCAAGTGGAAGTCGCCATCATGTCACACATTAAAAACAACACATTGCTATAAAATCACTAGATTGACCTCCCCGGCATTAATGTTTATTAGTGCACAGCTTGCCGCTTGCAAAATGTCGGTGTGTTACTATGATCTTTAATACCAATTTATGTTATTTTCAATTTATTTTTTTAGATTTTAATACACAGTCGTTTATGCACGCACTCACACACCCACCCCGGGGATATATGTATTTGCTATTTTTTTTTTTATTATTTTATCTGGCTGGCTTTGGTCAACGTATTCGATTGTAGTAAACTGCATAATGTATCAGTGATAAATTTAGTACTTTTAATGGCAATAATTGTACGCGTCATTTTTGTGCAACATAATTCCTGTTAAATTATGAGCGTAAATAAAAATGGAAAAGTCTACTTCTATTAAAATGGTTTCATTCATTAAATATTTACCGGAAACTTCAGATTGATAGATTCGTTTTTCGCTGCTAACCTCCTGAATACAATTCTCCGCTATAAAGAAAACAAAATTATTCTTTAATAAACATTATCACTAAACATAGCATTTGTGTACTTTAAAATTATTTTATAACAATCATCACAAAATATTTGAATGTAATCTAGAGAGCGCAATTTACAGTTAAATATAAACTAATTCAGAATAGTTCTAATTAGTTACCATTGTGTTTTGTTGTCTCTGTATCACCTTGTGATTTGAGAGAATTTGAGAGCTAAAGAAAATTATACATAATAATTATTATTTTATATCATCAGAATCTTCTACGAAGTAAATGTGGACAAATAGTAACTTAGTTGATTAACAAATTATTTATCATTTATTTACTCTGTATTGTTATCAGCGCTGTATTAACCGATGATATCATATATCAAGGAAAGTTAAATCACCACAAGAAAAGATACGTCGCCAAATTTGTCTTTAAAATTATTAAATTCATTCACTGTATTGCCGATTATATATAAATAACTGTAGTGCATTGCGTTAAACCGTGGAACTCTAATGTCCCGGGCTGGTGGGCAGAAGGGTGGACCAGTCTGACAGCTTGCTTGCCATCGACCGTAGATAGACGGAGAGAGCTCAGAGAGTGAGTAGCCTACATTGTGTTCACTCATAGAAAGCTAATTATATTGTAAAAAAAAATCTGGACGCGTTTGATTCGATACTGTAAAATTAAAACTATTTTTTGTGTGTTAATATTAACCACATGTAATTAGTAAGGGATCCACCCCAGACGTCAAACAGAAAAAAAAAATATAAAAAAAAATAAATCTATATCTAATTTAGCTTTATACATAGGCTATTCTGGAAAGGAGGGGGTGACACAAAGATAACTTGTTCCTTATGATATTGGGGGGAGGGGCTTTAAATGATTTCTTTGTTTAAGTTATTACTATCTAAGATTAATTAGTACGTTACTCTAAGACACGAAGTGAATGACACATCGGGGTCTGTATAAAATGACAGATTATGACAAGTATTTATACATACATCAACGAATGATGCAGTAAATGGTGTTTTTGTTCTTATTGTGATTTGTTTACCGTGACAGTGATATATGACTTAGTCGATTTTAAACATATATAAGTAATTACCTTATCTTTAATATGCGTACCTTGTTCAGTAAACGCTGACTGAATAGCTTTCATTTCTGTCTCCAATATTCCAACTTTTTTAGGCATGTCTACTAAATTTCTTTCAAATTCAATTAATTTAGACGCTAAACATTCATTTTCCTGTTTTATTTCATCCATTGTATTAGTCTGAGTTATTAATGTTGTCTTACTTTCATTTTCATGTTCTTCCAGTTTCTTCATAAGAGTTTCTTTGTGCTCCTCAAGTACTGACTGAATATTTGTAACCCTCTCTTCCAATTCTATCGTGAATTTGTTCTCAATATCCTTAACATTTTCAGAAAACATCTCAGTCTGTGTTCGGATAAAATCACTGGCAGTTTGAAGTTCTTTGTTTATTTCTGCATATCTTGTGTTGCATTTGACTTCAATGTTATCTGCTTGTTGTCTATGTTTTCCTTTTAAAGTTCTCACTTTTGATGACAATTTGTCTATTAAGTTGCCGATTTCGTCACATTTTGTATTTAATGTGGAGTAATTCTTTTCGCTGAGCTCTACAGCTTTCTCTAAAATTGGCCATTTCTCGGTAAATTCGAGAATTAATTTCTTCACATCCTTGTTTCCTGAAAATATTATAGGTCCATTATTAATAAATACCGGTATATATGTAATTGTCGTGTTTCTGTATATATATATATATATATATATATATATATAGCTGCTTTATATTTGACATTAAGTCTGGTTAATGACCTACTAAATCTGAACTATAAAACAAGTGCAAATATGTCTATGCTCTGTTGTAATCTTTTTGCTTTCATTTTCTATTAATACTTTCTCTAAACATACGTCCATAACAAAAGGGGTAACTAATAAACATAATGTTTATACTTTCACTTACGTCCATAACAAAAGGGGTAACTAATGAACATAATGTTTATACTTTCACTTACGTCCATAACAAAAGGGGTAACTAATGAACATAATGTTTATACTTTCACTTACGTCCATAACAAAAGGGGTAACTAATGAACATAATGTTAATACTTTTCTCAACACTTACGTCCATAACGAAGAGGTTAACTATGAACATAATGTTTAATAATTGTTATTTTTTATATATAAAAAAACTCTGGGGTGACAAGCGAACAGTGTGTAATAATTGTGTATTTCTTTTTAAAATATAAAATCAGTTTTTACAGTTTATTTCCCTCTAATAAATGGTTGTTTTTTTCTTTGTTAAAATAAACCGTTAAAAGTTTATTATTTTCTGTAAATCATTTATTGGAAGTGCAAAGCTCGTTTCTGTTGTAAACTAATATAAACGATTAGACTTTCATACATATGCTCACATTTATTTGTAGAGAGAGTTCATCTCTACCATTAAAGAGACAATAATTACATTAACTCGTTTTGATTAATCTGTAAGAAAATTAAGTAAACGATTGTAGTGGTATTGTAACCTTTATATATTTAAATACATTTATATTAGGTAGCGGCATTTTAATTTTATAAAATGTCAAGAGAATTGATGAATGATAGTATACATAAAAATGGGTTAATGCCATATATTACATGCATAAAGAATGATGTTCAATAAAAAAAACACAAAAAATATAGAAGAAAATATAAAAATATAAAAATAATAATATAATATTAAAATTTTTTTTTTTTATTATGTAATATTAATGTAACGTTTTAATCTCTGTAATGTCTAAAGAAAAAAAGAAAAAAATTATTATACTAAAAGCATTAACAGATTAACGTTCATGAACGTTTTATTTTCTGAACATTAAAATGATTTTTTCCGTGAACTTTTAACTGATTTCTAATGTTTATCACTTACCTATGTCGTCCATTAGTTCAATAGGTGCTGTCTTATTCATTTGAAATTCCTGTTCTGCAGATTGACTTACTTCAATATTTTCATTACCATCTTTGCATTAAAAATAAAAAGCGATTAGTACTTATGTATTTTTTAATAGTTGAATGTAAATGAAAATTTCATTAATTGGTAATATACTCGATACAAAATAGCTTTCGTAGTCAGTCTCCCCATTGTTATATATTAATAGACCACAGACAAATGTTTCCCAATTATTTAATTCCTTTTGCAAAATTGCAGATTTAGCTCAATGTGTGCCAATGATTTTGATTTCTCTCAACAATTCTCAATGTGTGCCAATGATTTTGATTTCTCTCAACAATTCTCAATATGTGCCAATGATTTTGATTTCTCTCAACAATTCTCAATATGTGCCAATGATTTTGATTTCTCTCAACAATTCTCAATGTGTGCCAATGATTTTGATTTCTCTCAACAATTCTCAATATGTGCCAATGATTTTGATTTCTCTCAACAATTCTCAATGTGTGCCAATGATTTTGATTTCTCTCAACAATTCTCAATGTGTGCCAATGATTTTGATTTCTCTCAACAATTCTCAATATGTGCCAATGATTTTGATTTCTCTCAACAATTCTCAATGTGTGCCAATGATTTTGATTTCTCTCAACAATTCTCAATATGTGCCAATGATTTTGATTTCTCTTAACAATTCTCAATGTGTGCCAATGATTTTGATTTCTCTCAACAATTCTCAATATGTGCCAATGATTTTGATTTCTCTCAACAATTCTCAATATGTGCCAATGATTTTGATTTCTCTCAACAATTCTCAATGTGTGCCAATGATTTTGATTTCTCTCAACAATTCTCAATATGTGCCAATGATTTTGATTTCTCTCAACAATTCTCAATGTGTGCCAATGATTTTGATTTCTCTCAACAATTCTCAATGTGTGCCAATGATTTTGATTTCTCTCAACAATTCTCAATGTTTGCCATTGATTTTGATTTCTCTCAACAATTTTCAATGTGTGCCAATGATTTTGATTTCTCTCAACAATTCTCACTGTGTGCCAATGATTTTGATTTCTCTCAACAATTCTCAATGTGTGCCAATGATTTTGATTTCTCTCAACAATTCTCAATATGTGCCAATGATTTTGATTTCTCTCAACAATTCTCAATATGTGCCAATGATTTTGATTTCTCTCAACAATTCTCAATATGTGCCAATGATTTTGATTTCTCTCAACAATTCTCAATGTGTGCCAATGATTTTGATTTCTCTCAACAATTCTCAATATGTGCCAATGATTTTGATTTCTCTCAACAATTCTCAATGTGTGCCAATGATTTTGATTTCTCTCAACAATTCTCAATGTGTGCCAATGATTTTGATTTCTCTCAACAATTCTCAATATGTGCCAATGATTTTGATTTCTCTCAACAATTCTCAATGTGTGCCAATGATTTTGATTTCTCTCAACAATTCTCAATATGTGCCAATGATTTTGATTTCTCTCAACAATGCTCAATGTGTGCCAATGATTTTGATTTCTCTCAACAATTCTCAATGTTTGCCATTGATTTTGATTTCTCTCAACAATTCTCAATGTGTGCCAATGATTTTGATTTCTCTCAACAATTCTCACTGTGTGCCAATGATTTTGATTTCTCTCAACAATTCTCAATGTGTGCCAATGATTTTGATTTCTCTCAACAATTCTCAATGTGTGCCAATGATTTTGATTACTCTCAACAATTCTCAATATGTGCCAATGATTTTGACTTCTCTCAACAATTCTCAATGTGTGCCAATGATTTTGATTTCTCTCAACAATTCTCAATATGTGCCAATGATTTTGATTTCTCTCAACAATTCTCAATGTGTGCCAATGATTTTGATTTCTCTCAACAATTCTCAATGTGTGCCAATGATTTTGATTTCTCTCAACAATTCTCAATGTGTGCCAATGATTTTGATTTCTCTCAACAATTATCAATGTGTGCCAATGATTTTGATTTCTCTCAACAATTCTCAATGTTTGCCATTGATTTTGATTTCTCTCAACAATTCTCAATGTTTGCCAATGATTTTGATTTCTCTCAACAATTATAAATGTGGCCTGTTTCTTTTTTTTTTGTTTCTCTCGTTTTTAACTTATAAGATTTCCTGTTGTGTGGTTAATAATATCTATATTCGACACCCGTCTGTTCTCCGCCAATATTCAAGTGTTTTTCTCCAATTCACCCATTAATAACTTCCATGGGATCAGTGACCGATAACTTCAATGTTTTACACTTAGTCAGTAAACTGTCAGACTTAAGTAACCTTTCTTTAGAATTTCTACGTGTCCTAATCTTTCCCAGTTTTGTTACTCTGTTATAGTTATTTATTTGATTTAATGTTGTGGGTTGTTTTGTTGGTTTTTTTTTTTTTTGTTTTAGTTGTAAAAAAAAATATTTTATTGTTTAAGTGTGTATGCTTTCAACAGTAAATGCATAATGGAGAAATTTAAACTTCTCTTATTTGTTAATACAAAAATTGTATGGGTTTTATAAAGGGAGGGGGGTGATATTAACCTAGTGCTTTTTTATTTTTACTTTTAGCAAAAGTTTTCTTATTTTACCTGCAATGTTACTTATTTTCTTCAAGCATGATTCCATCTCCAATACAAGAAAATGAATGATCTCAGTAAATGTTTCACCATCATCATTTCTGTTCATCCAGCATTCACCTCTTTTGATGATCTTAGAAAAAAAAAATACAAACATTGAAAGACAGATTCTGCAAATTGTTAAAATATTTCAACTGTTGCATCAACGGAAAATATATTTCAATTTTGTTACAGATATTTGTGGTATGAACTTGACGTAGATTTGATAAATTGGTGAAAATAATTTTAATTTACAAATTAATATTTAATACCCAGGCTCGTCTGACATTTTTTGTATGCTAGAGTAAGAAATAACAAACGTTACCGTGTGATACAGTATCTTACATTGTCTTATGATACAGGATCTGACATTGATGTGTGATACAGTATCTAACATTGTCTTATGATACAGTATATGACATTGACTTGTGATACAGTATCTTACATTGTCTTATGATACAGTATCTGACATTGACTTGTGATACAGTATCTTACTTTTCTTATGATACAGGATCTGACATTGATGTGTGATACAGTATCTAACATTGTCTTATGATACAGTATCTGACATTGACGTGTAATACAGTATCTGACATAGACGTATGATACAGTATCTTACATTAACGTGTTATAAGGTATCTGACATTGACGTATGATACAGTATCTGACATTACCGTGTGATACAGTATCTGACATTGACGTATGATACAGTATCTGACATTGACGTATGATACAGTATCTGACATTGACGTGTGATACAGTATCTGACATCGCCTTGTGATACAGTATCTGACATCGCCTTGTGATACAGTATCTGACATCGCCGTGTGATACAGTATCTGACATTCCCGTGTGATACAGTATCTGACATTACCGTGTGATACAGTATCTGACATTACCGTGTGATACAGTATCTGACATTGCCGTGTGATACAGTATCTGACATTACCGTGTGATACAGTATCTGACATTGACATGTGATACAGTATCTGACATCGCCTTGTGATACAGTATCTGACATCGCCTTGTGATACAGTATCTGACATCGCCGTGTGATACAGTATCTGACATTGACGTGTGATACAGTATCTGACATTGACGTGTGATACAGTATCTGACATTGACGTGTGATACAGTATCTGACATTGACGTGTGATACAGTATCTTAAATTGACGTTCGATGACTAGTTCGATTATTTCAATTTTACGTAAGAACATAGAGATGAAAATAGACTGTGTGTACGTTTATTTTTTTAATGGTAAAAATTATGAAAAAGCTCGCGCTTTTACAATCCTGAAAACTTCTCGTGATTCTGATCAATTGAAAATATCTTCTATGAAATAATTTTAATCTTGCAATGTTATTATAAAGGAAATTGCTTAGTTTGTCATCTTTGCGACAATGGAAATAATATCATGTACCGTACAGTTATCAACTATAGTACTTCAGTTCCTTTAATATTCAGTATAAAAGTGGATGAACTAATAAAACGTTTGATTTTGTAGTAGTGTCTTTAATATGGATATTGATGGATTGATGAATAAATAGAAAGATAGTTGATATATAGATGGGACGGATGGGTTACTTAAATTGTTTGTGTCATCCAGAAGTATTTCAAGCTGTTTTCTCAAGTTCACAAATCCTTCAAGATGTGAAGTTATAATCTTTGTTTGTCTGATTGGTCTCATCTAAAAAATAAAATATGTAAATAAATTTTAAAATCACATAGCACAACTACCATGAGATTCAACTGCTATTAGATGGCAGGACAGTATTTATCCTGTAAAATTTAAGTGAAACTAATAATTGCACAAAGTATTCATAGGTGGATGTTTTATTTACAGAAAGCAATAGGTCATTCACACACATTTTTTGTATGTTTTTAAATTAACTCTAAATATTTAGTGATTGTATTTTAGTTCCTCAGTGCTTGATTATCTACGTTTTTTACATTGTCAAGATTGAAAAATATGTCTTAAACAAATAATATCCTTAAAACTTGTATCAAATGTAACATATTTCAAAGAGAAATGTATTAATATAATGGTATAAAAATTGAAAGACTGTTCGTCTCTTATTTATATGTTAATGACTTACTTCGAAATCTGTTGAAACTGTTTCAATCAGGGCTTGAACAATTATTCAGATATATCTGAGTAAATCGTACAATTTTAACAAGATTGTATTTCGTTTTTAGACTAATACAAGTATTAACAAGTTATTTATTGATTTCCCAAAGTCAATTGAAAGTAAATGTATTAGTTTGGAAATTTCCGAAAAATTAATGTATTCGTTTGAAGATTTCCGAAAAGTAAAAGGAAGTGTATTCAAATTATCAACGGCTGTGTTCTATTACTTTGTCATACGGAGACAAACTAGCTTATTTTTCAGCTGAATTTATCAAAATCTGTATTTCTCATTAAATTGAAATGGAGGTTCTTTAAGTAAAAATAAATATTAAGTCAATATTTTTCTGCAAGTTTTATTTTTAACTATACTACGCACCGAGACACTTAATATCATTACAAAACCAATCACAGAGAATATGAATGAAGATGTTTTTTTGTTTTTTTTTAATGTTAGAACTTATTTCTAGGGAACCAATGAGGTTATTATAAATCTAATCATTTTATAATGAATAAAAGTATTAAAGAAAAAATGTGGGTTCAAATTTTAGCTAAATTTGATGTTATAAAAGAAATATTAAATCAACCTAAGAAAAAATAATGACTTTATTTTACAATTTTTTGTATAACTAAGCGGTGTATTTTTGACTCGACCAATGTAAAATTCCCCAATGACCAACCAGAGGATCGCAAACCATACTTTGAAAATCATTCACACTCACACACACTAATATATGCATACATACATAAATACATATATATATATATATATATATATATATATATATGTGTGTGTGTGTGTGTGTGTGTGTGTGATGCATTTGGACAGGATCCCTACACCCCCCCCCCACTCCTTTTGTTACACTGCACTTGGAATTCTGACATACAGGCACTAATCATATATATATATATATATATATATATATATATATATATATATATATATATATATATATATATAAGTTATGTATGTGCGAATCAAAGACTGATCTGTGGCAATAGTTATTTACATTGATAGATCGCAATACAGTGTACTATAGGTTTACAGTTATTTATATGCCTTTAATATGGTTCAAGCTACTTGCTTAGTAATACCAATATAAAAACATTCCTAAGAGTATAAATGTAACTTACCCCTATGAATTTCTTTTTTTTTTTTGTAGGGTTGTTGTTAAGAACAAAGTTTTTGAGAAGAAACCGAAAACAATAAATGATTTAAAAGATTACATTTACCTCGCATTCGCAGAAATTGATAAAGACTTTGTGCCGCACTGTGTCACAGTGTCCAGGAGAGAATTGAATGATGTTGAAACGTTGAAGGAGGACACTTCGAGCAGCAGAGAGATTAAATAGTTTTTATGTCAACAGGTACAACAAATTCCCCGCTGTTCTTGTATAGAATGTTCAAATAAATAGTCTACGTGAAAACTTACTTTTGGGCCACCCTGTAAGTAAAGTTCATGAACATAGGAAGGGTTGTGCGGCCGTTTGACAGACTCCTGAACTAATTTTCCTTGTCTTAAATTTCAATGTGGCTTATAACATATACAACTGCTGTCTGTCGTGACATATTTCATTCATGCTGTAGTAAAATACTATCAATCACCCTGTCGTAAAGCGTGGAGCCAAATTTGAGTATTTCCCATTGCCGACATACACCATTAAGAACTATCAAGATTGGGAGAAAAAGGAATAGATTTCATGTGTACTCTAAAGGGGACAGGAAAAAATCATATCTGATAAAATAAAATAATAAATGATAATTTATAACATGTCTATTAAATTGTAGAGGAGAAGATAAAAGACAATGGGGCTGGTGTGTCTGGACTGTACAATGATTGCTGTACTGGCACTTACATCAGCTGCATATCCCTATCTTGTTAGATAAATGCAATGAGCTGTATATAGACTGAATTAAGTGTGTGTTCTTGGAAACATTTTTGGAATGTTGTCAACTTTCAATTTATTTGAATTATTTTCATTGCGATGGAGAAATAAATAACTTAAGCTTTACAAAAAACATTGAAAAGCCACATAAATAATCAAAAGATGGATAGGAATAGCAAATGGAGTAGTCGTTGATCTTTCATTATCAGGTTTTCTAAGTAAATCAACAGTATCCAAGTAATTTCCGTTAAAGTCACACCCGTTAGTAAAAACATGATGAGCCCCCTCCAGGGAATCCCAATGCGCTGGGGGTCCTACGTTTCATGTGTATTTGATAAGCAGTCATTGAGACTTTGTATTCGTAGGTATTACGTTCAGACTGACCTGCTTACGAGTTTGTCGCGTGCCAAAAAAGTTCCTTTCTGCCAATAAGTGAACACCCACTACTGTTATACTGTTACGACTTTCTATCTCTATGTTAGGCACCAATGGACACGTGGATTCGTTTGTTGAATAATACAACATTTATTCACATTCTACGAATAGTGCAATGTACATGTTATAATGGTCCAGGCGAAACCAAAGTCTATTGTGCGTACAACTGACACAGTTTCTCGAGTTAACGTGGCGATAACGAACTCGCAGCTTTAACAACAGACCTGGCACTCTCCTTCGACCAAATCTACTCACTGTGTGTCTTCTCTGTGTGTGACTGGCCAGTCTGTTGCTGGCTGTTACTCTGAGAGTCTCATGAATCACTGCACGGCGACTTTTACTGACAGGCTACCCACTCTGAAGGCGGACGTGAGTGTGCAAGTGTAGTTGTCCAATGACACTACATCATCACTTGCACCAAGGTAAGGGTAAACGACCAATATAACGATCTGTGGGCGTTGTACAAAAGTCGTCATTTCATCATTCATCTCGAGGGTAGGGGTGTGACGGGGTTGAAAGGGGGGGGGGTTTAAAGTCAAGTTGGAACAATATCAAACTGGTATAATGACGTATTGAGAAATTTAATGCTTCACGTAATAATAAATTTCTTTGCAAGCTTGCCTAGACCGCTGAATGTGCATCACCAAGGATATCCACAAATAATTCTTGATTTTGATAGGTTTCTATTTTATTACATAGGAAATGAAAACACAAAATATTTCCTAGATTTTGATTTGTAAAAGAACATATTTATTTAGATGCTTTTTAAAGTAAATACAAGTGTTATCAAACTATTGTCCAGACTTTTAAAAGAGACTCCAATTTTTTTTACTAGCATTTTGTTTTCAAATAATTACTTATTATCTCCCTTCTTAGTTTCTTGTCGCTTATCACTGGAGGAATTTCATTTTAATATTTTTAAAACAAAATTTTTAATTTGTATAAAATAAAACATCAATTAAAACACTTTGTCTAATCACTGAAAATTTTAGCAATTTTAGACCCCCGCCCCCTGCAATAAATAATAAACTTCAAACTCCGCCCCTTAATTTTAATCACTAAAACCTAATTTGACTAATGTAACAAAGTCAAGGTGTCTCTTCGCCTATATAACAGGTTTTAACAAAAACTTGGAACCCATCTCCGTACCTTCAAATATTAAAAACAAGTATGTGGCCCTTCATTGAGTTAAGTTTGCACGGTAGACCATTCGGTTCGCAAATGTGCGGTGACCACCACATTATTTTTTCCTTGGCTGTCATAATTGTTTGCGATGTGAGCCGATGTAAGCTTGACATAATGCAAAACGTCCTCGCTGCATTTATTGTTGATCCGATAAACGCCTCTTAAGCAACTAAATGGCTCTTTTAAAAATGTTTACTTTTAAACAACCGCGGATACCTACTACTTCTCAGATATGACCAAAGTTATATATAAGTAAATGTTACATAGGCCAATACCGAAACCACTGTGTATTGGTAAAATGAGCTCAAGTGTAGGTCAGAATTGTAAGTTAACCTCTACTAAGAGGTTAACTTTGAAAATCATAATATATCTACTACTTCCCAGATAAGCCCTGTAAATCGTCAAAAGCATTAAAATTCTTCCATATGATATATATATATTGTCCATATTCAGTTGCTATTGTATGAACGGATCTGTAAAATCTGTCACTTTTATGTCGCTTCGCAAGCCATGTTAAAGAATCATTTCAACAGCACCAACAATGTATGCTGGGCCCAGTCAAATACTATGTGTGTGTCATAATCAGACCTTTGATTTATTGATCAGGAATCACCGCTTTTATAATTCAAAAACGAGAAAACTTGATGAACAGAATAAGTGTATTAAGGTTATTAGCATTATCATAATATTAAATGTTTACCAAGGCCGTGGGATTTGTTGTTTTTTTTTTGGGGGGGTTGTGCGGAGAGTTTTATGTAAGAAAAAATTGGAACACAATGATAAAGAAGTATATTTTAATAAAATTTGATTTTTAGAATTAATTTGGGGGGGGGCTGGCCCTAACCCGGGTACGGTCTTGTTTGCATGTATCACTTCTTTATATTATAAAATCAAACTTCCGTTCATGAAAAACATTTCACAGTTTATATCACACACATAACCTTTTTAATTATATTTTTTTTTAACATTTACGAGAAGTCGAATGCGCTATTGTTTCCGTTTTATCGTCTGTCATCACCGTCTGTCATCACTCTAGATCTCAGCAAACATAAGTCCTAGACATATTTATATATACTTTTTGTAGTTCTTGGCCTGCCATTCCTGTATCAAAAGTCCATTTAGCGATATGACCTCTTGTAGTGGCAGTTCGACCCTGGAAGTGCGATAAGACCTCATTTTCCAAGCACAATTTTTTTCCGTTTGCCCGTGTCATCACGCTAGATCTCAGCAACCATAAGTCCTAGACCCATAATGTAAATACTTTTTGTAGGTCTTGGCCTGCCATTCCTGCATCAAAACTCCATTTCGCGATCTGACCTCTGAGGGCTGGGCATCAGTGTTTCTTAGGGTACCTTTTTACTATATAAGCTATATTAATGATTATGTCATTTCATGGCTTCTAAACCTTATACGTAGCGATACGAGAATAAGGGCCCTAGGGGCCTCAAGAATATCTATCCCTAACATAAATTTGGTTTGATTAATTTTGGTCATGCCCTCTGCGCTGGGCATCAGTGTTTCTTGGCAGGTTTTTTTAAATATTTTTTTCAGATGTATGCATTACACAATTGAATTTATAAACATTTCCGAAATTTACAAAATACTGAAAGCTAACATACGTACTGATTTAACACGAAAATGCGCTAACACGTCCTGTTTCCAGAATTTAACAGGCTTAAGATGCTGGTGTTTAATAAATATTCATTTTATTTTCACTGAGTTCGTGACCGATTGTTTCTTTAATCGAACAAAGTCAACAGCAATCATTTGACAGATAAGATAAATTGTTCATCTGTTGCCACAATGTGATTCAATGGAACACATGTTTGACAGAATAAGATACAATTGTTCTATTTGTAAAAAATTCGAATGTGATTCGTTAGCTTTTTTATCCCTTATTGACGTATAAAATTTTAATCGCAAATCCAAGAAAGACATATTGGCTTAAAGAAAATGGAATTACAATTGGATTCCTAAAAAATCACAACATTATTTAATTTCTGCCAGTATAGTGAAGTTCATCTTTTAAACAGTAAAATACATGTACGGAGCTGCTAAACAAACATCTCTCACTGACTCTATCATTGACTCACTCACTGACTCGCTCACTCAACACTAAATCTCCAACTTCCGGTGTAGATAGAATGTTGAAATATGACAGACTCATTCATTACCGGTTTCAATTCAAATTATACACGTAACGGTCACAACGGTCGCCATATACTCATTTATTGGACATTTATGGTCAATTGGTGGTCGCCATATACTCATTTATTGGACATTATATGTCCAATGGCTGGGCTGCTGAACAAGTTACAGACTTACTTTACATGGTTAAATTACCTATCAAACCTACAGTTTTTGTTTATTATAGTTAGTGTGAAGGTACTTCAAAGTTACTTATCGCCATTTATCATTTAACATGTGTATGGAGGTGCAGCCCCGTAGCTGCATTATGTTTGATGTGGGGGCACCAGACGGTGGTCTAGTTAGCCCAACCATACGAACGGCCCTGTGCAGTGTCCTGCCCAAGATACATTCTTAGCCCCAGTTTATCTTATCTCTGTGAACTATTTAATTAGTTGATGGTGAAAATGATCCAGTCTTGACTTTTATTGAAGACCGGCACCATGGATCTACGGGGTTTATTTGTCTGTTCTTTGTGGCAGTGATTCCTTCTGTATCGGGGAAATCTTTGGTGTTGACAGAATGCAGTAAGTAGACTTGATAGACATTGCTCCACTTTACGTCATAGGCGACGGATTGGTTCAGCCCACACCCGAACCCTCTTAGGGACCCTCGTCTCTGTCATAAATTTGTCACACCAACGGACTCGTCATTTAGGTCTGTCTTATTTTTATTAACGAACTCTTCGTGTAGGTCTGTTTTACATATTATTTAGTAAAGTTTTGTGGTTGGACTAAACTTTTTCTGTCAATTTTAAACTCGGCAGAAGTGTGAATGCTACATTTCGGTAAACCCAAGGTTTTGTTTCGAAAGGTTTACACAAAAACTTTGGGGTGGGGGGAGGAGTTTAATTATTTTAATAAAACACTCATGAAAATTTTGATTTACACTCGATTTATATAATAACTATTAAATAGGCCCGATACCCGGACCGGCTATTAGGCACGCAGTTGGAGTTGAAAATGGTGATGCGCTCACACCATATCATTGACTAATCTTAATTCATTCATAATATTTTAAAGGACTCTAATAGTTCTTTTTTTATAATTTATCAATTCTCTTTCACTTAGCCCCACACCCATCCTTCCTCCTCCACCCCCGCCTTCTACAAGACATGCCCGAGTCGCAGTGGGTCTCAATGTACAAAATTACAAAAGGGGCATTTAGTATAACTGCATGTTCACCCTGTTAACAATACCACGTGACACTTCTCCCTACCTCCTCCCCCGTTAAAAACTCCTTCCCCAACCCTACACACCCATTCCAACAGTTCTTTTTTTATATAATTTTATTATTTATTATGTTTAGCATGAGGTATTTAAAAAAAGAGAGACGTGAGGTTAAAATATTAGCGGTGTTGCATCTTGAATCGTCTGCTTGACTCCCCCTTTCCGCAACCATTTGGTTTATTCCCACCCCTATTCCAACCAACTCTGTAATATATATTTGAGCGCGTTAACAATCAGTCTATATACAAAAAATAGCTTTTTATATAATTCATCCCAAAGAAAATAATCCTCATTATGGGTACAGAAGCTTAACAAAAACGACCCCCGACTATTAAACATAATTTGCGCACACTACTCCATATCATTTAAAAATCTTAATTCATTAATAAGAAATCCTTGTTGTGTTTTGAATTCATTTTTATTCAAGAAAAAGTGTCTCTTTTCTATTTCTATACTTTTGGAACTCCCAGACTATTTTTATACTGACGGTCGACGCGCGCTGTTTTTAGAGCATTTTCGAAAAAAAATGCTCTATTGTCCCCGTTTTGTCTGTCTGTCTGTCTGTCCGTCATCACTAGATCAACAACCATAAGTCCTAGACCTGATGTATATATTATTTAGTAGGTCTTGGCTTGCCATGTATTGCAGCAAAAGTTCATTTCGCGATCTGACCTCTGAGGGCCGTAAAAGAGGGCTTATAAAGTACCGTTTTTTTTACTATATAAGCTATATTAACAAAAAAGCGCCCTATATCTCAGCAACATAAGTCCTAGACCCATGATGTATATATCATTTTGTAGGTCTTGGCCTGCCAAGTGTACATCAAAAGTTCATTTCGCGATCTGACCTCTCAGGGCAGAATATAAGAGTTTCTTATATACCGTTTTTGCTTATATTTTAAATATAAATAATAAAAGCTAATCAAAGGGGCGTAATCATTATTTATCTTTGTAATAGTTATTCAACATGATTACTTCCCTCTCTAAATTTATTTAAATCCATATGCGTGGAGCAATATTTATTGCTGTCCCGGAAAAAAATACGGATTCCGTCCGAAAATGCTCTAAAATGTCCTTTGTCCGAAACGGAAAAGACTTCAATTGCTTGTTTTTAAACTCCGACGGTGTGACGTAGAAAATCTCTTGCGCTGTTTTTTTGGCGATGTACTCTTTCATCTCGTGCGGTACCAGGTATTTGTAACGTGCAGACATGTGGCTTTATTGCCATGAACATCCTTACACCGCACGGTATGAAGGTCTGTCAAACGGTCCACCGTCTATGTTAGCCGATTATGTATATAGATATTTTGTTTAATGGAATTTTTTGCTGTTAACACAATTTGTGTGTCTTTAAATTGAGTAGGAATTTTGAAACATGTAGTAAAATAGAAACTTTTTCTAAATATCTTTAAATTGAGTCAATGTCATAGAGTAAGATTTTCTACGTTTCTATATCCTGAAAAAAATGCACAAAAAAGTTTTAAAACAAAAGAACAATTCATTATGTCGTACAAATATATTTAAAATATAAGCGTGTGTTCCCACCTAGAAATGATAGATTTAAAAAAATGTGTGCTACTTATCAACTAATATAAAACAAGTTTAGTTAAATAAATTATAATTACCCACGCTTTCAATGTTACTAATGATAGTTTATATAAATACTTTATCGCATAGATTTGAAAAAAATTAAACTTTCTATTGTTTTTATACTTTGAAATAATTTAATTAATTTTGCAAGTCTTATTAAAGAAAAAAATAAACAAGCTTCACAATTTTGCGTTTTTTTGCACCAGTGCACAGTTTCGTATTTGTATTGACCATGGCATAGACATCATCATCTCAATTCGATTTTTCCAATTTTAAGAATTATTACAAAGTAATTTGCTTCATATCTCTACAAAATGTTTATTCATATTTTTGAGTTTTTAAAAAATCATGTACACGTACTATCATTTAGAATCTACACGTGTGCCAAATGTTTTTTTATTATAATTATAGTTAATTTATTAATTATCCATCTGCTATGTTAGTCCCCACAGACTTTTTATAGGAATATTTACTTACTTTCTACTCACTATCAGGTACACACATACGTTTTATTTTCTACTCACTATTAGGTACACACATACGTTTACACACAGTATGAGCACAGTAACAGGTAACAGATTATTTAATGATTGGATTGTGTTTCCTTCTTTCAGATACCAACATCACTGAGCCATTGTTTACACTAAATAGCTACAGTTTCACACCTATCCCATCAATGTCCCTGGTCCCTAACTGTCGCTTCACCGTTCACTCAACAGGCCAGTACCAGTCGGTGGACTCATCTGAAGGTGTTTATTGCAGAAGGAAATATTGTTTCACATCACAGTACCATGCTGATAACATTGGTAGCTGGTGAGTACATTGTTTCACATCACAGTACCATGTACTGATAACATTGGTAGTTGGTGAGTACATTGTTTCACATCACAGTACCATGTACTGATAACATTGGTAGCTGGTGTGAACATTGTTTCACATCACAGTACCATGTACTGATAACATTGGTAGCTGGTTGAACATTGTTTCACATCAGTACCATTTACTGATAACATTGGTAGTTGGTGAGTACATTGTTTCACATCACAGTACCCTGTACTGATAACATTAGTAGCTGGTGAGTACATTATTCACATCACAGTAGTACCATATACTGATAACATTGGTAGCTGGTGTGAACATTGTTTCACATCACAGTACCATGTACTGATAACATTGGTAGCTGGTGAGTACATTGATTCACATCACAGTACCATGTACTGATAACATTGGTAGCTGGTGTGAACATTGTTTCACATCACAGTACCATGTACTGATAACATTGGTAGCTGGTGAGTACATTGATTCACATCACAGTACCATATACTGATAACATTGGTAGCTGGTGAGTACATTGTTTCACATCACAGTACCATGTACTGATAACATTGGTAGCTGGTGAGTACATTGTTTCACATCACAGTACCATGTACTGATAACGTGGTAGCTGGTGAGTACATTGATTCACATCACAGTACCATGTACTGATAACATTGGTAGCTGGTGTGAACATTGTTTCACACAAAATACCATATACTGATAACATTGGTAGCTGTGAACGACAATGCATGTACCACATACTGATAACATTGGTAGCTGGTGATACATTGTTTCACATCACAGTACCATGTACTGATAACATTGGTAGCTGGTGAGTATCACTATTGCTTGTTTCAATATCTCCTTTTTATCAGTACATTCAATATTCAACTGATTAAACACAGCATCATAATAGATATGTAACAGTGTTAGAATATTTTTCCAAACCTAGAAATAACTATGAATATGTTCACGTCATTAATTGTGCAACATTGTTAATTGTTAGCACCTTTTAAAGAATAACAACGTATCTCCATTATTATGAACACACCATTGATCAAAAAACCCTTTTCCATGTTGGCATCGTATGAAATGCATGTGTTACCATCTAAGTGCTGGGCTGATAACTTGTCGTCTGTTCTAACATGTCATTTAATCCTTCACTTAACTATATTTTGTGTTCTCATCTATACATTTATCTGAATATTTTTACTGTTCTCATTTTTATATATCTGAATAGCACCTATGACGTGTGCTCCCTGCTGGACACATTCAAAAACACCAGCTGCCCACAACAGCTCATTGATAACATCCACCTTTATGATACGATACAACCTGGAACTGCCATCGTAAACCAGACATTTGAGGTGCCAGACATCACAAAGCTGACCAGTTGGTCCTCTTTGGTTCTGGTATGCTACATGTTTAGTTTTAAAACTGTTTCAACTAGCTACATGTTTAGTTTAATAAATTCAAATTTGTACCCGGTCTCCGCATGGGTTCGACCCACCCACCCACACTTCGTCCTCCACAGTACCCACCCACCACACATCTACTCTGTCACCTGTACCATATGTGAAGGATTAAGCTATTCACTCTTGTAGTTCTCCTATGCAGTATACTTGTAGAAGTGTTAGTTTAGAACAAGGGAATTATCTCAATTTAAATTTAAAACTTTAGTGAGCTATCCAAATGCTTTCGTGAATTTCTTTAATCATTTGAAAATTAGTTTGGCTTAAAATATAAAAAAAAAATAATAATTTACATTTTAAAAAATAAAAACACTTCAATTGAAAGAAAATACACCAATTAAATTGTTTCATGGGACGTGAAGCGTGAAGAATTGATTTTACTTTTAACAGCTGGGGGGGGGGGGAGGGAGGAGAGAGTTTCTTTTTAGATGAATGGTTAAGGGGAAGATAATGTCGGTTCAACAAATGACGAGAAAAGTTATAAACTAAACGAATAAATCAAATTAATTGTTTTTTCGTGAGTGTTAAAATGTTGTTGTTTTTTTTTATTATAAGCGTGCAAATTAGTTTAGACCAAGACAGAAATATTTCAGAGTTAAATGATTGAATCCATGCGATGACAAATAAATGATGAATCACGGCAGAAAGTCTTCAGCCACAGATAGGCGGTTTATAATTTATAAAAGTTTGGAGCCCATTCATCAACTATCAGGTCATTTGAAACTAATTTATGTCAAGTCTTTAGAGGCTCAATGGCTGGAGCACTTTACTTTTGTTTGATTTGTCTCCCCTCTCGGCGGTTCTGAAAATATAAATGTATATAAATCTGTCCACTCTTACTGGTACACCACTATCTAACAACACCATCCTAGTGGTATCTCCATTATCTAATAACAATCCTAGTGGTATCTCCATTATCTAATAACACCAGTCCTAGTGGTATCTCCATTATCTAATAACACTATCTAGTATTATCTCCATTATCTAATAACACCTATACTAGTGGTATCTCCATTATCTAATAACACCTATCCTAGTGGTATCTCCATTATCTAATAACACCTATACTAGTGGTATCTCCATTATCTAACACCTATCCTAGTGGTATCTCCATTATCTAATAACACCTATACCAGTGGTATCTCAATTATCTAATAACACAAATCTAGTGGTATCTCCATTATCTAATAACACCAATCCTAGTGGTATCTCCATTATCTAATAACACCAATCCTAGTGTTATCTCCATTATCTAATAACACCAATCTAGTGGTATCTCCATTATCTAATAACAATCCTAGTGGTATCTCCATTATCTAATGACACCAGTCCTAGTGGTATCTCCATTATCTAATAACACCTATACTAGTGGTATCTCCATTATCTAATAACACCTATCCTAGTGGTATCTCCATTATCTAATAACACCTATACTAGTGGTATCTCCATTATCTAATAACACCAATCCTAGTGGTATCTCCATTATCTAATAACACCAATCCTAGTGGTATCTCCATTATCTAATAACACCAATCCTAGTGGTATCTCCATTATCTAATAACACCAATCCTAGTGGTATTTCATTATCTAATAACACCAATCCTAGTGGTGTCTCCATTATCTAATAACACATATATATGGTATCTCCATTATCTAATAACACATATACTAGTGGTATCTCCATTATCTAATAACACATATATTAGTGGTATCTCCATTATCTAATAACACCAATACTAGTGGTATCTCCATTATCTAATAACACTAGAAACACACACTCACACACACATATACGATTGAATACGTTTTCTCGTTATTTCCAGGGGATTACAGAGTTCATTTTGATCTTCTGGACAAGGAAACAGATACAGAGGTCTACTGCCTGAGTGCACAGCTCACACTGAAAAGGTAAATGAATACAGTGGATTTCTATGTAGTATATTTGGACGTAGAGCTCTTAGAAATCTTGAATCACTTGGTTCTTTATTGTTTCAATGGATATGGTAAATAAAATGAGTATAAACATGAGAGATGATTATCTTACTTAGGAATTCATTATAATGTTTGGTACATTTGCTGAAATACTGGGAAATCATTTTAATGTTTGGTACAATTGCTGAAATACTTGGGAATTCATTATAATGTTTAGCACAATTGCTGAAATACTAAATTCATTATAATATTAGCACAATTGCTGAAATATAAATATGCTGACTATTACAGAGTTGTCAAAGAAATCTTTTAATAGATCACCTTGACAACCAAAAACTTTATTTGATACTAAAGAAATAGAAATAACAGTATTTTAAAACTTTAAAAAAAAATAAACAGGAAAATATATGAATGTATGTATATATATATATATATATATATATATATATATATATATATATATATATATATATATATATATATATATATATATATATATAAACTTTAAAAAACTTTTAGGCCTATTAATATGAATTACATCATACAAACATTTATTTCAATTTTGTTGACTAAAAGAAAGCTTGAGTACCAATTATGGATTAATTATTTCTGGCGCCCACGCTTTTATAAACTATAGTGAAAAGCCTGCTGAAGCTGGCTGAACGAAATCCGACAGAAGGGATAAAAGAAATATACGAAATAATGTGGCCTTTGGCACATGAACAGAATAAGATGTGAACAGAAATAACAAAGAAATATGAAATACTGTAATAGAAAAAAACATTTGGCTTTTGTGCCAGAACACAATACGATATGAAAACTACCTGCGAGGAGACACGTGGTTTTAACGCAAACACCGCATGATATGAAAACTACATGCGAGGTAGACACACAGGTTAGACGACTATGTATTTAAGGATAAGGAACAGCCCCAATAAGGAATATATTATTTCATTTATTTAGACAATAAAATTCAAACAAATATTTGTATCATCTAAGCCATTTAAATAATTTAATTATATATATATATATATATATATATATAATTCGATAATAATTCATTGACACGAACGTTTTAAAATAATGCATTGTCAAAGAGAATGCAGAAATGTTCAAAATTTCAAATCGATTGGGCTTCGAGTAGTTAGTGAAAATTGTTGTCCAATTTCATAAAATCTGTCTACCGCCAGAGAGGACTGTGATTAAAAAAACAGTTTGATTGGATAATATTGTTTGCACAATCTTACAATGCGACTATTAGAAACAAACTATGCTTGGGTTAATTGTTTATGTTACGGCCAATGTTTGCTAGCCGGCCAATGTCTGCTAGCCGGCCAATGTCTACTATTCCAGTAACAGCCGGCCATGTCACCGGCCGGCCAATAGCCTGCGGCCAACTGCTAGCCGGCCAATGTCTGAAATTCAAATCTGTTCATTAAACTATAGCAGGGGTCAGTCGGTTTTCAATTAACTTCTTTACTTTATAGTTTCCCAGACTCAAAAAGTTCATATTTGATTTTCTCTGTTTCACGATACTGTTCACGCCGTCACTTCAATGACCTGTCACACCGAGCCAATGATCACATGGCCGGACAATGTCTGACAATAGCCTCTCATACACTGGCCTGTCACACGAGCCAATGATCACATAGGCCGGACAATGTCTGACAATAGCCCTCTAATACACTGGCCTGTCACACCGAGCCAATGATCACATAAGGCCAGACAATTCTCTGACAATAACCCTCTCATACACTGGCCTGTCACACCGAGCCAATGATCACATAGGCCGACCAATGTCTGACAATAGCCTCATACACTGGCCTGTCACACCGAGCCAATGATCACGCATAGGCCGGACAATGTCGACAATAACTCTAATACATGGCCTGTCACCGGTACAATGATCACATAGGCCGGACAATGTCTGACAATAACCCTCTCTACACTGGCCTGTCACACCGAGCCAATGATCACATAGGCCGACCAATGTCTGACAATGGCCTTCCCATACACTGGCTGTCACACCGAGCCAATGATCACATAGGCCGGACAATACGGCAATAACCCTCTAATACACTGGCTGTCACGAGCCAATGATCACATAGACAAATCAATATCAACAATAACCCTCTCATACTGGCCTGTCACACCGGGCAATGATCACATAGGCCGACCAATGTCTGACAATAACCCTCTAATACACTGGCCTGTCACCCGAGCCAATGATCACATGCGGCCGGACAATATACTGACAATAACCCTCATACACTGGCCTGTCACATGAGCCAATGATCACATAGGCCGACCAATGTCTGACAATAGCCTCGTACACTGACCTGTCACACCGAGCCAATGATCACATAGGCCGGACAATGTCTGACAATAGCCTCTCATACTGGCCTGTCACACCGAGCCAATGATCACATAGGCCGGACAATGTCTGACAATAACCCTCTCATACACTGGCCTGTCACACCGTGCCAATGATCACATAGGCCGGACAATGTCCGACAATAGCCTCTCATACATGGCCTGTCGCCGAGCCAATTAACTATCTGCAACTTGACAATGTCTGACAATACATTGGCTAGCAAACATTGACCGTAACATGTACACTAGTCTTTATTAATGGATACTATCAGAGTTAAATGGAAAGCAAACATATGCACATTATTTGACTAATTACAGTAACAATTGACTAATGTCTCTTTAACCCATTATATCTAAATAATGACTCTTTAACCCATTAAGTCTCTGTGACTTTTAAAACCCAAAAATAGCAACATTTGACGTTAACACAATAATTCTAACGATTTTCTGCGTATCTCACTTCGACATAATACAGGGTTGCAACTTTTTTAAATCAACACACACACACGCACACACACACACCACGTACACACAAACACATAAATGTGACCTACACACCTGCCGCAGGAAAGGTCAACCCTTGAACCCGATAGCATCAGACTTGTGATATATTTTAAAAAAGAAACCTGTCAGTAATGAAGAGAAGTTGACAGATGTATTGACCTTTGACAAATATTTCACAGTGGGGCAGAGTCAACAAACGGCGCGTGTTGTTAATTAGCACTTAATTGGATACAGACAGAGACTTTGTCATTACATGGCTGAACAGTACTCACACAATGAACCGTGTCTACAGAGGCGACTCCGCATATCACTTTAACAGGCCGGATCACAGTCATAGAGATCCTAATGAAGATCCGCCACTCAGTGGCAGTTCACGTATAGGCACTGGAACTACAGCACCCATATTTTCGTTTGCTGTTATCGATAACATTCAATTTAATTAGTCCCTTTTGTTGTTTAATTCTTCTTCATACTGCGAATACTATATAACAGTGGTCCCAATCCCCATTTGGTGACATTAGGGGTGGGCCACGCCTCCTATACAATGCACGTAGTGTCTACATTAAAATAGCACACGTTTATATGACATCGCATGCCACACTGCAATATCTTTTGTAGCAATATCTTTTACTTCTAAAATGTCATTTTATGTTGATGTTTTAAAGAGGCTCTAAAATAGCAGACAAATTAACGCAGAATATGAAAACGATAAGGAAAACAATCTTGAGTCACCATTATGATTAGTCCTTTATTAAACTATTTTTTCCATTTCCGGCATGGATTATCCACAGTGCCTTCCGCTGGTAAGAGTGTTGGTAAGGCCAACGCATGCAAATATTGGGCACCGTCTGACAACCCGGCCAGCCACCTAGTTTTCCGACCAACAATCCGGCCATCCACCTAGTTTTCCGACCCACAATTCGGCCATCCATCTAGTTTGCCGACCCACAATCCGGCCATCCACCTAGTTTGCCGACCCACAATCCGGCCATCCACCTAGTTTTCCGACCCCAATCCGGCCATCCACCTAGTTTTCCGACCCACAATTCGGCCATCCATCTAGTTTGCCGACCCACAATCCGGCCATCCACCTAGTTTGCCGACCCACAATCCGGCCATCCACCTAGTTTCCGACCCATCCGGCCATCCACCTAGTTTTCAAACCCACAATCCGGCCATCCACCTAGTTTGGCGACCACAATCCAGCCATCCACCTAGTTTTCCGACCCACAATCCGTGCATCCACCTATTTTGCCGACCCACAATCCGGCCATCCACCTAGCTTTCCGACCCACAATCCGGCCATCCACCTAGTTTTCCGACCCACAATCAGCCATCCACCTATTTTGCCGACCCACAATCCGGCCATCCACCCTAGTTTACCGACCCACAATCCGGCCATCCACCTACAGTTTGCCGACCCACAATCCGGCCATACACCTAGTTCTGACCCACAATCCGGCCATCCACCTAGTTTTCCGACCCACAATCCAACTCCACTAGTTTTCCGACCCACAATCCGGCCATCCACCTAGTTTTCAAACCTAATCCGGCCATCCATCTAGTTTTCCGACCCACAATCCAGCCATCCTCCTAGTTCCGACCACAATCCGGCCATCCACCTAGTTTTCCGACCCACAATCGGCCATCCACCTAGTTTGCCGACACAATCCGGCCATCCACCTAGTTTTCCGACCCACAATCCGGCCATCCCTAGTTTTCAAACCCACAATCCGGCCATCCACCTAGTTTGGCGACCCACAATCCGGCCATCCACCTAGTTTACCGACCCACAATCCGGCCATCCACCTATTTTGCCGACCACAATCCGGCCATCCACTAGTTTTCGACCTAAATCCGGCCATCCACCTAGTTTTCCGACCCACAATCGGCCATCCACCTGGTTCCGACCCACAATCAGCCATCCGCTGAACTTTCTGACCCACAATCCGGCCATCCACCTAGTTTGCCGACCCACAATCCGGCCATCCACCTAGTTTTCCGACCCACAATAGGCAAAAACCACCTAGTTTGCCGACCCACAATCCGGCCATCCACCTAGTTTGCCGACCCACAATCCGGCCATCCACCTGGTTTTCCGACCCACAATCCGGCCATCCACCTAGTTTTCTGACCCACAATCCGGCCATCCACCTAGTTTGCCGACCCACAATCCGGCCATCCACCTGTTTTACGACCCACAATCGGCCATCCACCTAGTTTGCCGACCCAATAATCCGGCCATCCACCTATTTGCCGACTACAATCCGGCCATCCGTTTCCGACCCACAATCCGGCCATCCACCTAGTTTTCCGACCCACAATCCGCCGTCCACCAGTTTTCCGACCCAAAATCGGCCATCCACCTAGTTTTCCGACCCACAATCCGCCATCCACCTAGTTTTCCGACCCTAATCATCCGGCCATCCACCTAGTTCGCCGACCCACAATCAGCCATCCACCTAGTTTTCCGACCCACAATCCGGGCATCCACCTAGTTTTCCGACCCACAATCCGGCCATCCACCTAGTTCCGACCCACAATCCGGCCATCCACCTAGTTTGCCGACCCCAATCCGGCCATCCACCTGGTTTGCCGACCCACAATCCGGCCATCCACCTAGTTTGCCGACCCACAATCCGGCCATCCACCTAGTTTGGCGACCCACAATCCGAAAACCATCCACCTAGTTTGCCGACCCACAATCCGGCCATCCACCTAGTTTTCCGACCCACAATCCGGCCATCCACCTAGTTTTCCGACCCACAATCCGGCCATCCACCTATTTTGCCGACCCACAATCCGGCCATTCACCTAGTTTTCCGACCCACAATCCGGCAATCCACCTAGTTTTCCGACTCCACAATCCGGCCATCAACCTAGTTTTCTGACCCACAATCCGGCCATCCACTAGTTTGCCGACCCACAATCCGGCCATCACCTAGTTTGCCGACCCACAATCCGGCCATCCACCTAGTTTGCCGACCCACAATCCGGGCATCCACTAGTTTTCCGACCCACAATCGGCCATCCACCTAGTTTGCCGACCCACAATCCGGCCATCCACCTAGTTTGCCGACCCACAATCCGGCCATCCACCTGAGTTTGCTGACCCACAATCCGGCCATCCACCTAGTTCCAACCCACAATCCACCCAGCCACCCGGTTTTCCGATATAGGAACGGCTTTCAGTAAAGAAATGAATTAATTCAGATCAGACAGACATCTTGTCATTATGATACGAGGTTATCATATTGGACACAAAATGTCTACCTACGCCTCATATGTCGGCAACATACATGGAGAGAGGCTAAATTACTTCCTGAATATCTGCCGAATAGAACTAAACCATTTAAAGTTTATCTGTGAAAATTAATTTATTGTGTACTGTAATTCTTTGCTATTGCAAACAACGGCATGATTTTGTCTGGTTTAGATAATAAAGTACATTATAAAAAATATTTGAAAAGAAAACAACGTTTTTCTTGCGTACTAAAAACAGAAAATAATTTCTGAATAATTAGTAACATGGTAATAGTAATAGACTTTAAAGAGCTTTGATTTTTATAAACTGTGAAAAACGTTGGGCGCATATTTTATATTATAACTTGAATGTTTGTATTACAGTATTAGAATCATCAAATGTTAACAATTGTCCCAAAAGAATTATTACAGAAGGTTTCGAAATATAAGGATATTGCAGACCATTTAAAACAACTTAGTTGATAACCAAATGCATATGAGTATATACAATTCATTCTAGTGTTGTATAACATGCGCCCAACGTTTTTCGTTTTTATAAAAATCAGAAGCTCTTATAAATTATTTTATTACCATGTACCAATTTATTTAAAATTATGTGCTTTTTGGTAGAATGTGGCAGGAACTTTAACTGGACCTGACCATCAGTTGGTCATTGTCGGTCTAAAGACCCTCAAGTCAACAGATTAGCGCTTTTACCCCATACCATCAGTATTTATGTGGTTATTTATTTCTTTTCTCTTGTCATTCATTACTATTTCTGTTTTATTCTGAATTCAGTTTAGGTTCTGGAATATTCTATTTCTGTACTTTTCTAATTCCTGTTTCTGTCGTTCTCTATAGTTCTTTAAACTGATATATTCTATTATCTATGGTATAGCCACTGTCAAACGTTCTATCATCCATTTCTCTAAACGGGCATATTCTATTATCTATTGGTGGCATTGTCAAACCTTCCATCACATCTAAAAGTCGAACACACCAACACTCACGTGTTAAAACGTTTGCTCACTCATAATTCGAGAAAAAAACTTGCAACCAACAAAACTGAGTCGTCATTCTGCCAGCTGTTTCACTTGGTGAGTTGTTGTGACAGGTGCAGTGTGAGACGGATGAATCATGGAATCGTCAGATGTAGCATTTACACCAAGTTAAAAAATATTTAACTGTTTTACTTTATATACAAAGGTCATCTGAATAGGTCACACTGATCAATGTACTATATCTTACACTCACACTGTCACACACTCACACGCGTATATAGTCACACTTACATGCATATATACCCACACTGTCACACACTTACACGCGTATATACACCACACTGTCACACACTCACACGCGTATACCACACTGTCACACACTCACACGCGTATATAGTCACACTTACACGCGTATATACCCACACTGTCACACACTCACACGCGTATACCCACACACTGTCACACACTCACACGTATATAGTCACACTGTCACACACCCATGCGTATATAGTCACACTGTCACACACCCACACTGTCACACACTCACACGCGTATATAGTCACACTGCCACACACTCACACGCGTATATACCCACACTGTCACACTCACACGCGTATATACCCACACTGTCACACACTCACACGCGTATATACCCACACTGTCACACACTCACACGCGTATATAGTCACACTGTCACACACCCACACTGTCACACACTCACACGCGTATATAGTCACACTGCCACACACTCACACGCGTATATACCCACACTGTCACACACTCACACATATATACCCACACTGTCACACTCACGCATTATATACCCACACTGTCACACACTCACACGCGTATATAGTCACACTGTCACACCCACACTGTCACACACTCACACTCGTATATACCCACACTGTCACACACTAGCACTGTCATATATAAACAAAATATCCCACATACACACTGTCACACACCAACACTGTCATATACAATAACAACATACATCCAAGCTGTCACACAGAATCATAATGTCACACGCCCACACCACAGGAATGCATGACGTGTTTGGAGGGAGTGGAGGGGATCAGTCTATTTTAACGGTTATAGATTCATGCAGCTAAATAGAAACAAATAGGCCTACATCTTGCATTGAAATGAACATTTTCATTTGTTAAAAAAAATTAAAAAGTGAAAGAAATGTTCATACTTTAAAAAAATTGTATGAGATAACTGTTGATGAAAATAATCAAAGCCCTGGTTTGATCCTTATGTTACATCATTTCAAAATGATTTCATCACAAATGATCCATTACCCCAGTGACACATTTTGAAATGTTTACAGTAACTGGTTGATTGGGCACGGAGTGTGAGTTGACAGGACTCGGTGGTACAGTGTTTAGTTGTTTAGACTGAAGCAGAACTCTTTTGTGTCAGCCACATAAACTTTGACCCTTACAGAACTGAAATATAAGGTAATGAAACTTTATATGGGTTCTAAATTTTAGGTTAATAATATATTTTGTTGTTATTTCCACTGCAGTTTACAAGGTGTTGGTCGTTTTCTATAGGCCTCTGCTTACCTGAATCTTTAGTTGAATCTGAAGATATATGTAGCTTGTGACTACATATTTTGTATTCCTTCTCTCAGAGTTTTATGTTTGAAGTAATTCATAACACTAAAACTACTATGAAATGTATTAGTAGTAATACCTGAATGAAATGTATTAGTAGTAATACCTGTTTGAAATGTATTAGTATTAATACCTGTATGAAATGTATTAGTAATACCTGTATTAAATGTATTAGTATTAATACTATATAAATGTATTAGTATTAATACCTGTATGAAATGTATTAGTAGTAATACCTGTATGAAATGTATTAGTAGTAATACCTGTATGAGAAATATTAGTAGTAATACCTGTATGAAATGTATTAGTAGTAATACCTGTATGAAATGTATTAGTAGTAATACCTGTATGAAATGTATTAGTAATAATGTATGAAATGTATTAGTAGTAATACCTATGAAATATTAGTAGTAATACCTGTATAAATGTATTAGTAGTAATACATGTATGAAATGTATTAGTAGTAATACCTGTATAAATGTATTAGTAGTAATACCTGTATAAAATGTATTAGTAGTACCTGTATGAAATGTATTAGTAGTAATATCTGTATGAAATGTATTAGTAGTAATACCTGTATGAAATGTATTAGTAGTAATACCTGTATGAAATGTATTAGTAGTAATACCTGTATGAAATGTATTAGTAGTAATATCTGTTAAATTATTTTAAAAGGATCTGTTAGTTTGGTGTTACTATTGTTTATAAAATATCATTTTGTTGTTACAAGGCAAATCACGTGTATTTGTAAACCTATAGTTCTCAGCAGCAGAGAATATTTTATGGAATTATGACTTAGAGACATGGGGGGGGGTGGTTTGGAAGGGAGAGAGAGAGAGAGAGAGAGAGAGAGAGAGAGAGAGAGAGTTGTATCAGTTTTAAAAAAAGCAGCCGGTTTCCTGTCGCTAAAAAGTTCAATAAAATTTTAAAATAATGACTTATTGCACGAAGTGAAATCAAATCTTGACAAAATGTAACACAAACATGATATTTCTAATCGATTTGTTATTCGATCGAATAGATTTAATAAGTTTGAAAAAGAAGTGGACAATTTTTACATTCAAAATTATTGGAAAATTCTTCACAAAAATCCCAATATAATGATCAGCCTTTTTGTTTATGTTTCCACTTCTTCGTTTTTTTATGCCCCGTAAAACATCAAAACATTTTGCTAATTTGACTGTTGTAGCTCAAAATATCATTTAAATTGATATTTTTTTCAAACAAATGAATATATGACAGTTACTTCACATGAAAACATCATTTCTTGAATCCGGAATAAAAAGTCAAACCTTTTATTATAATGTCTCAATGTAAAAAGATGTGTGGTATTAAGACAACTTTACATTTTAAAATGAATCTTAATAATATCAGTTGCAAACTGGTTTATAAATCAACGTTTACCACTATTCTTATTGTCTCCATGTCCCGGGAGTTAGATAGGTTTAGGCCCCTAGCTCGAAGTAAATTTACGGCCTTAATAATCGAAAGGTAGAGAATAAAAAATTATACAGGTGTTAACCTGATGTATTCGTGGCACTTTCGAAGTCAGGTATCAGAGTGCTCACAAAGTGGGCCGTTGAATCACTTCTGGTCTGTAGTAAACTAGGATGCTGGTCACCGTTAATAATTACAGGCCAAACCTTTTACCATGTTTCTTATGTACTTTACAAAATACTAAACTGTAGGGGCGACCGATATGCCTTTTTTACCGATAGTCCGATACCGATATTTTCCCCCAGCATTTTACCGATACCGATACCGATACCGATATTTTCTTTTTAGACTGTCCATTATTTATGTCAACAATTTTTGGCGATTTTACCTCCCCCCTCCCCTTGTCAACAACTTGTCAAACTTCAGAGACCCCTATAAAATTACGTCAACATTTGATTACCCCCTAAAAAGGTGGCTTCCAAAATGTTTATGTGGCAAAATTATTAGGAATATAGTTAGTTTAATTAAAATACTGAATGTTAAGCAGTAACACAGAACTACAAACGCTGCTTAATTTTCCACTTTATTAAGTAATTATATTAAATTTAAAAAAGTAACATTGTTGACGTCAACTTTTCTTGACCTCCCCTCCCCCTTGTCAACAATTTTCAAAAAATTTCTGACCTCCCCTATTTTGTTGACGTATTAATGGACAGCTTAAGCAACAACAATGCCAAACACGTGTTATTCGTGCTGAATGACGTATTTCAACCCATGTTTACATATTTTGTAACACTTCGCCCACGCGTTCTTGTTCCCCCCCCAGATACCGATATTTTTTTAATCAATAATGCCAAACACGTGCTTTTCGTGCTGAAGCTAATGACGTATGTCAATCCATGCTTACCCCTTCCCTGTCATATTTCGTGACACTTCGCCCACACGTAAGTCTTGTCCCCCCCCCTCCCCCAACTTCCCATCCCAACAAAAAATACACACAGATGTTCACTAATTGTATCATTCAAGGTCATACATTAGAATTAAGAAATGCCAATCCTATTGTTTCAAGGTCATATCTCTGATGTAGACATGACAATTTTTGTTCTGTGTACGGGTTTTTTTTTCCTTTTTTAAATCTTGTCTGATCTGGTTATAAATTGGGTTTTACTGATTTTTTTCTACAACTCTGTTTGAAAAAAAAAAAAACAATGTATCGGCAGCCAAAAACGGCCGGTCTGACAATTAACCCATAGTGCAATATCGGTTCGACTATCGGTCGCTCCCTACAACAATCGGCCGATCCGATATTAACCGATAGTGCCAATATCGGTCCGATACCGATACCGATCCGATTATCGGTCGCTCCCTACTAAACTGTTTAGACATTTAGAGTAGAAAGAATTCAGAACATGTTCACTGTATCAGTATGTAACAACAATAAATTATTTCTGTGAGTGTATTTCTGTAAGTGTATTTCTGGTGTATTTCTGTGAGTGTATTTCTGTGCGTGTATTATTTCTGTGTGTATTTCTGTCAGTGTATATCTGGTGTTATTTGTGAGATTATATTTCTGTGAGTGTATTTCATGTGTATTATTTCTGTTATGTATTTCTGTCAGTGTATTTCTGTCAGTGTATTTCTGTGAGTTTATTTCTGTGAGTATATTTCTGTCAGTGTATTTCTGTGAGTGTATTTCTGTGAGTGTATTTCTGTGAGTGTATTTCTGTGCATGTATTATTTCTGTGAGTGTATTTCTGTGAGTGTATTTCTGTGAGTGTATTTCTGTGAGTATATTTCTGTGAGTATATTTCTGTGAGTATATTTCTGTATATTTCTGTGAGTGTATTTCTGTGAGTATAATTCTGTGAGGTGTATTTCTGTGTGTGTATTCTGTGAGTATATTTCTGTGTATATTTCTGTGAGTATATTTCTGTGAGTGTATTTCTGTGTGTATTTCTGTGAGTATATTTCTGTGAGTATATTTCTGTGTATATTTCTGTGAGTGTATTTCTGTGAGTATATTTCTGTGAGTGTATTTCTGTGTGTGTTTCTGTGAGTATATTTCTGTGAATATATTTCTGTGAGTGTATTTCTGAGTATATTTCTGTGAGTGTATTTCTGTGAGTATATTTCTGTGAGTATGTTTCTGTGAGTGTATTTCTGTGAGTGTATTTCTGTGAGTATATTTCTGTGAGTGTATTTCTTTGCGTGTATTTCTGTGAGTGTATTTGTGAGTATATTTCTGTGGTGTGTATTTCTCTGAGTGTATTTCTCTGAGTGTATTTCTCTGAGTGTATTATTATCGCAATCAAGAGCAACAAACTTGATGTTTAAAATGTAAATAAGTAGACTTCACTGCGGTGAATCATTAGTTTTCCGAGTAAACATATTTCGTCATATTTCTCTAACGTATACTGTATTTCTGTAACATGTTTCTTTAAGATTCAGGTCAACATGACATCTCCAGTTACTCTCTTCAAAAAGATGAATCTCATTAATTCAAAAACCAGGTCATTTGAGTTGTGATCTTAGGTCAAAATGGAGTTGGCAAAACAGGTAAAAATAGACAGTTTTAGTATTGTACATTACATATCAATATAACAGACAGTTTTAGTAGTCTACATGACATCTCAATATAGCAGACAGTTTTAGTATTGTACATGACATCTCAATATAACAGACAGTTTTAGTATTGTACATGACATCTCAATATAACAGACAGTTTTAGTATTGTACATGACATCTCAATATAACAGACAGTTTTAGTATTGTACATGACATCTCAATATAACAGACAGTTTTAGTATTGTACATTACATCTCAATATAACAGACAGTTTTAGTAGTGTACATTACATCTCAATATAACAGACAGTTTTAGTATTGTACATTACATCTCAATATAACAGACAGTTTTAGTATTGTACATTACATCTCAATATAACAGACAATTTTAGTAGTGTACATTACATCAATATAACAGACAGTTTTAGTATTGTACATTACATATCAATATAACAGACAGTTTTAGTATTGTACATGACATCTCAATATAACAGACAGTTTTAGTATTGTACATGGCATCTCAATATAACAGACAGTTTTAGTATTGTACATGACATCTCAATATAACAGACAGTTTTAGTATTGTACATGACATCTCACATAACACAGTTTTAGTATTGTACATTACATCTCAATATAACAGACAGTTTTAGTAGTGTACATTACATCTCAATATAACAGACAGTTTTAGTATTGTACATTACATATCAATATAACAGACAGTTTTAGTAGTGTACATTACATATCAATATAACAGACAGTTTTAGTATTGTACATGACATCTCAATATAACAGACAGTTTTAGTAGTGTACATACATATCAATATAACAGACAGTTTTAGTAGTGTACATTACATAACAATATAACAGACAGTTTTAGTAGTGTACATTACATCTCAATATAAAGGCAGTTCTAGTAGTGTACACATCTCAATAACAGACAGTTTAGTAGTGTACATGACATCTCAATATAACAGACAGTTTTAGTAGTGCACATTACATCTCAATATAACAGACAGTTTTAGTGTTGTACATTACATCTCGATATAACAAATATTTCATTAGGTTATTGTCTTCTACTTCACACAGCAAAAAAAAATGAAGCACATTTCAACAGGCATCAGAATCAATAGACAAACTTGTTTGTGACTAATACCTCTGCCAATGTGCCAGACAAACCTGTTTGTGACTAATACCTCTGCCAATGTGCCAGACAAACCTGTTTGTGACTAATACCTCTGCCAATGACAAACCTGTTTGTGACTAATACCGCTGCCAATGTGCCAGAAAGGAAACTCCCATTGACTTATCTGTCCAATGACATTTTTAAAATATAAGACTATATTAAAAAGACTACAAAACCACATTTGAATGACTATCTACATGTGTCCATTTTCTAAAGTATATCTACTATTCTCTACTTCATTGTCTTATGTTGAGTTCAGGAAGTCTAAGTAAATAATTTATAATTAGTGTTTTACAAAATACCAAGAGGCGCGAAAATAATATGGTCTAGTCACGGCTCGTGAACAGTTTATACGTTATAGGGCCCTAGACAAAGGTACATTTGGGGGTATATCAAAGTTACATTTGGGCCCTAATAAATAGTGGCTCTCGGCAGAGTAATTTTTTAATTGGCGGGTGGGGACACGCAAGAACGAAAATTAGGCGCCTCTTGTAGACATTAGGCCCCAAATGTTTTTAATTCTGAGGTCCCCCTGAAAACCTTCAACTATTGAAACATTTTTTTCACGGGGCCCATGAATAGGGCCCAGATTGCCTTCCTTTTTGACGAGAAAAATACCTAACAGTGGGGACGGGACCATGGCAGACGTCAAGTTCGCCTACCATACATAAGACTCTGAATATGTATACAAGTCCCCTGATTGTATACAATGTTGTATTGGACTTTATTAGGGATTTACATCAACTTGTAACCAATCAAAATGTGTCTAGTGTGAAGTCATCAGTACAAGAAGGTTAATAGATGCTGGACGGCGGCAGCTGTTTCATAAACAAAACATTTTAATATGACTCAGTCTAGTTGAATGTTTCAATATGACTCAATCTATTTAACATTTAATATGAAAGTCTAGTTTAACATTTTAATATGACTCAATCTAGTTGAACATTTTAATATGAAAGTCTAGTTGAACATTTCAATATGAATCAATCTATTGAACATTTTAATATGAAAGTCTAGTTTAACATTTTAATATGAAAGTCTAGTTTAACATTTTAATATTACTCAGTCTAGTTGGACATTTTAACATGAAAGTCTAGTTTAACATTTCAATATGACTCAATCTAGTTGAACATTTTAATATGAAAGTCTGTTGAACATTTTACATATGAAAGTCTAGTTGAACATTTTAATATGACTCAGTCTATAAACATTTCAATATGACTCAGTCTAGCTGAACATTTTAAACGATCAGTTCGACGCTCAAATATGATCATCTAGTTGAACATTTTAATATGACTCAGTCTAGTTGAACATTTTAATATGACTCAATCTAGTTGAACATTAAAATAACTCAGTCTAGTTGAGCAGCTTTCAATATGACTCAGTCTAGTTGAATGTTTCAATATGGCTAGTCTATGAATGTTTCAATATGTCTCAGTCTAGTTTAACATTTTAATATGTCTCAGTCTAGTTGAACATTTTAACATGAAACTGATCACAGTTGAACATTTCAATAAAGTATGCTCAGTCTAGTTTAACATTTTATGCAACAGTCTATTGAACATTTCAATAAATCAGTCTATTGAACATTTAATATGACTCAGTCTAGTTTAATATTTCAATATGACTCAGTCAGTGAATATTGTTGTCTTTATGTCTAACATAGGCGCATAATTCGGTTATACTCTTTCGTTCATTAACTTGTTTTAAGGTCCAGTCATTAACATGCTATTAAAAAAGCCATTTTGGTTAAAAATGTTTAGAAGCATATTTTAAATACAATTTGCTAGAATGTAATGGTTTGTACAGATTTAATAGATAGAGCCGACATGATAGATAATAACAAATACTTGACATAAGATCACAAAATCGACATAACTTTATGAAATTTTTGACAACTGTTTACCCTTAAACAAAAAAAGTCAATAGTTATGGTGGCTAATAAAAACTTACATTTAGTTGTATATACATACAAATGATGTTATGTTGTTTAATACACATAAGAAGTCTTTAGATGTTTGTATGTAGAAGTAATTGTAATCGATTGCAATCTCAAAAAGGTTATCAAATGAGATGTAAAAATACAATGGACGGCAGGTAATCGAAAATTTTGCACTAAAAGTATGTTTGTTGTTTGTGTCGTGTAAGTCATCCAAGTTTTTTTGTTTTTTTTTTCCAAATAAGCATTGTTTGGTTAATATTTTTATTTATAAATATTTATACTACAATGTTGATAATCTGGATATTGAGCATGTCTGATATCAATGTTGGACTATCCACAGCACTGAGTAAGATTCTTAACCAGACGATACATTGGCGACTCATCCTTTATTAGGTCAGACCATTTTAGTTAATCTTCTTATTTCATTTTAGATATAAACAACGTGAATATGGTTTACTGTCTTTCTCACTACTGGATAAATTATGTTTAAATGTAAATAAAATGAATTGCAATGATAATAAATATAACCCATTTTACACAGACCTATTGATACCCTTATACACGGTATAATTATGTTCATTTTGAATGACCTATTGATACCCTATATACGGTATAATTATGTTCATTTTGAATGACCTATTGATACCCTTATACACGGTATAATTATGTTCATTTTGAATGACCTATTGATACCCTTATACACGGTATAATTTGTTCATTTTGAATGACCTATTGATACTCTTATACACGGTATAATTATGTTCATTTTGAATGACCTATAAAAATGTATGCCTTACGCTCTATATTCAAATAAAACATGTTGTTTTACTTCTGTTATGTAAACTTACAAAACGAAAATTTTCTATTTATCATTTTCAGAGGGGTGTACACTTGTCAAAGGTGTTTAGATGGAACAAATGTTGAATTCGAAGTCTGGGATACTGCAGGCCAGGTTGGTAACATTTACATTTTGGACTAAAGTTAAAATATATTTTTTGGCACAAAGATAAGACATCTATATGTTCGTTGTAAGACCACATCTTTATAATGGTACAGAAAAATACATATCTATATGTGATCCAAAAATCACACACCTATATATTGGTAAAAAAATCACACACCTATATAATGGTCCATAAATCACACCTATAATGGTCCATAAATCACACCTATATAATGGTCCATAAATCACAGCCTATATATTGGTAAAAAATCACACATATATATTGGTAAAAAATCACACACTATAATGGCCCATAAATCACACACCTATATGGTCCATAAATCACACACCTATATAATGGTCCATAAATCACACACCTGTATAATGGTCCATAAATCACACACCTATATAATGGTCCATAAATCACACACCTATATAATGGTCAATAAATCACACACCTATATAATGGTCCATAAATCACACACCTATATAAAGGTCCATAAATCACACACCTATATAAAGGTCCAAAAACTTAAGTCTATAACTTGGTCCAAAGAACATGTATCAATATCTTAGTTCAAAAAGGTGGTCTTTGGGCTCGTCAATTAATTACGTCAACAACTTATTGGGGTGGGGGGTGACAGTTGGGGGGTCTTTGGGACGAAGTAGGGTGAATATTATTTAAAGTCAACAATGTCGTTCTTTTGAAGGATGAAGTCAATGATTTATTTTTCAACCAAACACTGAAAGTTTGTTGGACCTAATACAAATAGAACTTTAGACAAATATCATTTGTAATTTCTCAGATCGATGAAATAAATCCGTGGTGTCTATAATACTATAGTGGCAAATTTTATATTAAGTTTAGTATAGTTTACAAGTATATATAAAATAAACTTCACTGGAGCTATTTTTACAAATTTGAAACTATAATCCAGGGGTGAGCAAACTACGGCTGCGGCATGCATCGGCCCGTCGGCGTATATTATGCGGCCCGTTTGCATGTACAAGTTACGATCCTATGTCAATGTTAATTATCTTTGTTTGGAGTTTTTGCTATATTTTGTAAATTTTAATCCGACTATTTGATTTGAATCTAGTGATATTAAATCATTTTTATTGCTCCAGAATATTAGTTAGAGCTGCTTTTTCTAAAAGCAGACTATGACCTGAAGGAGAAGTTGAAGTCATTTATTTTGTTGAAATAATTATGAATAGTAAAGTCTTATTACCTAAATTAGAAACTGATTAAGTTTGTATTTTAAAATGTGTAGATGTGTGTAATAGAGTGTGCATGTGAAATAAAATGACAAATTATCTTAAATTAATTTTCATGCGTTGTAAATTGTAATTCAAGTAGACAAAATATATATGCAGCCCGCCAATAAAAATCAAGTTTTCAATGTGGCCCTCCGTAGAAAAAGTTTGCCCACCCATGCGATAACCAATTACATTTTGACATTGCTTAATATGTGAATCGGTCGGCGTATTCTGTCAGATATTTCAGTCGGCATAGCGGCTCATTCACCAATATAAGATGAGTACAAGATGTTTTATGATGTGAAATGTCACAACCGTTTATTGTGGACTTGGCAAGTCTGATATGAGATAGAAAAACAATTCATTCTGATCCCCCTCGACAACACATTTCTTTCAATTAATTTAATTTGTCTCTTTTTAGCTAAAACAGATTTCTAACTCTAACAAAATATTATTGTTTTATTAGAAGAGACAGTAAACACAACATCTATGGTAAACACTACCTGACCTAATATTGCCCAATGACATTCGGCATTACCGACAGTGCCAAAGCCGGATTGGCTGATTATCTCTACGTCATAATTATTAGCCTTAAGTATCCTAATAAATCATAACCTTTAACTTTTTTATTACTGAAATCATGTTCAAATTTCTTTGGTTGTTGTTGTTTTTTATTTGTCTATTTTCATTATTACTAAAACTATCAATAATCATTCATTTTACTGCGGATAAATATTGTTTACTTATGCCGGATAGGGTGGTGTCGGGTATTAGCGAATCGAATAGTCTATACTGTATAAACAAAACTCTTATATAGGCCTAATATTTGAAAGTTGGAGATGGGTTTCATTATTTGTTAAAACTCCTTGTATGGATGGAGACTCTTTGATTTTGTTACATTAAAAAATTTATATTTCAATGTTTACAATTAGACGCGGAGTTTGTTGGGAGAGAAACGGAAACGGGGGGTGTTTATACTTTTTTTCGTTTTCATAAGTTTTTATTTTTTTTTTGGGGGTCTACTATAAAATTTATATAATGTGTTGACGTAATAAATGGACGAGTCTTTGTTTTGTTTTTTCTTTCAGAATGAAAACAGTAAATTGAAGGAACAAATTCGCTGGGCAGACGCCATCATTCTAATATATGACGTCACGGACAGGTGTAGTTTCAACGAATGTAGCCAGTTGAAGTTTTTAACCCAGGAGCTCTCTCGCAGAGCCAAACAGAAATATTTCACCGATACCAGGTCAGAGAGCCTGGATCACTTGCCAGTTGTACTGGTGGGAAACAAAATAGACAAGGAAGTTGAGAGGATGGTCAGCTACAGAGAAGGGGAGACCAAGAGCCGGCAGTTGAACTGCGTGGCGTTCAGGGAGCTCTCGGTCAGTGAGACCGTGCAGGGAGTGACGTCATTGTTTGAAGAGTTGTACCTGTACTGCAGGAGCGTGAGGAAGCTGTCGCCCCACCACGCTAGCACTTCCAGGCTCAACTTGCTGGCTGACCAGCTGGCGACATGCAGCTCGTCTGTTGAAGACCTGGCGGAGAGAAAGTCGGTCAGTTTACCTGTGACCCCCGAGTCGAACGAGGCGGAGAGACTGGACGCCACCGGACTGGACTGTCTGGCTGACGACACCTGGATGAAGTCCAGATCCAGACGCAGAGAGGCGCTGTTTATGAGTTGACGGCTGATGGTGCACACCACGTGACAGAACTGATACTTGATGAGTTGGCGGCTGATGGTGCAGACCACGTGACAGAACTGATACTTGATGAGTTGACGTCTGGTGGTGCAGACCACGTGACAGAACTGATACTTGATGAGTTGACGGCTGATGGTGCAGACCACGTGACAGAACTGATACTTGATGAGTTGACGGCTGATGGTACAGACCACATGACAGAACTGATGCTTGATGAGTTGACGGCTGATGGTGCAGACCACGTGACAGAACTGATGCTTGATGAGTTGACGGCTGATGGTGCAGACACTTGACAGAACTTATACTTGATGAGTTGACTGCTGATGGTACAGACCACATGACAGAACTGATGCTTGATGAGTTGACGGCTGATGGTACAGACCACGTGACAGAACTGATACTTGATGAGTTGACGGCTGATGGTACCGACCACATGACAGAACTGATGCTTGATGAGTTGACGGCTGATGGTACAGACCACATGACAGAACTGATGCTTGATGAGTTGACGGCTGATGGTATAGACCACGTGACAGAACTGATACTTGATGAGTTGACTGCTGATGGTACAGACCACGTGACAGAACTGATGCTTGATGAGTTGACGGCTGGTGGTGCAGACCACGTGACAGAACTGATACTTGATGAGTTGACGGCTGATGGTACAGACCACATGACAGAACTGATGCTTGATGAGTTGACGGCTGGTGGTGCAGACCACGTGACAGAACTGATACTTGATGAGTTGACAATTTTTACTTAAGCACCCACTGGACTGGTCCACCACTGGAAGCCAATCTGCCACGGTTTGGTGACCACTGGAAGCCAATCTGCCACGGTTTGGTGACCACTGGAAGCCAATCTGCCACGGTTTCCGTCATCAAAAACAACAGAGTGAAACTTTCACATCCATTAGGTCACTCATGTCACATGTTGGTGACCACTGGTGTTGATGTCCGCAGGTCACTCATGTCGCATGTGTCACAGTGTGGTGACCACTGGTTTTGATGTCCACAAATAACGAGATCAATGTCTCACACTGAAACTAAAAAGATGGACATAAAAAAAGTTTTAAACTATGCATAGTTGACAGTAGACCAATGACATTTAATAAAATAAATTATTGGTAATGGATGATGTCAGTTAATGATGTGTACAGAAGATTTGATCTATAAGTGACCAGTTGACCGCTTGCTACCAACAAACGAATACAGAAATTAGGCGCAAAAAAATCATTTCAATTTTCTTTCATTATGTCCCTTTGATCAAATTTATTTTTGACTTCCCTGTTTTAATCTTCATTATTAGTGATCTCAGTTTTTTCTCTGACCGTTTTAAGTTTTAATAAAACGTACAAATATCTCAAAACTAATTCATTTTAGTTTTTTTCTTTTTTTACTAAAATGACTTATATTGTGTATCCATTACATTGCACATAACTAGTGTTCCCTTAAAACTGTGCGTGTGTGTGTGGGCAGGCTACTTAGTTACACAATACACGTGCTGGCTACTTAGTTACACAATACACTTGCAGACTGATTAGTTACACAATACACTTGCAGACTGCTTAGTTACACAATACACGTGCTGGCTACTTAGTTACACAATACACTTGCAGACTGCTTAGTTACACAATACACTTGAAGACTGCTTAGTTACACAATACATGCTGGCTACTTAGTTACACAATACACTTGCAGACTGATTAGTTACACAATACACTTGCAGGCTACTTAGTTACACAATACACGTGCTGGCTACTTAGTTACACAATACACTTGCAGACTGATTAGTTACACAATACACTTGCAGGCTACTTAGTTACACAATACACTTGCAGACTGCTTAGTTACACAATACACTTGCAGGCTACTTAGTTACACAATACACTTGCAGACTGCTTAGTTACACAATACACGTGCTGGCTACTTAGTTACACAATACACGTGCAGGCTACTTAGTTACACAATACACTTGCAGACTGCTTAGTTACACAATACACTAGGACTGCTTAGTTACACAATACACGTGCTGGCTACTTAGTTACACAATACACGTGCAGGCTACTTAGTTACACAATACACTTGCAGACTGCTTAGTTACACAATACACGTGCTGGCTACTTAGTTACACAATACACGTGCTGGCTACTTAGTTACACAATACACGTGCAGGCTACTTAGTTACACAATACACGTGCAGGCTACTTAGTTACACAATACACGTGCAGGCTACTTAGTTACACAATACATGTGCAGGCTACTTAGTTACACAATACACGTGCTGGCTACTTAGTTACACAATACATGTGCTGGCTACTTAGTTACACTATACACGTGCTGGCTACTTAGTTACACAATACATGTGCTGGCTACTTAGTAACACAATACACGTGCTGGCTACTTAGTTACACAATACATGTGCAGGCTCCTTAGTTACACAATACACGTGCTGGCTACTTAGTTACACAATACACTTGCAGACTACTTAGTTACACAATACACTTGCAGACTGCTTAGTTACACAAATCACGTGCTGGCTACTTAGTTACACAATACATGAGCAGGCTACTTAGTTACACAATACACGTGCTGGCTACTTAGTTACACAATACACTTGCAGACTACTTAGTTACACAATACATGTGCAGGTTACTTAGTTACACATACACGTGCTGGCTACTTAGTTACACAATACATGTGCAGGCTACTTAGTTACACAATACGTGCTGGCTACTTAGTTACACAATACATGTGCAGGTTACTTAGTTACACAATACACGTGCTGGCTACTTAGTTACACAATACACGTGCAGGCTACTTAGTTACACAATACACGTGCTGGCTACTTAGTTACAAATACACTTGCAGACTGCTTAGTTACACAATACACTTGCAGACTGCTAGTTACACAATACACGTGCAGGCTGCTTAGTTACAATACACTTGCAGACTGCTTAGTTACACAATACACTTGCAGACTGCTTAGTTACACAATACACGTGCTGGCTACTTAGTTACACAATACATGAGCAGGCTACTTAGTTACACAATACACGTGCTGGCTACTTAGTTACACAATACACTTGGAGACTACTTAGTTACACAATACATGCAGGCTACTTAGTTACACAATACACGTGCTGGCTACTTAGTTACACAATACATGTGCAGGCTACTTAGTTACACAATACACGTGCTGGCTACTTAGTTACACAATACACTTGCAGACTACTTAGTTACACAATACATGTGCAGGCTACTAGTTACACAATACATGTGACTACTTAGTTACACAATACACTTGCAGACTGCTTAGTTACACAATACACTTGCAGACTGCTTAGTTACACAATACACGTGCAGGCTGCTTAGTTACACAATACACTTGCAGACTGCTTAGTTACACAATACACTTGCAGACTGCTTAGTTACACAATACACTTGCAGACTGCTTAGTTACACAATACACGTGCTGGCTACTTAGTTACACAATACATGTGCAGGCTGCTTAGTTACACAATACACGTGCAGGCTACTTATTTACACAATACACTTGCAGACTGTTCAGTTACACAATACACGTGCTGGCTACTTAGTTACACAATACACGTGCAGGCTACTTAGTTACACAATACATGTGCAGGTTACTTAGTTACACAATACACGTGCTGGCTACTTAGTTACACAATACACTTGCAGACTACTTAGTTACACAATACACGTGCAGGCTGCTTAGTTACACAATCCATGTGCAGGCTACTTAGTTACACAATACACTTGCAGACTGCTTAGTTACACAATACACTTGCAGACTGCTTAGTTACACAATACACGTGCTGGCTACTTAGTTACACAATACATGAGCAGGCTACTTAGTTACACAATACACGTGCTGGCTACTTAGTTACACAATACACTTGGAGACTACTTAGTTACACAATACATGTGCAGGCTACTTAGTTACACAATACACGTGCTGGCTACTTAGTTACACAATACATGCAGGCTACTTAGTTACACAATACACGTGCTGGCTACTTAGTTACACAATACACTTGCAGACTACTTAGTTACACAATACATGTGCAGGCTACTTAGTTACACAATACACGTGCTGACTACTTAGTTACACAATACACTTGCAGACTGCTTAGTTACACAATACACTTGCAGACTGCTTAGTTACACAATACACGTGCAGGCTGCTTAGTTACACAATACACTTGCAGACTGCTTAGTTACACAATACACTTGCAGACTGCTTAGTTACACAATACACTTGCAGACTGCTTAGTTACACAATACACGTGCTGGCTACTTAGTTACACAATACATGTGCAGGCTGCTTAGTTACACAATACGTGCAGGCTACTTATTTACACAATACACTTGCAGACTGTTCAGTTACACAATACACGTGCTGGCTACTTAGTTACACAATACACGTGCAGGCTACTTAGTTACACAATACATGTGCAGGTTACTTAGTTACACAATACACGTGCTGGCTACTTAGTTACACAATACACTTGCAGACTACTTAGTTACACAATACACGTGCAGGCTGCTTAGTTACACAATCCATGTGCAGGCTACTTAGTTACACAATACACGTGCAGGCTGCTTAGTACACAATACACGTGCAGGCTGCTTAGTTACACAATACACTTGCAGGCTGCTTAGTTACTCAATACACGTGCAGGCTGCTTAGTTACACAATACACTTGCAGGCTGCTTAGTTACACAATACACGTGCAGGCTACTTAGTTACACAATACACTTGCAGGCTGCTTAGTTACACAATGCACTTGCAGGCTGCTTAGTTACACAATACACGTGCTGGCTACTTAGTTACACTATACAACAAAGCGCACAAATAATTTGTTTAGTAGTCTCTTATAACGCTTTATTACGTATACAGATGTAAATTTTCTTCCATAGTTGTTCACAGCCAATAAATGTTGCCGCATACAGCAATCGGTATACATAGGGCACGTTGTTCAAACTTTACAAAGTAAAGCATTATTTGTGTATTTCATTCATAGTCAATATCTCCAGTAACAGACAGCTATAATATTCGATCCATGACAATTGAAATGAGCATTCAGATTTAATAAACAGTTTCATTATTTGTACATTCTCTACTAAACATGTTATTATGAATAGTGTGTAGACAGTGTATTTACTTTCAATCTTAAATATTGGTTTACTGATAGCGTCTATGTACTTTCACGGTTAAATGTTGGTTTAATGATAGCGTCTGTGTATTTTCACGGTTAAATATTGGTTTACTGATAACGTCTGTGCACTTTGACGGTTAAATATTGGTTTATTAATAGTATGTAGGCGATTTCAATTTCTAATTAAAGATGTTTTATTATTGGTGTTTAGGTACTTTAAATCCTGAAGATTGGTTTAGATATAGTGATTGTGTATTTTTCACTGCTCAAGATTGTTTTTTAGAAGTGAATATGTACTTGCAATCTTAAATATTGGTTCAGTTATTATGTTTATGTACTTTCATTGTTACAAATTGTTTTATTAATAGTGGATGGATACTTTCAAGCTTACAGATGTTTTATTGATTGTGTTTGACCATTACACTCCAAGGATAACGTACGCTGACAATATTTTACTAAGTCCATTGATAAATGTAAATTTTAATTTTCACTTTAACCAGATATTTAGCAATCATGAAATATGTGTATGTCCCTTAATGTTTCTTCAAGTCAAGTTCATTAAGTTCAACTATTTGTATGCCCCTTAATGTTTCTTCAAGTCAAGTTCATTAAGTTCAACTATTGTTATGTCCCCTTAATGTTTCTTCAAGTCAAGTTCATTAAGTTCAACTATTGTTATGTCCCTTAATGTTTCTTCAAGTCAAGTTCATTAAGTTCAACTATTGATGTCCCTTTAATGTTTCTTCAAGTCAAGTTCAATAAGTTCAACTATTGTGATGTCCCTTTAATGTTTCTTCAAGTCAAGTTCAATAAGTTCAACTATTGTGATGTCCTTTAATGTTTCTTCAAGTCAAGTTCAATAAGTTCAACTATTGTGATGTCCCTTTAATGTTTCTTCAAGTCAAGTTCATTAAGTTTCTGTGTTTTTCTTTCTACTTCTTTATAGGATTTTTTTTTCCCTTTCCGAAGATACCGAGGAAATAAAGCGAATGTTTAAACAATCAGGAAGTCGTAACATCTTTTCAACTCTCATAAACTCCTTCCCCCCAATCCACATTGCCTCTTGCAGTTGCTCTCACTGTATTCTATTGGGTAGGTAAACCACACTCAGCACATGCAGTGTAAAATCATATTACTGCTCAATTCTGGGTTGGGTTATGTGTATTGAATGACCATTCATATCAAAGATTTGTGTGATTTGGTTGTCATGGTTACTGCCAAAGTCGTAGAGAGAAATTGTGGCTCGGTGCAATGATGCTTATTGTTATTGTTCAAGTGTTCATAGTTTATGATGTGTATTGAAATGGATAACTAATTGGAAAAAAACAAATAACAAGTTTGAATTGAATTGAGATTTGAGAACAATAATTCTGTATTTCTGTACTTTACAAGTACTTTACAAGTTCCAGTGGTGCCACACAATCACAGCTGAGCACCGCGGGCCGCGGCTACGTCATACCGTCGTTTAAACCAAAGAACACAGATCATAGAGCAAGCGAGAATCGCCGAAGATGGCTTGGTGACATAGAGATCACCAAAGACCTTTAAATTTATACTAGACCGCTAACGTAATGTTAATTTTTACTCAAAAATGATACGCATTTTTAACAATTGAGTGAACGATAATATAAATCAAAATTTTTTTAAAGCATATTTGACTTTTAATTCCTTGTTTAAATAGAATTATAATAACCTTTATTATAAAATAGAATGAAAAAATAGAAAAATTGGGAAGGAATTGCTTTTAATGGAAGACGTTACGTTAGGGTTAGATTACCAACTCAGTGACTTGTTATATTAATTAGTGTTAGAGAATTAGTGTTTCTTCACGGAAATTTTCAGAATGGAAAAATATTCTATTTTTCATTTTACAATATTTAATATTCATATTTGAACTATTTTTCAACAGGAAATCTCGTGGGTGATGCATTTTAATTTAATAACAAAGAAGACATCTTTTCCATCTCTCAGAGAAATCTAAATAACTTAAATGTTGAATTTATCAAAAACCATTCATTTCTGTTATTTATTTTGTTATGAAGGTGGCGGGCTGGTGGCCAGGCGCTTGGGCAGTATAGTTGCTTATTATTTCTGTTACAATGTCATTGGTGATTGCGGTTAAGATGACGTCACGAATAATAATTACTCATCCCCGCACTATCATGTATGGGATTGGGTCGATTGGCCACTATTAGCGGTGCTGACTCTAGCCTCTGGTATGTTCAAAACATTAAACAAGCTCAACGCTCGAAACAATCGATTAATGTACCGTGATCGTGTGGGAATTCGGGAAAGAGAATTACTTTTATTTCAGATTATGATCCGGTGAGTCACAAAATCTGGTAAAATTCCAAAACAGGTATATTCCGGAATCCGGAATCCAGTTATTCCGATACATGTAAATGGTAGAACCGGATTTCACCGGATAGTGCAAAATCCGGCGGAACCGGATTCCGGACCGATTCCGGCACACCCCTACAGAAGATATTGTTTGAAATATAGACCTTTATCTGAACATTACAGGATGACTGAAGATATTGTTTGAAATATAGACCTTTATTTGGACATTACAGGGGTTACAGAAGATATTGTTTGAAATATGGACATCAAAACCAAGACTGGACAAACATTCATATGGGAAACTTTTCAAGAATTCAACAATCATTGTAAACAAAAGAATTTTTAAAAAGACTTATCGAAATAAAAAAAGATTATTTAAATGATGTTATGTTGTTGCAAGAAACACACAAATGATGTTATGTTGTTGCAAGAAACACACAAATGATGGTATGTTGTTGCAAGAAACACACAAATGATGTTATGTTGTTGCAAGAAACACACAAATGATGTTATGTTGTTGCAAGAAAAACACAAATGATGGTATGTTGTTGCAAGAACACAAATGATGTTATGTTGTTGCAAGAAAAACACAAATGATGGTATGTTGTTGCAAGAAACATACAAATGATATTATGTTGTTGCAAGAAACACACAAAGATATTATGTTGTTGCAAGAAACACAATGATATTATGTTGTTGCAAGAAACATACAAATGATGTTATGTTGTTGCAAGAAACATACAAATGATGTTATGTTGCAAGAAACACACAAATGATGTTATGTTGTTGCAAGAAACATACAAATGATGTTACGTTGTTCTAACGAAAACAATACTCAATTCCTCCAATACTCAATCCACTAAAAAAAAAGAATGAAAGACCTGAAAAACATTTCTTTTAATCTGGTAACTAAATGTCAGTTTTGACATGCATTGGAATATGTTATCTTGACATCTGACATTGTTTCTTTCCTTTGAAATTTACAGAATTAACATAGCTGGAATACCTTGTACACAAGTTTCTCTGGTGTGTTCTTTCCAGTATTCCAAACTCCTCGTCATTTCCTTTACGTCTGCGTGTCTTAGATCGTTACCCAAAGATTCAAGAAAACGTTGCGTATGTTTTTCGTTTTTTTTTTTTGTATCTGTTTCAACTCATCACTATTGGGCTGTGTGTCAATCTGGTTAAGGGGAGTGAATCGTACACTGGAAGGTAAATCTTACACTCAGCTTTCTTGTGTAGGTGAGTGAGTGATTCTGAAAGAGAGTATTATTTCTATTGATCACAATTAGTGCTCACTATGAATACGGTGAAAGTATTTTAGTGCTGACAACTTACTATTAATACGGTGAAAGTATTTTTGTGTTGACAGCTCACTATTAATACGGTGAAAGTATTTTAGTGTTGACAACTCACTATTAATGTGGAAAGTATTTTAGTGTTGACAATTAACTATTATTAAGGTGAAAGTAGTTTAGTGCTGACAACTCTTGTGATAAATCTCATGGATTAGCTCAGATATATCAGGTATTTATTAGACAAATAGATTAGAATTATTCCATTGATTAATGAAAGTGTTATATTATGAGTATTTATGTGGGTTTTATGTTTGACAAGTTTTGTATCTTAGTTTTTTTTCTTTTCTTCTTTGATATATTCATACTTATATTTTCACTACTTAAAAACATAATTAAAAACAGAAGATACATTAAAACATGCCATTAAACAGGCGACACATTAAAACAGGCGACACATTAAAACAGGCGACACATTAAAACAGGCGATAAAAACAGGGGACACGTTAAAACAGGGGACACATTAAATCAGGGGACACATTAAATCAGGCGACACATTAAATCAGGCGACACATTTTTCTGCTTTGGTTTACATTCTGTAATGACATGTAATAGAAAAATAATTCCTTTGATCTAAACTATTTTTGGTCATTGGATCGTCTACGTTCATTCCACATATCACATATAGTTACTGTCATCACTGAACTATATATATTATGTTTGTATGTATTTTTAACTATGTGTCTGTATGTATATATAAATATATGTGTCTATATATATATAGACTCATCACTATTGGGCTGTAAATATGTAATTATATGTCTGTATGTATATATAAATATGTCTGTATGTATATATATAAATATATGTCTGTATGTATATATATAAATATATGTCTGTACTCTGTATGTATAAACAGAGTTTCGTTTGCTACTAGTCTTTAAGCTCCGTATGTTCTTCACAGATTGCTTTGAAATAAATTTGAAACAACGTTGCATTCAAAACGTGTGTTTTTATACACCTATTTTGTAAATGTCACACCTGTGACAGGTACAGTAACGGTTTTAATCACATGTCAGTCTATATTGAACTGAAGCCAAAAACTATTAATAGTAAAAAAAAACAACTCATGTTTCAAAACTGTTGAGTGGAAAATAAATAATTAAAACTCTCTACTCAAAATATTCCAGTCACACTATGTGATATACCTGAGTGGAGATAATGCACTATATAATATTCCTGAGTGGAGATAATGCATTATATGATATTCCTAATTTAAGATAGTGCATTATATAATATTCCTCAGTGGAGATAATGCATTATATAATATTCCTGCGAGGAGATAGTGTCCATATGGTAGTACTCAGAAATGGATGATAATAATACAAATGGAACATATTAAGGTAACATTATAAATAACATAGACAAAAAGAACATAACTTAGTTCATCACATTGTTTGCACACATTTTTCCGGGAATGAAATGAAGGCACATGTAAGCTGTGTTGTTGTAAAGTTCCATTATTTGAAAAAAACTTAGGAAAACACAATCTGTATAAAAAAAATATATTTTAAATGAAACTCTTAGAAATACAATATCATTAGACCGTTGACTTAATTACTGCAATACCTTTCAGAATACATCATTAACACATCATTAGACTGTTAACTTAATGACTGCAATACCTTTCAGAATACATTACTGAGACATCATTCTTAAACTACGTCTGATTTCTTTCATAAGGCAACTTTCTTATTAATGTCTCAATATAATAATAGAAATCGCTCTGTGTACGTATCTTGCAGTTGACCCAATCTCCTATACAATAAGAGAAGGCGGTCTGTGTACGTATCTTGCAGTTGACCCAATCATATAATAAGAGAGTCGCTCTGTGGTTGTATCTTGCAGTTGTCCCAATCAGCTATATAATAAGAGAAGTCGCTCTGTGGTTGTATCTTGCAGTTGTCCCAATCTCCTATATAATAAGAGAAGGCGGTCTGTGTACGTATCTTGCAGTTGACCCAATCTCCTATAAATAGAAGAAAGCGGTCTGTGTACGTATCTTGCAGTTGTCCCAATCTCCTATACAATAAGAGAAGGCGGTCTGTGTACGTATCTTGCAGTTGACCCAATCTCCTATACAAAGAGAAGTCGCTCTGTGTACGTATCTTGCAGTTGACCCAATCTCCTATACAAAAAGAGAAGTCGCTCTGTGGTTGTATCTTGCAGTTGACCCAATCTCCTATATAATAAGAGAAGTCGCTCTGTGGTTGTATCTTGCAGTTGTCCCAATCAGCTATATAATAAGAGAAGTCGCTCTGTGGTTGTATCTTGCAGTTGACCCAATCTCCTATACAAAGAGAAGTCGCTCTGTGTACGTATCTTGCAGTTGACCCAATCTCCTATACAATAAGAGAAGGCGGTCTGTGTACGTATCTTGCAGTTGACCCAATCTCCTATACAAAAAGTCGCTCTGTGGTTGTATCTTGCAGTCGTCCCAATCTCCTATATAATAAGAGAAGTCGCTCTGTGGTTGTATCTTGCAGTTGACCCAATCTCCTATATAATAAGAGAAGGCGGTCTGTGATTGTATCTTGCAGTTGACCCAATCTCCTATACAAAAAGAGAAGTCGCTCTGTGGTTGTATCTTGCAGTCGTCCCAATCTCCTATATAATAGAGAGTCGCTCTGTGGTTGTTTCTTGCAGTTGTCCCAATCTCCTATACAATAAGAGAAGGCGGTATGTGATTGTATCTTGCAGTTGTCCCAATCTCCTATACAATAAGAGAATGCGTTCTGTGGTTGTATCTTGCAGTCGTCTCAATCTCCTATACAGTAAGAGAAGGCGGTCTGTGGTTGTATCTTGCAGTTTTCATTTCACTATCGGCCGCCATATTCAAATTTTGAATTCTTATGTATAGTCTGATCTAACCTAAACAGACATGCAATCTTATTTTGTGTATGGGAATTAGAGCTGGAATTTCTCGGAATCGGGGTGGGGGTCCAAAGACGAGGGACTGAGTTCGGGGAATGAGGAGTTGGTAAGATGAGGGTAAGAGTAGTGTGATTGGAGCCTCCGGGGAATGAGGAGTTGGTAAGATGGGGGTAAGAGTAGTGTGATTGGAGCCTCCGGGGAATGAGGAGTTGGTAAGATGAGGGTAAGAGTAGTGTGATTGGAGCCTCCGGGGAATGGGGGGTTGGTAAGATGAGGGTAAGAGTAATGTGATTGGAGCATCCGGGGAAGGGGGGAGATGGCGGTTAACGGACTGGAAGCCTGGGAGGGGTGCCCATGACTGGAGGTATGTATAAATGAACTATAGGGCCGAACTTGGAGGGTGGGTGCATTTATTGTACAAACAACTTGCCAATTTATTTATTTAATACTTATCTTCAAAGATTTATGGAAAGAAGATCTCTACAGTGGGTCAATGATTATGCGTGTGGGGTTTGTGTGCACGCGCGAGTAAGTGTGAGATACAGAGTTTTGGTGAGTTAAAATTGTATTCACATTTATGGATATTTTTATGTAAATCATTTATAAATTTTCATTTATCAGACCAAGGTTAAAATTTTTCTTGATTGTGTATTCGTATATTTAGCTTGACTTGTTCCCTGAACGAACCAATGAATGCATAGCAAACCTAATGAAGTTTTATGCTTGTAATTTTAACTGACAACTTAACGAATCCAATTATTATTTGTACCTATCAGTAATAGCCATGAGTACTAATAGTGGCACCACCGTACTTCTACCACTTCCCCCCCCACATACACACACAGAAATATTTTCCCTTCTTCCCACCCCACCCGCCTCCATCGTCTCATGTTTGCCTTTCAGGTTAACAGCCGTGAGTGTTGATATTTATGTTGTGAGTGGCTCACAACGGCCTTCACCTTCGACTGCACGCGCAAACACCAACCCACCTTTATATCGCACACACACACACACATACACGCTGACACACGAGTATATAGAAAGATCTGCAGATGAGTACATCTTCTAGATGACTTCAGGAGATACAACACACAGAATATCTAGGTCACGTTGTGCCGGCTGTGTACCTGCTCTATCTCGGTAGACCATCACGATAGTTAATACGATTGTTCTACCTACACGTTTTCATAACTTTTTTCAAAACTTTTATTCTTGTCTGTCTTTGATTTATTCCATTACATATGTGGCTATTGAACATCACACAGATGTTCAATAAATCATTGCACAAGATGTGCGCCAAATCATTACACAGATATCCAATAGATAATTACTAATTTCCCAGTAAATCATTACAAAGATGTCCGATAAATCGTTTCACACGGATGTCTAGTAAATCATTACACGACGTCCATAAATCAGTATATACAGACGTCCAAAGAATCATTACACAGATGTCTAGTAAATCATTACACAGATGTCTAGTAAATCATTATACAGATTTCTAGTAAATCAGTGGTACCCCAACCCCAGGCCGCGGACCGGTATCGGTCCGTGGAACAAATAGACCGCCCAAGAAACATCAAATTATTTTCTGAGCTATGCCTATATTATTTATTTATCTCTTGACTGTGCGACTTTCCATGGACGATAAATAATGAACACTCCCCACCCCCGCGGGTCGCGGTGAAATTATCCAACGCTGACCGGTCCGTGCCGAGAAAATGGTCGGGGACCACTGTAAATCATTACACAAGATGAACGATGAATATAATCAGACAGATGTCTCACTTGTTAGTGTATAGAAATGAGCGTACAACTTGGAATATGTCACACGTAATTTGATCCATTGATTGCTGGATATTTTTACATAAACTTCTTGTTGTATAATATGTCTAGTTTGTGCAATGTAATCAAGTAATGTATATAATGAGGTCATATAGTTTCTATATGGTCTGCATCAAATGAGGTCATATAGTTTCTATATGGTCTGCATCTAATGAGGTAATGTTGTCTCTATATAGTCTGCATCTAATGAGGTAATGTTGTCTCTATATAGTCTGCATCTAATGAGGTAATGTTGTCTCTATATAGTCTGCATCTAATGAGGTAATGTTGTCTATATAATCTGCATCTAATGAGGTAATGTTGTCTCTATATAATCTGCATCTAATGAGGTAATTTGCTCGTTCATTACACTTCATTGTAATACTTCAAGTTTAAATTATTTTAAAATGTAAATAAAAATAAAGAACAATTGCAACAAAACAAAACAAAAATTTTGTGAATTGAGTCATTGAATTCTAAACTGTAAGACAACTAGTCTCAGTCTGTGATTCTAATGAGATGTTTGACTCAGATTTCTTCCACTTCTTCGGAGAGGAACTGAGAAAAACAAAATGATATATTTTGTTTGGTTTATGACCCAAATGTGTTTAAAAATAAGTAATTAATGAGTTTTATTGAAAATTTCACTGACTAGCCTCCTCGGTCAAAAAAATTTGTTGATTATGTCACTGACTAGCCTTCTCAGTCAATGAGTTCTATTGATTATGTCACTGACTAGCCTTCTCGGTCAATGAGTTTATTGATTATGTCACTGACTAGCCTTCTCGGTCAATGAGTTTTAGTGATTATGACACTGACTAGCCTTCTCGGTCAATGAGTTTTATTGATTATGTCACTGACTAGCCTTCTCGGTCAATGAGTTTTATTGATTATGTCACTGACTAGTCATCCTCACGTTAGTTTGTTGTTTAATTAAGTCACCCAAGTGATTTATAAATAATGTTGTCCTTGAGTTTAATAAATTTAATTATCCACAGGTTTTATAAATAATATTATCCAATGATTCTGTTCTCTTGATATTCTTAAATTGTGAAGCACGTGATAACGTTATCTTGTACTAAAAACTTGATATCAAGACATGGCTGGGTGTGTCATTAAAGATGGGACTGATAAACTTGATATCAAGACATGGCTGGAAGTCATTAAAGATGGGACTGATAAACTTGATATCAAGACATGGCTGGGTGTCATTAAAGATGGCACTGATAAACTTGATATCAAGACATGGCTGGATGTTTAAAGAGGCACTGATAAACTTGATATCAAGACATGGCTGGATGTCATTTAAGATGGCACTAATAAACTTGATATCAAGACATGGCTGGATGTCATTAAAGATGGCACTGAAAACTTGATATCAAGACATGGCTGGATGTCATTAAAGATGACACTGATAAACTTGATATCAAGACATGGCTGGATGTCATTAAAGATGACACTGATAAACTTATATCAAGACATGGCTGGGTGTCATTAAAGATGGCACTAATAAACTTGATATCAAGACATGGCTGGATGCCATTAAAGATGGCACTGGTAACTTGATATCAAGACATGGCTGGATGTCATTAAAGATGGCACTGATAAACGTGATATCAAGAAGACATGGCTGGATATCATTAAAGATGGCACTAATAAACTTGATATCAAGACATGGCTGGATGTCATTAAAGATGGCACTGATAAACTTGATATAAAGACATGGCTGGATGTCATTAAAGATGACACTGATAAACGTGATATCAAGCCATTGCTGGATGTCATTAAAGATGGCACTGATAAATTTGATATCAAGACATGGCTGGATGTCATTAAAGATGGCACTGATAAACTTGATATCAAGACATGGCTGGATGTCATTAAAGATGGCACTGATAAACTTGATATCATAACATGGCTGGACATTAAAGATGGCACTGATAAACTTGATATCAAGACATGGCTGGATGTCATTAAAGATGGCACTGATAAACGTGATATCAAGACATGGCTGGATGTCATTAAAGATGGCACTGATAAACGTGATATCAAGACATGGCTGGATGTCATTAAAGATGGCACTGATAAATCTTACAGTTAATTGTTATTGTGCTTCGTCGTAGCGAAAAAATACTTTTTAATCAACTACATCTGTAGGCCAGCATCTGGTGATTTAATTGATTCCCATCCTGGACAATATCTGTTACATAATCAGCTCTTCACAAACCATGTTACCTGTGTATGGCATGGGCTGGATCATTAGTTCAATCTGATCGTGTTATTTAATGTTCAGTTCAGTGGCCGGCATACACACACATATTTTACTGACATACTTTTTGAGAATTGTAGTGGCGATAATTGTTTAGGGAACTTTCCAGTTCGACACTTACTCTCTAAACATAGACACTTCTGTTCTCTAGACAAAGACACTTCTGTTCTCTAGACAAAGACACTTCTGTTCTCTAGACAAATACACTTCTATTCTCTAGACATAGACACTTCTATTCTCTAGACAAAGACCTTCTATTCTCTAGACAAAGACACTTCTGTTATCTAGGCATAGACACTTCTGTTATCTAGGCATAGACACTTCTATTCTCTAGACATAGACACTTCTATTCTCTAGACATAGACACTTCTATTCTCTAGACATAGACACTTCTATTTTCTAGAGATAGACACTTCTGTTCTCTAGACATAGACACTTCTATTCTCTAGACATAGACACTTCTATTCTTCTAGACATAGACACTTCTATTCTCTAGACATAGACACTTCTATTCTCTAGACAAAGACACTTCTGTTCTCTAGACATAGACACTTCTATTCTCTAGACATAGACACTTCTATTCTCTAGACATAAACACTTCTATTCTCTAGACTTAGACACTTCTATTCTCTAGACATAGACACTTCTATTCTCTAGACATAGACACTTCTATTCTCTAGACATAAACACTTCTATTCTCTAGACTTAGACACTTCTTCTGTACAGACATTTCTGTTCACTAGAGCCAAAATTTACCTTTTCTTCAAATTATTTTGGCATAAGAAGTATTTCTCTATCCCTGAATATTATGTATCATGAGTTTGGATGATTTTACACGTTCATTTCTCTAATCCCACACTTATCTTGCATAAAGTATGTATTTAAATAATGTTACATTTTGGATAAGTAAAGGAACATTTCACCATAACCCATACTTGTTAGGTAATCATATGGATACATCAGGGCCCAGACAAATGCTTGGATTACCCGAATCTGACCATCTGCTGCCAGGAGGCCACTGAGGAATGACCTGCGTACATCTAAAGACATTCAGTACAAAACTATCCAGTTGAGTTATCTGTGTGCATACAAAACTATCAAGTTCAGTTATCTGTGTCACATACAAAACTATCCAGTTCAGTTATCTGTGTCACATATAAAACTATCAAGTTCAGTTATCTGTGCCACATACAAAGCTATCCAGTCAGTTATCTGTGTCACATACAAAACTATCAAGTTCAGTTATCTTTGCCACATACAAAACTACCCAGTTCAGTTATCTTTGCCACATACAAAACTACCCAGTTCAGTTATCTTTGCCACATACAAAACTATCAAGTTCAGTTATCTGTGTCACATACAAAACTATCAAGTTCAGTTATCTGTGTCACATACAAAACTATCCAGTTCAGTTATCTGTGTCAGATATCTCTACTCCACCGTCCACTTCAATGTTGTCAGAAACTAAAATTCTTCAGTTATGGTCATTTTATTTCAGGGTGAACAACTATGCAGGCCAATCATAAATACACGACAATAGCTATGTTATTTACGAAATGCAAGTCAGCGAAGGATTTCGAAGTTAACAGTTGTACATTTGAAACTGGTGCTAAATATCTGCCCAGATAAACAGAACAAAAGTAGTAGCTAACATTTACGTCATGTAACAAATACTTGTCAGATATGTTGAGAGAACAAATATGGTGACCGATTTTTTCAACGTCTTGTCTCCCTTTGATGAGTGCCCAATAACAACAAGTTAGGGAGAAGTTTGTCTCAATGATGTGACCTTTGACTTTTTCATGGCATCCTGAAATCTCTGAGAATAGAAGGAAAAAGAGATCGTGATAAAGTTTTGTTTTGTTGTACTCGACTACCGGTACTCGTCTTCACCCTGGGTTTAACTTTATTTCACCTTTTAAATTGATTTTGAATATGTTTATTTTTAATTCATTGGATGATCTTTACTTAATTACTGGATGATCTTTACTTTAATTCATTGGATCATCTTTACTTTAATTCATTGGATCATCTTTACTTTAATTCATTGGATCATCTTTACTTTAAGTCAATGGATCATCTTTACTTTCTTTTCAGAAGATGATCTTTACTTTATAATCAGAAGATGATCTTTACTTTATAATCAGAAGATTATCTGTACTTCCTAATCAGAAGATGATATTTACTTCCTAATCAGAAAATGATCTTTTCTTTCAATCAGAATATGATTTTATTTCATAATGAGAAGATCATCTTCACTTCTTAATCAGATGATCTTTGCAAATAGAAGATGATCTTTACTTCCTAATCAAAAGAAATAAGTTTTTCGTTGAAGATAAAAAAACACTTGGGTAAAATAGCGTGTGTATGAAAGGTTGGACTAAGTTTGGTTTGACCTGTGATGGGACTTAGTTTGGTTTGACCTGTAATGGGACTTAGTTTGGCTTGATCTGTGATGGGACTTAGTTTGGCTTGATCTGTGATGGGACTTAGTAGTTTGGTTTGACCTGTGATGGGACTTAGTTTGGTTTGATCTGTGATGGGACTTAGTTTGGTTTGATCTGTGATGGGACTAAGTTTGGTTTGATCTGTGATGGGAATTAGTTTGGTTTGACCTGTGATGGGAATTAGTTTGGTTTTATCTGTGATGAGACTAAGTTTGGTTTGATCTGTGATGGGACTAAGTTTGGTTTGATCTGTGATGGAATTAGTTTGGTTTGATCTGTGATGGGAATTAGTTTGGTTTATCTGTGATGGGAATTAGTTTGGTTTGATCTGTGATGGGAATTAGTTTGGTTTTATCTGTGATGGGAATTAGTTTGGTTTGACCTGTGATGGGAATTAGTTGGTTTTATCTCAATATCTTAAAAAATTAGAACGTCAATCATAAAAATCTAACATATGTCTTTTGACGGTTTATAAAATTGGTGGTGTGGTAACTATTTAAGTAAAATAAAAACTTAAAATTTTTATTTCTTTAAATGGCCTGAAAAAAAGATAATAGGTTAATGTGCAATTATGCAAAGTTATGGTGTAATTCAGGTAGGAACGGTTTTTTCACAAACCTATGTGGGGTGTTAATTTTTAAGAAAGTTGAAAAAAAACAACCTAAAAAATAGTATAACTTTATATAGAATAAATATATTAACAATATTTTTTTCGTTTAGTAATTGTCATTTAAGCTAAAGCTATAAGAATATATGCAAAAATTATTGTAATAATTATGTTAAATTATTTTTAAAGGGCTATTTACAAACACTGCATTGAACTGAAAACATGATGAAAACAGACAAAAATATAGATTAAAAAAAAAAATTAAAGCATGCTAAGGGGACACCGGCGGAAAATGATAAAATATTTTTTTCACCATTTATTTTTTAATTTCAAATTTGGTTTATTTATGCAATTCTTTACAGATTTCCTTATTATTCTTTCTATCATGATTTCTGGTCTCCAAATATATATATTTTGACTTTGAAAACAATCACTTAAACGATGTATTTATGTTAAAATTCATAAAAACTCTTATGTTTACACCTTAGCAACACCACCTAGTTTAATAATTTTTATCAGTACTGTTGTATATCAATCAAAAAAGACGAAATTTGAATTTCACCATATTTGTAAGTTTAAAAAGGTAACGAAAATTGGGTTTTTTCCAATATCGATACGTTTCCGACACCACCGTAAAAGCATCGTGAACGCTTCAAAGTATAATCAAGGAGATCAAGTGATGAGGTTCATAACGGCACTGAATCCTTGACGTTCTACCAAATAGGGTAAGACGAAAAAGGCAGCCAACAACTTCTGTGCTAATAACCCATACTGCATAATATGAAATTCGGGGATTCCGTTTGTATAACCAGAATTTGTGGTATCCTTGCGTTTTAAAAATTCGCTTAAGTTCTTTATTTAGGAAATTTTCAATATTCGGTTCATATATTAGTTTGGCATTCATATGTGGTTAGATCTTTAGAGTGTCCTTCCGCGAAGTGTGCTCTCCGGCCACCGTCGGGAATATCCAAGAAGTGTAATTTTCTCAAATTTTTAGTTCAGGCCTGTCTAAAGAGCCATAAGGCGTTAATTGTATGCATAAGCTGATCTTCAACATTATTTTTGCAATTTCTGAAAATTGCAACGGAAAACATTATCCTCTTTCCAAGTTTTGTTTGCGACAAAAAAAAGTTTTGCCACAAACGCAGAGATTATGCTTTCTTAGATTTGACTAAATTTAATTGGTCACCTTGTAGGTTCAAATTAGTTTCGTTAAATGTGTCAAATATATCAGTCATATGGGCTATGTCACTATTTGACTTAATTAAAAGTTCTGTCGCCAATCATTGCCTTTGCTTTCCAATGAATTCAGCACTGAATAACATGCATTTCTAAATAACCAACGTACTTCTGTGTGAAGTAGTAAACGGTTATAGACTTCGTCATTTTTCAAACAAAGTTGAGGAAAATAACATCTCATTTAAGGCATTCCTTTTGATTTTATTAAATGTTTTTTTAATGAAATAATACTAGATCTATACAAAAGTTCAATAAAGAACTTTGCGACCAAATGATGCCAATAGAATGACACAATGCGCTAAAAATACATTTGGTGCAACTTGTTTTAAGTATGCCCGACAGCTTTGGTATCTTTCCTACCATTAGGCTGGAAACCATCAATAGCAACATAAATTATATTAGTCAAGGGCAAAGCTTTTACATCGAACAATCTGCATCTTAACTCAGCTTAATAATTCGTCACTACATTTTGTCTCCAAACATTTAGACAATAACAAATTCTTAACCAAATTTCTTCTTCTTTTACAAAACTGCCATTTGCTAAAAAGCAAAGTTTCGATTCCCTTGTAAAAGCGCACCTCGTCAAGCTTAAGAGAAAATACAGATGTTTTTTTTATTATATAAAGGATTTTCTACGGACCGAGCCAACTAAGTAATACTTTGTTGTACTCTACATATATTATCGAGAGCTGGTTTGTGCAAATCTGTGCATACCATGTTATTTACAGCTGGTAAAATAAGTTCTTCATCAATAGCATGAAGCTTTCCTGACTTTGCAATCATTAAAGAAAAGTTCTAAGAAGCAGCAAGCAGTCTCAACATCATCTCACTTAGATGTTGTCCTCAATGAGTTGTTGCAGTGACTGTATTTTCTAAATTTTTTTGACTTTTTGAAAAAATGTTAAATCCTTATCTTTTTTGTCTAAGACTGGGAAAAGTGTGTTTCTACACTTTGTATCTGCATAACATAGAACTTAATTCGATGCACGATGTAATTTATTTTTATAGTTGCTGTTTATATTGTAAATAAATTAGGTGCACCCAACGGCGTTATTTCATTCCTATATAAACATGTAATCGGCCGTCTGTCTCTCACCGTGACATGCTTGTTATTAATTTAATTAGCGTGCGCTACTAGTTTATTTATTGTTTCTTTTAATCCAACTCCCATAATAGTATAAATGGATCATAATTTTACTATTTTACATTAAACCTTTCGTGAACCCCTGAAGCTGCTCAGGGACTCCAAATCAATTTAAATTCTTCACGGACCCCTAAATGATACCAGGGACCCCCAGTGTCCGTACTGACCACTTTGGGAACCACTGGTCTAACACATAGTCATTGTTCTCTGTTTTGATTCTCTTTGCTAATCAAATCATTTTAGATCGACAAATTCGTATGTAACATACGTTAAGGGTTAAGACCTAAAGAAAAATATAGTTTGTACAAAAAATGCATCAATGTCTGACGCTTCTAGTCAAAAATTATCTACGGATGTACATGCTGGTTCATCTTTCTGAACATTGACACCATGCTTCCATGTCATGATAAACTTCACTGAATTTACGGTTGGACCGTATTTATAGGTCGATTATAGTTTTATCTGGTTTCAAATGATCAAAAATGCTCTTTATAATGAATCATATTTGCATCAAACTTGCATTTTGATTGTGTTAGTAATGACTGAGCCAAAACGTGATGATGTAAGCCTTTCAAGATCAAGTTAGATTAATGACAAAAAATAATTAGCGGTAAGTATTTCGTCACATTTTAATTCATTGACTACTTTGTTTCAATTTATTTATCTCTAAAGAATTTCAAAATATACGCTTGTAATTTCCCCCTGTACTCGGTCATAAAAATTTAGTAAGAACTATTCAACATACAATTTTTTTTGTATTCTTTATATTCATGATTTGCTTTGGTATTAGACCTTTATTATTTTACTCTTTACAGCACAATTATAACTTCAAAACTTTAAACCTATAAATAATTTATGCAATTTGCATTTTTTTCAGATGTTTGTGCTCTATCTGGAGAGAGAGCTTAGCATTTGACGACACATACAGAATTTACATTCCTTTATGACGGGTCAGGCGATATCAGATTGTTCCCAGGAAAGCAGGGGAGAAATCACTGATAACATTTCAGTAAATATTTTTATACATGTTTATATTTGCAGTAATGGTTAATTGGCTGAAAGTTATTCAATATTTATTTTTTGTTAAGGTTGTATACTAATTGATGAATTTTATTTTTATACTTAATCTCATAATTATTCTTACTTGATGTTGATACTCTGAAGTATTAAATGTTACACTTCATATCTTTATTTAATATATCTTTTCTAAAAAAGAATTCTTACATTTTTTAACAGATGTGTAAGCTGAATCTAAAAAGAAAACTTGCGTAGGTAGGAGACAAAACAGAATAGCTCTCCTTATGCTTAAGTTGACAACATGAGGTTGTTCCCTGAAAGAGAGACTTCACAGACTCAAACATGTCAGTAAGCTGCCTAAACATTGGCATTTGTTAAGCTGTATCATTTACCTATAAATCAACAAGCACAAATCTGTAATCCACGGTAAGAGTAGATATTAGCTTGTATCGTATCAGCAAGACTATTCAGACAAGATAGAATTTGCCCATCCACTTATGCTTGGGTTGATGACATGAGGGTGTTCCTTGAAACAGACTTCACAGATCAACATGTCAGTAAGCTGCCGAACATTGACATTTGTTAGCTTCTATTTTGTACAGCATTAATCAACGAAGCAAAATCATAGTCCACAAGAGGAAATTAGCTTGTGTCATATCAGCAAAGACTCTTCGGAATTTTTCAACATACAGTGGCAAGAATCGCCAGTAGCAACATACCCTAATTATGTATCTTTTTTAAAAAAAAACCCAATGCCACTTTAGGTACACTTTTAAAAGAAACGGATGGCCATATATGAAGTGTCATTTAGTGACAGTAGATACTCCTTTTCTTTCAAAGTAATGGAAGTAATTGTTCTCAGAGTAATATAGCAAGGAAATATGAATGCTGGAGATGTTTTTGTTGTATAGTGAGCTTGGACTGATTTTTTTTAAATTATTATTCTGTGAAAGTATTTTTTAGCTATCTCATAACCATATTCTTTAAAACTTTTTAGAACTAATTTTATGTGTACATTTTTCATTTCATATACCCTCATATTTTATTTAGCGGTATTCCAGTTCTCATCTTGATTTTTCTTTTTTTTTTTAAAATGTAAACATCCTCTGAAAAGAAAAATAAATTATATTTAATGTCCAAAGTGACAATGTCAATTGCTTAGTCAGATCTTAAGCCGAGTTAAGGCTTCTAGATGGTAATCCCAATTGTTCTTTTATTAGTGTCTTTTGAGAAATACCAAAGCTAATACATATGCATACAGCCCACAAGATTGCTGTAAAATTAGATAATCCATATCCTAGCTGTATTTAAAACAGAAACTGCAAAGTTTAAAGTGTTATTGAAAAACACTTTCTAACTTCATAAATTAAGAGATTTAGAAAATGTTCAGATCACTTATATTAAAACGAAAGCATGGACACTGTGTCATAGCTGTAAAATTTATTGAAAAATGTTTCCTGTCGTATTCTTCTATCACACATTTCCTGATAGTAGCTGTTACAATAACAGGGAAGGCAGTTTAGTGTACTTCAGTTGTGTATACGTCTTCAGGGTTCAGTGCATTGACTGTAATTCACTAATGCGATTTTCATAGCAGGGCAGATTAACTGAAGCATCTTTTTAAGTCGTCTAAAAATCTATTAGAAGTTTTCAACTCACAAGTCTCTCTTAATTGTTAATAAAGAGTCACTGGAAGTCTATTAAATATTTAAATCAGTGTGTCATAAATGTTGTAAACTAGTGTACATTTTCACTTTTGTCCTTTTTTTTTAAAAAAAAAAAAAGAATAAGTAAACTTGTTTTACAAATTTTGGTAAGCTTTTGTCTGCCAACACATATTATTAAAATAATTCAAAAGTGGCTTTAAAGGATAATATATATGGTGGGATTTTTTTAGCTAAAATTAAACTCATTAAAAACAGTAGCAAGGAAATAAGAATATTTATATTAAGTTATTTTTAACGTATGAACTATTTCACTATGATAAATTTACCTAATAAACCTTAATACAATTATAAAAAAAAAATCTTTATTAGCTTTGTCTTATGGTATAGATTTTCATATCTATATTACAGTTTAGTATGGCAGTTTAAAGAAAATGAACGTTTTATAAAGTTGAAAATAATATTTGAATTAGCATTGGCCTAAGCAGAAATTGATTCATGATATCTAGCAAGTACATGAATGAATATTTGAGAAGAACTGAAAATTAAAAGAATTTTTAGAAATTTGAACTTTTTGATTTGGTTAGCTTTCACCATTTACCAAATCAAACCTTTTAATTTGAGATTAATTCGCTACTCAAAACTTTTCTAACCTGATATTGATGTGTTTTTATTTCAGTTATCAAGTCTCCTGGCATACAGTGTGACTGAACAAACTAAAGAGAATCTATGAGGTAAAATATATTTTGTTAACAAATATGTGGCATTGGTGTAATATAAAACATTAGATTTTAATTTTGTATTCTGATTTCTATTTTAATAAAACTTTTGTTATATGTTGTGTTTTATTTTACACATTTTCAGGTGATCAAAAACTCACAGATGTCAGAAAATGGAAAAAAATTAAATTACGTAACAAATAAAAATACTTTCTTTATGGTAAATGTTTTTATTACAGGAATTGTCTTGATTTCAACATTGTTGTAAGGAGAAGTTTTGATTTAAATGTTAAATGTAACTTTATATTGTGATATATTTATTTAAGTTAACTAGCCTGAGTAGGAATATTTTCAGTTGTAAACTATAATATTATTTATATGAATAATTGATTTGTTTATTTCAGATTTAAAATTGTATTACAGCTGAGGTCTAAAGTCAATTGGTGGACAGTGAAACTCACACAATGGACAATCAACTTTATGGTAAAATCAAACACAATTTATTAATATTGTTTACATTGTGATAATATAACAGACATAATGTGTTGACTTGATATCTTTGATATTGTAATGTTTAGCTTGTTGAAATATTTTTTATTTTACAATTGTAAGTTGATTTGTCTGTTCCAGGTGATCATGAAACTCAGGTGTCAGAAGGTGGATAAGCTGATCTACACAAATATCTTAATGGCTGTATGAAGAATCCAGGTCATAGACAGTTTATACCTGTTGATAGATTCACCTTAAACCATCTACCTGAAGGTCATCGTGACAATGATTTGTATGAAGTGATCAAAGCTACAGCTGACCTGACAGTCAGAGTTGATGTTAAAATGACCAGTCCACACAGACCAGAGTTTTGGCCAGACACAAAAGTTTCATATCCATTTTACAACATGAGAGACAAAACAAACTTGAGATGTGGAAGTGGGTTGGTGAGTGCATTGGAGAAGTTTACAGATGGAGTAAGAAAATATGGAGTTAAGCATTGGGAGAACTACACAACATGTTGGTGTAAACAATGTCAACATTCAGACACTGCCAGCCACGTGTGGTGGGAGTTTGATGTGGACACAGCCACACATGTGGTGTTTGATGAAATTGAGGCCAGCCACACGTCCTTGAGATTATTTTATAATAGAGAAAACAGTCCAGTGGCCAGTGGTGATCAGGTCAGTGTTGTTGATGTAACCATTGAGAGTGACAGGTGTGTGTTGAAATGTGTGACATGTGACAAAAATTTGGCAGATAAACTAAACAAGTTGTTGAGACATTATTATGATGTCAGGTTGAAAGTCTGGAACAAATACGTTGAATCTCGAGATGTGGACAAGTTGAACTTTATTGTGTCACATCCTCATGGATGTAGTAAACAGGTCAGTGCTGGTCACTGGGTGGACAGATACAAGGTGGGTGATGATTTAAATAAATTTACCTACACAACATGTACATGTCCAGGTAGTAGTGGAGCCAGAGTTCATTGTGTGGGGTATGGAGATGATGTGTCGTTCAGTCAACTAGTCCACAGTGGAAGTGTAAATTCTAAACTTAATTACAGCGGGGCAGGTGATATCTGGTGAGTTGTTTGTAAACAAACAATTTGGCGGTGTTGTATTTTATTTGTATGTCATTCTATTATATTATGACGTCAACATAAACATGTGTTGTTTGTTTATTATTGTCGTCAATATATTTTTTTATTCTAATGTTGATTGTTTATTATTGTCATCAATATATTTATTTATTCTAATGGTGTTTATATTCTGTACATTCTGTCTGAACTCAAATATTTTCAATAAAACTTTCAATTGAACAATATTATTGATTATCTTTGTTTATTTCTGTCACGTCATGTTTTTGTTGATTTGTTTATGGAATTAGTTTGTAAATATTTACAGTAAATTAACTAAACTGTTACGTCAGAAAAGAAAATGACAAGAAAATTAAATTATTTTAATAAACAATTATATATCGAAAATAGGCCCACGTTCGACTGAACTTCATCAGATAGTGTAAAACTGAACAAATGTGAATGTACATTGGTCAGTTCAGAAACAATAATTAATAATTATATAATGCATCAACAAACAATAAAATAAACTTTATGGTTTATGAATTTTGAGGGAAAAATATATATATTACAAAAAAAATATTACGCAAAAAAAATTTGACAATAAAAAGGAAATAATCATTAAATTATTTAATTGTCATAGTCAGATTTAAGTTGTCTCGCCTATAACTTTTATAAAAAAAATCTTCTCTGAATCACTAATAAAGTTTGGTAAATAAATTTTAAAAAAGCCACTAATGATATATAAATTACAAAACACAGCAGAAATATGGTCTTTAAAGACCCGGACTGGCAAAATTTGATCAGCTAAAAAAAACTTAAAATGTGAATTTATCCAAATAAAATAACATAACACTGTACAGCCTCCTGCGGCTCTAAGATCTTCATTTGGCTATATCTATAATTATATAGCAGTCTCATATACACATTTTTATACCAGGACCAGCAACTCTGACTAATCAAGATCTAAAGATAATGATTAAAAATTATTTCTACAATTTATCTAGGAAAGCAAAGAAGAAATAAAAAAACTATGAAACGATTTATTTATTAGAAAACATTTTGGCATCCGAGGTTTGAAGTTACAGCCGGTAAGGGCACTTTTGTTGTGGCATGTAGTACGATCCCCTTGCATTAGTCAATATCGGAAAAAGTAGACATTACGTCTATAGGTCTAGATCTATAATTTAGACATTCTCCATTAGTGCTAGATCTTAAACGTATTCCGTTGATGATCTGTTGCTGTCTATAAACGACATGACTGGATAATTGGGTGAATATGACTGACTCATACTGGTATTCAGACACATATCGCTGCAACTCATAGTGTTAGTTGTTTACTGTTGTCAAAGGCTGGAAAATAGACAATTGATGGTATTTGTGGTAGTCCCAAACTGAATGCGAGAGGTGAAATATTTATTTGCAAACATCCTCTTGGCTGTTTGCTAGGTTTACAACACGATACAGCTAGAACAATTAAACTCTAAAATCTAAAAATAGCTCTTTTTAAATTGTGCTAAATAAAATTAAATAGAAGTGCGAAGGCGGCGGACGCGCATTTCACACTAACTACTGTACTGCGTAATTCGGACGGCTAAAACGCGCACCTACCTCTGGAACGGACTGATGAGTCTGGACCAATTATATTCCCACTAAACTAATTTCTTTATACAGATGAGCCAATCATCACTGGTACCCGCACCTATTTGGTTTTTTTTATTATTGTAAATAATCACTACCCATTGTAAAGGTTGTCGTTCTGGTATGTACAGTGATATGACTTAACTGGTGGTTTTAGAATTTCATTTCCCCCAGGAGAAGTAGAGAAGGAAGAAAGGGGGGGGGTGATGCTATAATGAAGATGTCTTGAGATTATAGAGGTCCGTGACAATAAGTGGGCTGTGCGCACACTGGTCTTAGTTTTTGTTTACAGTTTTTCCCTTCAGTCAATCATGAAATATTTCGAAGTATGCCCATAACGATAAACACATGAGATGAGCATCAAACACACCGTAAGATGGAATTTGTTTTAAGTTATTTTTTACTTGTCTACCAGTTGATTACAATGTAAATAAAAAATGTCTTTCAATTTGCAGCTAACGACTTTTTTCTAATACCGCAGCGAATTCTAACAAATTGTGCCAGAGATAGAGAAACAAAAATCAATGAATGTAAAATAAAATTTGCAATATTGTATTTCAAAACTAGAAGACCGCGTTCGGCCTTTTACAAAAAAAAGTGCAGTCGTCAATAGAAATGTAAGCACTAACGTCGTTAGCGGGCCTTTTAAATGCAATCGCAAAAAAACCGCCGTGGATCATTTTAAGTTAATCGCAAGAAATACCGTTACGGCCTTTTAAATCAATCGCAAGAAATACCGCCAAGCTGGCCTTACCAAATCAATCGAAGAATACCATTTTTACGGCATTTAAACTTATTTACACCGTTCAAATGAAACAAGAGTCACATAAGTGGCCAATTATTTTCAAGACCACACTCTTCGCACCCACATTCAGAGAGGATGGTGCTTTTGCCAGTCATCACTATCACCAAAGGGTCTTTACAAAAGTGTGGCTTTCCAGAACCGTCATTAAATAAACATTGTAATCTCTATAAACTCTTATAACTGGCATTCATCCAGGACCGTCATTAAATAAACATTGTAATCTTTATAAACTCTTATAACTGGAACTAATCCAGGACCGTCATTAAATAAACTTTGTAATCTTTATAAACTCTTATAACTGGAACTCATCCAGGACCGTCATTAGATAAACATTGTAATCTTTATAAACTCCTATAACTGGAACTAATCCAGGATAACGTCATTAAATAAACATTGTAATCTATGCCAAACTCTTATAACTGGAACAATCCAGGACCATCATTAAATAAACATTGTAATCTTTATAAACTCTTATAACTGGCACTAATCCAGGACCGTCATTAAATAAACATTGTAATCTTTATAAGCTCTTATAACTGTAACTAATCCAGGACCAAAATCATTCAGCAAACAGCCTATAATCTTTATAAACTCTTATAACTGTAACTAATCCAGGACCGTACATTAAATAAACAATGTAATCTCTATACCCTCTCTTATAACTGTAACCCATCCGGGACGTCATTGAAGCAACATTGTAATCTTTATAAACTCTTATAACTGTAACTAATCCAGGACCGGAATTAAGAACTAAGACCTACAAAACCTCCTAGCGATCCCAAGTCCTTAATATCTCACGGAGTCTCTCTTTACTTAATTTATTCTACAGTCTCAAATGATATAAAGGTCTATTCGCTTAATATGACCACAGATTGTCTTTCTTAACTAACTTAGACTAACGATAATATATCACGTAGAACCCTCCTCTACATGGCAGGCATGAAGCCTGTTTATCTCATACTCTTTACTTTAACCCCCTCTCCCCACAACATTAGACATAATGAAATAAAATAGGCGAATGGAAGAATCACTGACAGATAGATAGACATATGGGAGTACGTAAAGATACACCATAGCACACTAAAACATATTTGCTGTACTTCAATAATGCAATATAGCACACTTAGGCATATGTGATGTACTTCCGTAATGATTATGACATATATGATTATCGAGTATTTAATTCTTATTATGAACTATCAAAAAGTATTAGCTTCGTTATTCTACAAGAAGCTCATTTTTGAAATTAAAACAATTAAATTGTCATGTTGAATGTACACTGTTTGTTTAATTTGTGACATCGCACCAATTGAACTACAGAAATGAAGTTAGCTGGTTTGGTTGTTTGTTTGGTTGGTTGGTTTGGTGAATTGTTTGGTTTGGTTTGGTTGGTTAGCGCTGATAAGTAAAATCGTAATTTGTGACCTATGTAACGTAGGTCTTTTCTCCAGATTAAGTAGGTGGTATAAATTAGCACTTATATCTTTACCTAATGGTGTGTTAAAAATGTTTCAAGTGTCACGTTGAAACTCCAGATTTACCGCAAACGGTATTAATTGCCATTATTTTTATAAATGTTAGCAATCTTTAAAAAACATGTCAAGCTATAAAAAAATTAATAGGAAAGAATTTTCCCCCCCCCCCCCCCCCCCCCCCCCCCCCCCCCCCCCCCCCCCCCCCCCCCCCCCCCCCCCCCCCCCCCCCCCCCCCCCCCCCCCCCCCCCCCCCCCCCCCCCCCCCCCCCCCCCCCCCCCCCCCCCCCCCCCCCCCCCCCCCCCCCCCCCCCCCCCCCCCCCCCCCCCCCCCCCCCCCCCCCCCCCCCCCCCCCCCCCCCCCCCCCCCCCCCCCCCCCCCCCCCCCCCCCCCCCCCCCCCCCCCCCCCCCCCCCCCCCCCCCCCCCCCCCCCCCCCCCCCCCCCCCCCCCCCCCCCCCCCCCCCCCCCCCCCCCCCCCCCCCCCCCCCCCCCCCCCCCCCCCCCCCCCCCCCCCCCCCCCCCCCCCCCCCCCCCCCCCCCCCCCCCCCCCCCCATAAACAATGTAATCTCTATAAACCCCCCCCCCCCCCCCCCCCCCCCCCCCCCCCCCCCCCCCCCCCCCCCCCCCCCCCCCCCCCCCCCCCCTCTTATAACTGGTACTCATTCAGGACCGTCATTAAATAAACATTTGAATCTTTATAAACCCTTATAACAATACAAGAAACCTTTTTAAAAATACACTTTTTTAATAAAAGTGCAAAAAAAAAAAAAAAATTTAAATGCCTTCAATCAAATAGAACAAATATTTATTGAACTTTGATGTTGGAAAATAAGTGTGTATGCTCTGTAACATCCTCTAGAAATATTTGACTTGACAAAATATAACATTAAAATTGTTAAAAATTTTGCATGTCTTCTAATTCTATTCACTTAAAAAAAAAACAAAAACAAAGTATAACTAAAATTGAATGAAGTTAAGCTCATGACTGCTGACCCGAGGGAACCAAAGGAATTGTTTAGGTCATGGTTAAAGTTATCTTCCGTGTCTATGGTGGGGATAAAAGAAGGACACATAGTGTCTAAGAGATCAGCATCTCATCCACAGGGACCTTATGTATTAATCATGTATAAAATGATGTCTTTAGTAGATGTAAGTATCATTCATATAAAGTACATAAGACATACAATTTTAATCAGTTAAACAAAAACAAAACAAAACACAGATTTTTTTATAATCAAAGCGCTACTTAATGTTGCTGTTGTAGTGCTATTAGAGCAAATGACAAAAAACACTTTGTTAATTTAAAGTGTATGTTGTTGGACAATTTAAAGGGGAAACAAATGGCCGTGTGATGTTTTAACACAATCTCTAAATTTAAATGTATGTTGTTGGGAAACAAGTGACCGTGTGATGTAGGCATGAACACAATAAACACTTTGAAATTTAAAGTGTATGTTGTTGGACAATTAAAAGGGGAAACAAGTGACCATGTGATGTAGGCATGAACACAATAAACACTTTAAAATTTAAAGTGTATGTTGTTGGACAATTAAAAGGGGAAACAAGTGACCATGTGATGTAGGCATGAACACAATAAACACTTTAAAATTTTAAAGTGTATGTTGTTGGATTAATTAAAAGGGGAAACAAGTGACCATGTGATGTAGGCATGAACACAATAAACACTTTGAAATTTAAAGTGTATGTTGTTGGACAATTAAAAGGGAAACAAGTGACCATGTGATGTGACCTGAGGCATGAACACAATAAACACTTTGAAATTTAAAGTGTATGTTGTTGGACAATTAGAAAGGGAAACAAGTGACCATGTGATGTAGGCATGAACACAATAAACACTTTGAAATTTAAAGTGTATGTTGTTGGACAATTAAAAGGGAAACAAGTGACCATGTGATGTAGGCATGAACACAATAAACACTTTGAAATTTAAAGTGTATGTTGTTGGACAATTAAAAGGGGAAACAAGTGACCATGTGATGTAGGCATGAACACAATAAACTGAGGACCGCTGAAAGTTTGATCATTTCACAACAACCCACGGTGGGCGGGTGGGGGGGGGGAAACAGTCATTGTACATATTTTATATGTTTTTATTTTATAAATTAATTTTTTGGAAAATTTCTTACAGTTACACCAAAAAAAATATAATTTTATTTAATATTTGAATTTATTAGAACTCTCATTCAATGAGAACCCTTAGCTTGGTTTTCTGCAATTAGACGGTCCATCTGGGGTAATAGTTGACAATGATGCCCGATAAGTGTTGCTTATGTCATGTTCTTTTTGTTTTGTTTTATCTGCTATCACCACAAAAAAAAAACAACATTCACACAGATAGGGTGTTGAAAAATGTAATAGGAATTTAACTGCTCCGTCCGGCATATGCTGACAAAAAAAGATAATTTTAGTTGTCCTGACTTAAACAGTTCTGATACTGTGGTGTTAACAAATCCTCATGCACATCCTCCTAATGAATAATTCGAACATAAACAGCTATTATTGCCTTATTGTCGATATATTTATATTCATCAACATGGAGTGCTTACAATTGTGTCTCAACGCTATTTCCTGAAAGCGCCTAGTCACAGTGCTAGCTGACAAAGCCGTACGTGCTACTATTTAACAGCAGTATCTCCTAGTATTTCACGGGAAATATCTTTAGTTCAGGAAAAATCAATTCTTCACCGTAGCTACAACGTCACTGCCCCTCAGCTACCGGTTAATCTCTCGTCCATGGACAGTGACACAATCCACAGGTACATACACACCAGTAAATACACACCAGTAAATACACACCAGTAAATACACAACAGTAAATACACAACAGTAAATACACAACAGTAAATACACAACAGTAAATACAATAGAAATAAATTAATGTTTATTTGACGGCCCGATACCGGCCCGCGGTTTGGGGACGACTGGTTTCTAGGACTGAAAGATAAACATTTCATCCCTACGTAAACTTTAAAAAAGAGTACATAGTGAAAAGGTTACTCCTACATTTGATATCAAAACACCATTCTACTAATTTGAGTTATCCAACGTTTTTCATTGAAAACATTTTCGACAAAAAACGAGTCTTGTATTTTAAATCAAAGATGATGATGATTTTGGTCTCTGAGAAATAATGAGAATCCAGAATTTCGTTACTAAACTTTAAAAACGGGTAAAGAAAAAGATATGTTTTAAAAATTATGTTTGCTTTAAAATTACGTACCACATGTGAACGTTCCCCCAATCACGTGTGTATATGTGTGTTTGTGTATGATTCTACAAGTGTGGGTCATAAATGAGCAGCTTGTAAGTAAGAAATGAAGAAAGAAAGATAGTAAGCAGCCGAATTGGGCTTGCGCGCGGGTGCTGTATCGCGCCACACACACTTGCCTCTGTTCTACAAAGTGGCAGATAAAAAAAATATTTGATCATTATTGCAATGCTTCGTTTGGATTTAACATTGAGTGAATTAATTACTTTTAAAACAAATAATAGAAAGTTATTGGCGTTGACGGGTAATTTGTGACGTATGGTCGGTTGGTTGGTTTGTTACTTGGTTGGTTGGCGTTGATAGGTAAAACGTATTTTTTTCATATGAAATGCAGGTATTTCTCCACATTAGGTAGATGGCATAAATTAGAACACATATCTTTAACTAATAGTGTTTGATTCGGTTAATTTGTAGATTTGGTTGGTTTGGTTGTTTGATTTTCTGAATTGTTTGGTTTGGTTTGGTTGGTTTGCGTTGACAGGTAAACCGTAATTTGTGATATATGTAATGTAGGTCTTTTCTCCAGATTAAGTATGTTGCATACATTAGCACTCATATCTTTACCAAATGGTGTGATAGAAATGTTTCAAGTGTCACGTTGGAACTCCCGATTTACCGGGTAATGCCTGGTACACTGCTAGTATTTGTATAAATGTTACTAATCTTAATAAAATATGTCAATATATAAAAATTAAAAGGAAAGAATCTGTACATAAAAATAAATCGCCGAATTTGTTTTGTGCAGTTTTTCTTTACAGTGAATTGAGAAAACAAAACAGTATGGTTCATGAATTACTTTTGAGATAAATTGTTATAGCTGATAGACTTTTAATTGAAAAATCTGAATGTACATTTATGAAAAGGAAAGTGTACATTGTTGGTGTATATTACTAAATGCAGTAAAATAAATGTTAGTTTGTTTAATAACTTTACTTATTATAAAATGATAATATACATTTTAATGACCCCATATTCAAATTAACGATAAATTCACATATTGATAAATTCAACTGAGAAATCCTCCAGTTTGTCTCCACAAGGTAAAGTCATAAAACACACCCGTTAAAATTTTAATAGGATGCTTATTTTGATAACACATCATTTTACTTTTAGGAAATTTCCAAAGAAATATATTTTCTGCCATGTAGCTTTGGGAATTCCCTAACTAGTTCCCAATACTTATTTACATTTCAAACGACATTTAATTTTAAAGAAGGTACAATTGTATTTCAATTATTGTTTAAGCCCGAATTTTTTCAAGATTGAGAAGTAAGTTAATATACATACGAGACGAATAGTCTCTCTATTTTTATACCATTCTATTAATAAATTAATTTAATTTTTTTTTTATTTTCGAAAAGATGTTACATTAAATGCAGGTTTTAATTTATTAATTGAAACATCGTCACTAAATTCGCAAAAAAAAAAAATAATTATAAATAATTTTATTTGTGTAGACACATTTTAAGATCATACCAATACAAAGTTGGGACTTAAATATAAGCAAGTTTAATAATGAGAAATATTTTACTGACCTGCCATCTAATAACAGTTGAATCTTATGGTAGTTGTGTTGTCTGATTTTAAAATTTATTTACACATTTTATTATTAGATGAGACCAAGTAGACAAATAAAGATTATAACTTTACATCTTGAAGGATTTATGAACTTGAGAAAACAGCTTGAAATACTTCTGGATGACACAAACAATGTAGGTCATCCATCCATCCCGTCTATATATCCATTCATCCTTCTACATATACACCCACCCTTCTACATATCAACTTATCCTTCTATATATCAATCCATCTACCTATATTTGATGGTCGACGGAAATTTCGATATCGCGACATTTCGACCTGCGACACTTAGACCCCGGGACAATTCGACCCCGGGACAATTCGACCCCGGGACAGTTCGACCCCGGGACAGTTCGACCCCGGGAAAATTCGACCCCGGGACAGTTCGACCCCGGGACAGTTCGACCCCGGGACAGTGTTCGACCTCGGGACAATTCGACCCCGGGACAATTCGACCCCGGGACAATTCGACCCCGGGACAATTCGACCCCGTGACAATTCGACCCCGGGACAATTCGACCCCGGACTTTTCAACCGAATCAACTGAATTAAATAATATTTCAATTATTATTTCCTTGTTTAAATACTTTTATTAACTTTCTTCAACGTGTGTATAATTTTTTCAAAATATTTATATTGTATAAATTGTTTAAAATATGTGTTTTCGTAAGATTTGAGTTATAGTTCTCTAAGCACGTTCATAACTTACATACACTTCTCATGCTTGCACATGAGTTTATTGACCAATGGTTTGTGTCTACTCTAACCACTGGCACAAATGACATAAGGGATTAATATCCAAGGTCTCTAGGTTTCAGTATAACGTTTACCTGCTGACCATATCTATAGGCCTACATATTATTATACCTGTATTATATCTTTCTGGCAACACATGCCATATTTGCATCTTCGCTTATCAGAGCTAGGCTATAATCAAAAGAGTGGGGGGGGGGAGATTTGTTGAAAGTAATCACACAATTTGTGTCCATTGCTAAGACGTCACAAAAACTCAACACAGATCTTATACAATGGAAACAAAAATTTGAAACAATTAAAACACACATTTTAAACAAACTATACAAATATCTTTAACGATTAAACGCATGATGAACAAAGTTACTTAATATATTCAAAACAAAGATATAATAATTCAAATATTGTTTTATCAGTTGACGAGGTCGAATAGTCCGGGGTCAAGTGTCGCGGGGTCAAGTGTCGTGGAGTCGAAACGTCGCGGGGTTGAAACATCGCGGGGTCAAATTGTCGCGGGGTCAAACTGACCAGTGGTCAAAGTGTCGCGAGGTCAAATTGGCTGGGGTTGAACTGTCGGGGTCGAAAAATCGTGGAACCATATTTGATACTGTGAATAATAGTATACGTTTATTTTATTAATTCATCCGCTTCTATATTGATCAGTATATGCAATAATTACTATAATTTTTAATTGTGCATGACATCCGATCTACTGTAGGAAAGATGACAAACAAAATTTGTCTTTTACATATTGCCAGATTAACAGCATTCCATTGACGCTTCTTTTAATTGATCAGGTTAAGGAGAAGGTTTTCAGGCTTGTCAAGAATGCGAGCAATTTCCTAATATGTACCATAAAAAAAAAGCCACAATCTATTTTGTTTTATCTCTATGTTCTTATGTTTAAACTGAAATCATCAATGTAGTCATCAAATGGCAATGTCAGACCCCTGAGTTAAGTTTAACGCTTGTCGGATTACTTCTACAGCAATATCACATTTTATTTTTCAAAAATAGGTTCTTAGTGGAAGGAAAACAATGAGATACATTGACATATCACCATAGTATACTTAATAGTATATATATCTATATATATATATATATCTATATATATATATATCTATATATATCTATATATATATATATATATATATATATTTATATATATATATATATATATATATATATATATATATATATATATATATTAGGGTGCATCACCAAAAAAAAAATTTTATAATTGATCTGTCTGCTATTTAAATGTGTTCCATTAATCAAAAAAACCATTGTGTAAAAAAATAAAAAATATTTGACAATATTTAGAGGTCCCCCGGACTTCAACAAAGTTTGCATAATTAAGCGAAAACTAGATAAAACCATCCTTCTTGTAAAGTCTTACATACTTACATACAAAAAGTGAAGCGCTACATAAATTGTTTTATAGTCTTTGGTTGTATAATGTTTGGTAGCTATGATTGATTTTGATAAGCAGTTGTGCTAGAAATAAAATTTAAAACTCACATTTTATTAGCAAAAACAACACTTTTCCTTACCGCATATTGATGACCAAGGCAAGCATTTTAATTTCTTTATTTATATAATTTTAATTTCTGATACACACGACCTATAAAATCGGAACATGGAAATGATATGAAAAACAACAATAAAATGTTTACACCTTCTAAGGAAATGCTGGCTGACCCTGAATCAAGTTAATGCTTTCTACGAAAAAGCAAACATTCAAATGGTGACAGAGAGGAGAGCTTGTGAGAAGATTGTTCAGCTTCTTGATGAATACAATAAACTTCGTTCAATTGATAAAAGTCGCCAAAACACACCAGCCACCAAACGTAAACTGGAACAAATGAAATCTATGTTGGCAACAACTTTTCAACTGTGGCCACCAAATGTCGAGACTATTATCAAGAATGCATAAGATCTAGCATTCTTAAGGTCTATGAAAGGAGACAGGTCTTCCAGCTTTGGATCATTTGACAAAACACTTGCAAAAAAAGTCGATCGACGCCATTCACGAGATGTCGCAACATTGGAACGTCAGAAACGCGCAAGAGAAGAAAATGCAGCATGTTCAATGATATCAGTGCCTCCCAGCGAGGGTAGCAGTGACGAACCCGATGATTCTACTTCTAAATCTGAAGATAATATTGAGTTTGTTGATACCTGTTTGGATGATATAATGCCATTGCAAAAGCAAAGAAAGCCAACAGGAGCTTTAGTATTTGTACCTCCAGATGTTTTAAGCCGACCAAATCTTGTGTCACTAGCGACAAGATTAAAGATTACACCAACACAGCAGGCAGCTTTCACACAGGGCCTTATTAGCGAGTCTGGGGGTGATGTATCAATGGTGGCTTCTTCCCAGGCTTGCGGAGCCGCCAAAAATTTTTTCGGCTCCGGCTCCGGCTCCCACAAATATGACGGCTCCGGCTCCGGCTCCGGCTCCCTAATAAGATAGTATCACACGAGAAAAAATTTTTTTTAATTGCGCCACGAAAACATGCCGCTGATAAAAAGTTATGCAAATATTGTCGCGTTCACCCCCATAGCAGGCCCGTAGCGTGCAGGGGGGGCAGGGGGCCGGGGCCCCCCCTGCGTTTTGTCTGGCCCCCTCTGCTTATTTGTTCTACTTAGTAAATGTATTACCTGCCCCCTGCTATTGCCTGGCCCTGCTGTAGAATGCCTGGCCCCTGCTGTAGAATTTTCACGCTACGGGGCTGCCCCATAGTCAGGAACTTGAAAAATATACGCATGTCGGTTTTACTAAAAACAAACCATTTCAGTGCATCCAGAATCATATCATTATTTTCGACCGAGGTTTCACTAGTCGCCATTTTCATAAGTAATAAAAAGTTATTTCAATGATCAAATTAGAAAATAGTAAAATGATACATTATTTAAAATATTTTAAAGACTTCAGTATTAATATTTATTATTTATAAATTCGAAGTGACTATTCGGACCTGGGTACCAATAAACTCCGATTTTTCTTCGGACCCCAGTCCCTATCAAGTCTGATTGTTATTTGGACCCGTGGCAAATATGCACTTAGCTAAGCTATACATAAACTTTATTATTGTTTTTTTTTTATAATTGTTTGAATTGTATGATTTAATCGTTACTCAGTGTCTAGGGTTCCACTAAGCGGACTCTGAATTATTATTTTTTCGGGTTCCGTCTAATAAAGTTTAAATATAGCTAAGCTTAGTGCATATTTGCCACGGGTCCGAATAACAATCGGATTTTATTGGGACCCGGGTCCGTATAGCCACAGCCTTATAAATTTATCTACTCTATTTCAGATATTCTGTTTATAATAAAATTTATAAATACAGAAAGCGACCATTTTGTTTTTAGTCTATTACAAATTCGCGGCAGCCCCGTAGCGTGAACTTTCTACAACAGGCAGTGGCTCCGAGAGCCAACAAGGGCCCCAGGGCAGGACATCATTGCGGGCCCCTTAATAAACAATAAGTCGTGAAAAATTGACATGGTCGAGGCGGCCGGGCCCCCTTACAGATGCGGGCCCCCTGGCAATGACCCCCTGCCCCCCCTTCGGCGTGCCTGACAGCAGGGGCCAGGCATTCTACAATAGGGGCCAGGCAATAGCAGGGGGGCAGGTAATACATTTTACTAAGTAGAGCAAATAAGCAGAGGGGGGCAGACAAAACGCAAGGGGGGCTAAGCCCCCTGGCCCCCACACACGCTATGGGCCTGATTCGCGGTCAAATAATAATACGAAATGACGCGTTCTATTTGTCGTCTTAGTAAAAATTTATTTTAAATGATTGATATAACATGCCATTAAAATTATTTCGGAGGGTAAACAAGATTTAAAACGAACACAAAACGATTCCCCGTTAAAGATTTCTTGTGGTGATGTGCGTGCACGCTATCATTTTAACGCTGTTACTGTAAAAATAACAATATTTCAAATTGTATTAGGCAAACAATCAAACAAATTTGGAATTTTAAAGCTAAAAAAAAATAAATTCTGCTGTAAAAAAAAAGCATTAGAGAGCCGTGGAGCCGCCAGATTTTTTCGGCTCCGGCTCCGGCTCCAGCAAAAAGTAGCGGCTCCCGGCTCCTCGGCTCCTGCTCCGCAAGCCTGCTTCTTCCTATGCCACTGCAGATCGTTCACGTCGCAAAGTTGTAAGTGAGATATCTACAAAGATCCACGGCTCATGGGAACCACCCAAACTCTGCACGCTCTACTGGGATAACAAACTGACACCTTCTCTAAAAAAATCATCGTGTCACTGAAGAACGCATAGCAGTTGTTGTCGGTGATGCAAAGCAATTGAAACTTCTAGAAGTGCCAAATTATGCCAAGGCAACAAAGAAACCCGTTGGTGAAATAATTGCAGAATTAACCATGAAGCTAATGACAGAGTGGCATTTTAATGATTGTATCGTTAATATGACATTCGACACAACAAGATCAAACACCGGCCATCAGACTGCTGCCTGCATTGCCATACAAAATATGCTGCAACGTGCTCTTCTGTGGTCAGGTTGTCGCCATCACATTGGTGAAGTTATCCTCTCGCATGTGTTTGCAGACATGAAAATATAAGTTTCCAAATCCCCGGATATAACTTTGTTCACCAAGCTGCGAAGTAATTGGGAGTTGGTGGCACATGATTGGTCTCACGTTTGTAGTTCGTTTACGTTAGCTGATCATGATCTAAAGGCTCAAGAGCGACTGACGATAATGAGAGATGCGGTAATTGCACATGCCAACTCTAGTAAACAAACCGAATTCTTGCGAGACGACTACCACGAATTCCTTAAGCTGTCCCTTGTTTACCTGAATGCTACAAATAAGGAGGTTAACTTTAAAAGACCAGGTGCCCTGCACAAAGCACGATGAGTGGCAAAGCTGATATATTGCCTCAAGATTGCACTGTGTGAGAAACAAATTCAATTATTGCCTCCAGGTACTATTACCACACGTGATCAAGTGCCAAAGATTCGTGCATTTGCTACATTTGTAACACATGTTTATGTCGTGTGGTGGCTCACTTGCAAAAAGAGTGTGGATGCACCATGGAATGATCTACAGCTCTACAAGCGACTTTTGGATTACAACGATGTCGTCAGAGATATATCCAAGTCAGCAATCCGTGCCCTGAATAGGCATCTGTTGTACCTCACTTCTGAAATGATCCCACTTGCTCTGTTCAGCAATGAAGTACTTGTGTTGGAAAAGCGAGCTCTAGCAGATGCTCTGCTAAGGCTTCGACCAGTGGTTGCCCTCCAAACTCCACAGAATCGATTTGGAAATGGTTGGGGAAAACCACGATTCCAATCTATTGATTCAAAAACTCGGTTGTGTGATCTGGCTGGAGTTGACTCGTGGTTTACTATATACAGACTTCAACTGGACACAGGATTCCTCTAACTGCCTGTTGATGATTGGTGCCAAACAGCTTCTTACATTGCCAGTGCAGAAAATGTTGCTGCTATTAACGTTGTTAACGATTGTGCCGAGAGAGGAGTGAAACTGGCATCTGACTTTGTTGAAGCAGCGCGAACGGATGAACATTTTCAAAACATTCTTCAATTGGTAGAAATGGACCGCAAAAACATCTCAAATGTGCGTAAACCTTACAAACGTGCAACAAAGTGACACTGAATTAAATGCAACAGTAATACATAATTTAATATTTTAATGTAATTTTTATATAGGCTAAAATAAACTTTTTTTTCTTTACATGTTTTGTGATTTCTTGGGCGGGGGGGGGGGGGGAAGGGGGGACCTCTAAATCAACTCTGATTTGAAAAATATTTTACACAAGTTATTATTAATGATATTAGAACAAATTAGAAACATAGACAGCTCAAAAACAAACAATCAATTTTTTCCTCTATTGTGGTGATGCACCCTAATATATATATATATATATATATATATATATATATATATATATATATATATATATGGAAAGCTATCCGGTTGTTAGACCTGAATGTTGAATAAAGTTTAGTTTTTAGGATAAATCTTTCTCACTTTAGCAGAAAAAATACAGAAAGAGCCTTTGAATTTTAATTTTATTTATTTCTAAATTAAAATTATTAACCCAATTTAGGAAATCTATTACAAGTTTATATTACAATTACCCATAACGGAATCGAAATATGTTTTAGTTGATAAAACATTTGAAATATTTTAACCATTTGTAGATGCTGGCTTTCATATTTGCTTTTTTTAAAAAATTAATTAAGATCATTAAAAGAGGTGAATGCTGGATGAAAGGAAATGACGGTGAAACATTTGCTCAGATCACCCAATTTCTAGTTTTGGAGATGGAATCATGCTTGAAACAATTAAGTAATATTGCAGGTAAACTAAGAAATCTTTCTCTAAAGTAAAAAAAATGCATTAAGGGAATATCCATTTTTTCTCCATAAAATTTCATGTTAACAAATGTGAGAGGTTTAAATGATTACATTATGCATTTACAGAATATAATATTTTTAAAACTGAACAATTAAAAAAAAACACAACACAACGGCCAACATTGAAACAAGAGATAACTATAACATTTACATAACTCAGTTTACGGACTATGTGTAAAACACTGAAATGATCGGCTATTGACACCATAAAAGTATTTGCATGAAAATGCGTAGAGAACAGACGGGTGTCTTAAATAGATACATAACAACACGCTAGGAAATCTTTAAAAAACTTTATGATCTGTTCAACTGACAGAAACACGATAAGAAACAGGCTACATAGAAAATCATCGATAGGAATCAAATTCTTGGGCACATTAGATTAAATTGTATAGGAAATACATAAATGGAAGTGATTTGTATATGGCTTATAATCTATTAATGGAGATTGACTAATTTGAGAATTTTTGTATCCGCTGCATGTTTATAATTAGGACATTTTTTAAAATTCCTATATAAATGAAGTACATTTTTTCTAATAAATGTTTCTTTATTTTTAATACAAAGACGGAAATGAAAATATCCTTGAATTAAGTCAATCTGCAGAAGAGAAATGTCAAATGAAGAAGACAGATTCCATTGAACTAACGGACGAAATCAGTAAGTGATAAACATTAGAAATCAGCAATTTGAAAAAAGAAATCATTTTAAAGTATACAACAAAGAAAAACAAATGTTTATGAAATCTATTAGTAGAATTCTTATTTGTATAATGTGCATAATTATTATCTTTTTTTCTTCAGACATTATATAGATTAAAGTTTATTATATATCAATCTTTAATTATGTAATTTTAATACTGAAATTAATTCATCCAGCGGTTCTTAACTGGTGGTACGCGTACTTTTCCCCAAGGGGGGACGGGAAAGCTTAAACACGTTACACAATGACATATCATTTTCATTTAATACAACCAAGAGTTTGGAGAACTTACGTGTGACGGGGTACTTCATGACAAACTTTCGCACCATTTGGGGTACAGTCGCGTAAAAGGGTCGTGAACCGCGGGTTTTATTCACTTGTAATCTAGCATACTAATCAATTGTGTCATCGGAACTATAGTCTGTTAGTATTCAAAAAAATCACTTCATTTAAATGTATCATTATATGCTATATATGCATCATAAACATTATGAATTTTTATGTATATTCTTATTAAATCAATTCAATTGATTTTATGTTATGAACGAAATTAAGTTACTTTATAGTTGTTTTTTTTTTTTCTTTGAACATCCTGAAGGAAAAAAAAAAACAGAGATAGTGAAACGAACCCTGGCAGCCAGATCATGGCTATTAAAATGACGTTTTGACAATTTTATATAACATTTGCTTTCACACTTAGTAACGTATTCTTACTAGGCTGTGAAGAAATTATTTGTTTATTATGATAGTTTTCGTTTGACTATTTTAGAATGTCATTTGTCTCAATGATAACAATGTATTACTTTAGAATATTTTGACTTTTACGTATCAAATTAAAACAACATAAACTATTTAAAGGGGCAATTTTTTGGCTAAAATATTTATCAAATCGACACGCAAGCAAGAAGCCATTAAACAGCGAACATAACTCTTACTTTCAATCTACGGCAGACAAAAGACTTGAGATGCAAACAATTTATTTAGATGTTGGTATTTGCATCAAAAGAAGATAATGACATTGTGAGTGTTTAGTGCCGTGATACCTCAGAATAATCCTAATCGTTTCGAATCATAAAAATTGAGAATTCCTACAAAATGACTCAGCAATCACTGTTTCCTATGCAGTGTTTTACACCTTTGGCGCCTAGCTCCTCCCAGTCCAAATTATTTACACCTTTTTCGTTGGTTACAAATGGCGGTATCTTGTGAACTTAGTTAATGCAACAACTCTGACAACTTAAATAGTGTGTGTGTGTTTGTTGGGAGCATGGTTTGCCTACTGAAACACAATATCTCATTTTAAGAACTTAATTTTCTTTTATCTATTTTTTGAAATTATATTTAATATAAAAAGGATAGATCCGTTTATGGTCCCCATGGTCCGGGCTGCTGAGCGATTGTGTGTTGTTCCACAAACGAGAGGTTTACAGGGAGCTGAACGATATAGATATTATAGTTATAGATATACAAATTCAATGACCCCTTTCCCCAGCGGGTCGCGGTGAAATTAACCAACGTTGAGCGGTCCACGGCTTGAAAAAAAAAAAGGTTTGGCACCACAACTCTAGTACAACAAAAACTCTCAATCACAACATTTTTCGTTTGGGGCAAACGATGGGAAAACAAGCCGTAGTATTTTGTTTTTACTGTATTTCTCAAAATGGTTTAATTTGGTTTGATATTTTTTTGTACATTTTTTATCCAGCTGTAAGGGCTGGCATGTGCCGTATACGGAGTTCAAATGTCAATTTAGGAATTGTTAGAATTCTAAATAGTTTTATTTCCGAATCAGAAATGTTACTTTTACTTAATTTTTAGGATAAATTGAACTTTGCCAAGTTCGGCATGTAATGAATCGAAGTACAACAAAACTTTTTATATATTCGCAATCTATTAGAACGAATTTGATTTCTCAAATTTTAGTGTACATGTGTAGAACATCACAAATACTATAGCTCTGTGCTAAAAGCAAACATCGTTTTAATAATAGTAATAGTAATAAACATTCTGTATTTAATATTCAATTTGATTGAAAATTTTTGAATGTTTCTAAGGTGACAATGGTGCTCTCAACGTGAAAGAATCATTACAAAATATTACAGACAAAATGTCCACATTAGAACAAGCTGTAGAGAGCAGTAAAGAGAATTATTCGTTATTACTTAAAAATCTCAGCAAATTATCGGAGAAAATGTCAACAAAGATAAAAACTTTACAAGAAAAGCTTCAACTACAAGACGAGAAATTTGAAACAAAATACAACATCAGATTTAATGAGATTATGGCAGAACTTCAAACAGCCAGTGATTTTATTCAAGCTAAGACGGAATCTTTTTCTGAAACAATTAAGGAAACTGAGCGAAAATTAAATGAAGAGCTAAATGATAGGTGTAAAAATATTCAGTCGAAACTTGAAGATCACAAAGAAGGTGTTATCGAGAAACTGAAGGGATATAATACTGAATTACAAACCCATACAAAGATTATTGCTGATATAAAACAAGAAAAAGATTGTTTTACATCTAAAATAACTGAATTGGAGAACAAATTATTCTGTATCACAAAGACGGTTGAAAACATAGTAATGAAAAGGTGATATTTTTGTGTTTACATTTCATAGAAGTTTTTAAATTTCTTACTTCATAGAGGACAATTATTTATCAATGTTTAGAATATCACGAATTAATGACTTAAATACTAGTAATTAGTTGATCACTACTCGTATTCTCTTCGTTTACGATAAAATCAATAAGTGAAAAATTGCACACATACTTTAGTAGTTTTACCTGCTCTATGTTCGGGTATCGAACATTTAGAATTGGCCAATGATAGAACTTGACAGGTATCCAGCACTAAATATTTCTCTATCCACTTTTTTTATTGTCTGTCTACCCCCCCTCGCAATTCCTTCACTTGTCTTCCCTAATTCTATTGTGTAGTAAACTCATACATATTCTGATATCGCTCACCCATTGCTAATCTCATTTTCTATCTTCTTCACATCTCAATCCTGTTTTCTCTCTCGACAATCGTTTGTTACTGGTTCCCATTTCCATATTATTTAACCATTTATAAAGCTAATTGTTTTATACGTATTAATAAAAATACATATTCTATACATACATCCCTGCGATGACAAACTGTAGCGTGTGGAAGCTGACCTTTTAGACAAAAAAACTTCATTATACGAAGTTATAGCCGCCATACAAAACATTTATCAAACTAAGTTACTATTCGCTTTATATTTTCCCCTGGCAATTTATGGGGAGGGGGGCAATTTGTAATGATATTTGCCAATGGTGTTACATCTATTTTTAAGTTCCATATTTGCTTTATAAGTAAATCAAATTTTAAACTTAATTTTTATGTCGTTTTCCTTTGTTTAGATTACTGAGTATGATGAGTCATTGTTTTCCAAAGGTAACTTATATTTCACTGATACATTGATTAGCGTTTGGTATAAAGTTTATTAAATTTTTTTTATTATTATTTTTATTTTTGGCAGATATTTTGGTTTAAAGTATTTCACACTAACACACACACACACAAATATTTTTCATACAAAAATTTCATTATAAACAGTCCATGTTAGTTTGTTCGTAGATCTCAACAAAAGCCTCTCTAGTCATTTATGGCTAATAAACATTTACGCGTAATATAAAACGACTTACAGAGAAAGAGGATTTTATAATTTGGTAATAATTGTTTATTCATAATACACAATCATGTCTGTCAACACTGGGGGTGTATCTATATGTATATCATGTTTTTTTCCTAAGGCAAACAATGGACTGACATTTGACCACTGTGGTTCCCTTGATATTTCAATAAACCGGCATTGTATATTTCCCATACCTATATATGCTCACTCATGATCTTGGGTTACAACTCGATGTAAAGCTAACAAAAGTGTTGACATCTAACTACTGAGTCTAGACCGGCTAATAACAATATGTTTGTAAATTACGATCTTAGTAAAAAAAAAAAGTAATTAAAATAAAATGTTGAGTATTTATCAGTACCTGAGTTCGGAGTAGTGCTGTACCTAACGCCATATAGTCACGTCATACACTACCATGGGATTTTTGTCAGAGGGTGGGGGCGTTTGTCAGTGTAATAAAAGAAAATTAAAAAAAAAATATTGTCCATTAATTTTGTATTAATTCATTTTCCATAAAAGAGATTTGTGTAATCCAAACGTGAATGTTTATCTCGATTTGTCCAGGTGATCATGAAACTCTGATGTCAGAAGGTAGTCAAGCTGATCTACTCAAACATTTTAATGACTGTACCAAGAATCCAGGTCATGCAGGGTTTATATCTGTTGAAAACTTTACCTTACAACAGATGCCTGAAGGTCTTTGTAACAATGATTTGTATAAATTCGTTACAGGGGCAGCTGCCCTAACAGTTAGAGTTGATGTTAAAATGACCAGTCCACATAGGCAAACTTCAGATCCATTTTACGACATAAGAGGGACGACACAGTTAAGAACAGGAAGTGGGAGAGTGACGTATGTGTGGGATTCCTCTTCTAACTTTAGATATTCTTATGAATTTCATGTGTTCACAGCAGCACAAGTTGTTTATGATGACCTTGAGGCCAGGCAAACGTCAATAAGACTGTTTTATGATAGTGAAGCGCGTCCAGGGGTCTGTGTTGAAGATGTCAAAATTGTCAATGTAAATGTCGCCAGTGACTTGTGCAAGTTAAAATGTGTCATGAGCAATAAACACGTCGCAGATAAACTGTTCGGTCTGTATACATCTTTTTTTAATTCATTGAATTCAATCAAAGAAATCTACGAAAAAACTCGAAATATTCACAAAATGAGTTTCATAGTTTCACATCCTCATGGATGTTCCAAACGAATCAGTTTCGGTCGTTGGGTCAACAGATATCAGTTAGGACTGTATAACAAATTTACCTACACAACATGTACATGTCCAGGAAGTAGTGGAGCCACAGTTTATTGTTTGGGGTTTGATGAGGGAGGTGAGAATGTTCAACTGGTACACAGTGGAAGTTTAAACCCTAAACTAAATTACAGCGGTGCCGGGGGACATTTTGAGCTAAACGTGGACGCTTTATAGAGGCTAGACATGTTTTTATTATGTCACTAGCTTTTATTTATATTTTTATTTGTTTGCTGAATGGGTGTACATTAGGGTGATAACAAAAAAAAATATTTTATGAAACCACTTGCAATCGAGGAACTTTTATGTGTAATTTAAGAATATCAATTGCATTTTCAATTTTTTTTTAAAAAAGTTCCCCCACCTCCCACTTTTTCGGAAGAAAAAAGTGAAAAAATATTTTTTTTTTCAAAAAAAAAAGGACAAGTTTTTTTTACCATAATTCAAAAGAGTAATAATAATAACTAATCAACTTTTATTAACAAATAAGATACAGATCAGTTAGTAATATGTACAGAATGTACAAGAAATGTGTAAAACATATTGTTCATATGAACTTCAGATTCAAAAATTCAAATTTTCTCGATTTTGCATGAAGTTCTTCCATCAGTTTCACAGCACGTTCAGCAATTTGGTTAGATCTGGGAATGTCAATTAATGATCTCCCGAATGACCAATGCGTCTTTAATCACTTAATTGCCTTCTTGCATTTTATCCTGATGAGTGTAAACAGTTCATTGACGGACGCTTTATTGTAGTGTTCCGAATGGAACCAAGCATTTGCCCATTCGTAGGAGATGAAGTTGCAAGCAGGAGCTAGGATGTTGCGCCACTCTGGTATCAGAAATAATGCTATAATAGTATATATCGCATGTGAGTTCCATCTTGCCTAGTGTAAATTTGGTAGTTTCTTCCAGCTGATGCGAGGCCAACGTGAAGTTGTTTTGTAATGACGATATGCCTGACATAATTCATAAAAGAACTTGAAATCATCTCGCCATCCAGGGTTCTCGCCTGTGCTAACATCATCTGTCGCAACGAGGCGGTAATCAGCCTGAAGAGTGGCATAGTTTTGCGTTAATTTGTCAATGAAGGAATAGTTGAGTTCTTGTTTGCTCGTTGGCTCTTGAGTAAGAAAATTCAAGACGTTTCAGAAAGAGGTCGAGTACATGGTGCATACAGCCAATATATTGTGGCTTCTGAAAGCCCTTGCTCAAGACATCATCCTGTATGAGCTTTACAATCCCGAGCAAACGACTTGTATTTATTGCGGCCGTGTCGCATATTATCACGCAAATATTTTTCCAAGCATCTTAGTTATCAATTAGCTGATGTAGTTCCTTGTGAATGGCCGCGGCAGAACACTCTCACATTTAAGAGTACCGGGTTTTATTTCGGTTGTCAATATTTTCAGCAGAACTACTTGATACTCTTCCCCTTGCACTCTTTTACCATCAAACTGGAGACAATAGGGTTCTTTGCTTTGAAGTTTTTGAAAAATTTTGGTTTTCATTTTCCGTCCTTCAGAGATTACTCGTTTCGAAACACCCGCCTGACTTGGAACCGGCTCATCATGACCCTGTTCAGCAATGTTTGCAAGAACGTCATATGCTTTATGTGTAGAAATGTTGTTTTTCAGTCCTAGCAAACCCGCTGCTGTAGTGCTTGCTCTTTGGTATTTTGGTTTGCATTCAGGAGAAAATGACGTGGAAGAATAGGTTGTCGAGTCGGGTGAAGAAGCAGAGATTCTGAGACAGTTGTATGTATTTGTGTAGGTTGTGAGACAGTTGTATGTGTTTGTGTAGGTTGCGATTGATAAGACCTGGATTCGTTTTCTTGGGTGGATTTATTCTAAAGGGGCTTGTTTGACCATTGAATAACCAATCTTTCCTCCACTCTTAACTTGCCTCTGGTAGAGCTATTTATCCTCCTTTTCCATTTTCCATTAACGTTGGTGACATCAAATAAATTAGAAAGTGTTGTAGTAAATTTATCAGACGTTTTCTTTTTGTTTCTGTCATATAAATCAAACAGACAATTGAGTTTCTTTCTGATTAGTGCGTTGGATAATAGTGGAAAGTCTAGAAATTCCCTCAAGAGCAATTCTATATCCGTTATCATAATTTTGATTCGATCCAGTCACCGTTTCTGGCTATTGAACAGAAAAGTGAAGTTTCCCAGAATTTGACGGTTTGTGGGCATCCGTGTGAGATTGATTAGCTTTTCAACAGATGGAATTCTCGGATCCCTATTCTGTTTAGAAGGTGAGGGTAGATGCCTTGCTTATAAACAAATGGAATTAACTGACTGGAATGTGCTTAAAAGCAGTCTAGAAAGTCATGTAAAAATTCAGTGTTAAATTGAAACTGATAGTCAAACTGCGCGATATGTGAAAACAAAAATGAAAAGGTGGGGGAACTTTTTTCAATTAAAAAAAAATTGATGTTGCTACTGTCATCTACATATAATTGTTTTTCGAATGTAATGGGTTTCAGTTTCATTACGAAAAAAAATGAAAATAGTTATCACCCTAGAGTACATTTTATTGCAGACTAATTGTTCACCCCTGTCGTAAATGTAAACATTTTTATTGATTTTTTTTATATATTAAACGATGTATACAAATGTGGAAATCTTGTTTGACAAAAAAAAAAAATATGATAAAATAAAAATGAATAAGTAAACATAAAATATAAGGATATTAGAATTTTTTTTATAACAATGTTGCTCTGCCTATTTAGCACTAATTATAAAAACATAATAAAATAAATGCTCGAATATTATCCGAATCGTTAAAGAATAGCCCAAGTAGATTTAACCATTTACGATTATTGTTTAATAAAAGTTATAATGAATGAACAATTTCTGTTTTGTTATACTTTGTTCGTTAATGGATGTCAATGGGGCACAACTTAAAACAAAAAGAAAACAAGTCACTGGGAAGGGTGGAGTAGGGTCAAGTACATCAACGAATTCGTAATTGACTTGTGGTCAAAACGTGTTAAATTAGCTTACTGAGTCAATCATATCTAGTTTAACTAGCCCAATGAGTCATTCAAAACACGTTTAACTAGCACACTGAGTCAGTTGATTAAGTGTAGAATTTAGTATCGCCATGACTAATATCTACCTGTGCATTTTAATAATTCCTTTGATTTATGATAATTAAATCTTGTATTATTAAATTAACTGACCCACATATCCATGATTGTCTCCCTTAGAACTCTACAACAATATAAACAGAAATAGATATGTTGATCTTAATAGCTAATTATCATACTGAACTTTTTTTTTTCAAAAATTAAAAAAAAAAATTTAATGCTCAAAAGATTTCTTAAACCAGTATTGTCAAAGTGGAAAATGAGAAAGTAATCTATCGATTCCCTTATTTATTCTAGAGTATGGAGGCGAAATCATGTTGGTACCGGGGCGGAAGACACGTTTGATGCAGCTCCTCATATCAACAAAGAAAAATAAACAATAGTATACACTTTTATTATTAAAAAAATTAGCAATTTTATTTTATTGTTGCTTAAAATAAATGAAATGTTTAGTGTCACAATAAAATAACCACAATGTATCACAACGTACAATACATATATATATATATATATATATATATATATATATATATACATATATCTATCTATCTATCTATCTATCTATCTATCTATCTATCTATCTATCTATCTATCTATCTATCTATCTCTCTCTCTCTCTCTCTCTCTCTCTCTCTATATATATATATATATATATATATACATATAAATGGTTGCACTAGTATATATAAATAATGTATTGGCATATATAAATTAACTCCCTTAGAACTGTTTGTTACCGTGAATTTTTTTTAACAGGAACACTACAGAAATTTCCTATACGATAACTTGCATTACATGTAATATCGGGAATACCCAATGACAATAAGTAGAAAGAAGACATACTTTCTAGTGATGTTTACAGTTTCAATATCACAAATCCTAAAGCTTACTTTGATATAAAGGTAATTTTGGTCACTGTTAAAATTATTTTTAGCATTCAGATTAGCAGCTATATGATTGTCAGTCGTGTTTATTCTTCGTTGAATATTTCTATCTTCAGTAACTATACTCAGAGGCGTTCTTATGGAAAGGCGACTGCATATGGCCCACGATTCTATGATGCCCCCCCCCCGGGCCGAAGATTTAATTTTTATTCTGAAAGCAATTTATACGTTAAAATTGTATCCCGTTGTTGTGTTTTAAAGAGCACAATTTCATAAAACACAATGTTTTTGAGACTGTCGACCTTACCTTGATTGCGTATTAAAAAATAATAATGTTTCAATGCTGTCTTTTAGATTTCATACCAGTTTTTAGGAGACTATACAATTAAACAATGCCGTTCGGATCAGAATGGATTAGTATTGATATTAGAACAGAAAGTAAAAACCTCTCATACCCACATATACGTGAGAGAATTCGGAATGATAAAAATACGTTTAGGCAAGGTGCATTTTAATTAGGAAATAGACATATATATATATACACACACACCTACACACTGATATTGAATTATATTTCAGGGGCCATCACATGTAGCTTGGCCTTGGGGCCGATATATTACATATGACACTGACTATACATGAATGTCGATATTTACTCCAGATCCTAATCAGTACTCTTATGCTATTACACTAACAATAAACACTAGGGTGATAACAAAAAAAATATTTTTTTGAAACCACTTGCAATCGAGGAACTTTTATGTGTAATTTAAGAATATAAATTGCATTTTTAATTTTTTTTTTAAAAAAGTTCCCCCACCTACCCCTTTTTCGGAAGAAAAAAAGTGAAAAAATATTTTTTTTTCAAAAAAAGGACAAGTTTTTTTTAGCTTAATTCAAAAGAGTATTAATAATAACTTATCAACTTTTATTAACAAATAAGATACAGATCAGTTAGTAATATGTACAGAATGTACAAGAAATGTGTAAAACATATTGTTCATATGAACTTCAGATTCAAAAATTCAAATTTTCTCGATTTCGCATGAAGTTCCTCCATCAGTTTTACAGCACGTTTTTGCATTTTACCCTGATGAGTGAGGTAAACAGTTCATTGAAGGACGCTTTATTGTAGTGTTGCACATGGAATCAAGCATTTGCCCATTCATAGCAGATGAAGTTGCAAGCAGGAGCGAGGATGTTGCGCCACTATGGTATCAGAAATAATGCTATAATAGTATATATCGCATGTGAGTTCCATCTTGCCTAGTGTAAATTTGGTAGTTTCTTCTAGCTGATGCGAGGCCAACGTGAAGTTGTTTTGTAATGACGATATGCCTGACATAATTCATAAAAGAACTTGAAATCATCTGACCATCCAGGGTTCTCGCCTGTGCTAACATCATCTGTCACAACGAGGCGGTAATCAGCCTGAAGAGTGGCATATTTTTGCGTTAATTTGTCAATGAAGGAATAGTTGAGTTTTGGTTTGCTCGTTGGCTCTTGAATAAGAAATTCATGACATGTTTCAGAAGGAGGTCGAGTACATGGTGCTGACAGTCAATATATTGTGGCTTCTGAAAGCCCTTGCTCAAGACATCACATTTAAGAGTACCGGGTTTTATTTCGGTTGTCATATTTTCAGCATAACTACTTGATACTCTTCCCCTTGCACTCTTTTACCATCAAACTGGAGACAATAGGGTTCTTTGCTTTGAAGTTTTTTGAAAATTTTTGGTTTTTATTTTCCGTCCTTCATAGATTACTCGTTTCCAAACACCCGCCTGACTTGGAACCGGCACATCATGATCCTGTTCAGCAATGGTTGCAAGAACGTCGTATGCTTTATGTGTAGAAATGTTGCTTTTCAGTACTAGCGAACCCGCTGTTGTAGTGCTTGCTCTTTGGTATTTCGGTTTGCATTCAGAAGATGACGTGGAAGAATAGGTTGTCGAGTCGGGTGAAGAAGCAGAGGTTTCAGAATCCGAAGATTCTGAGACAGTCGTATGTGTTTGTGTAGGTTGTGAGACAGTTTTATATGTTTGTGTAGGTTGTGAGACAGTTGTATGTGTTTGTGTAGGCTGTGAGACAGTTGTATGTGTTTGTGTAGGTGGCGATTGAGAAGAGCTGGCTTGAGATTGAGTTTTGAATAGTCGGATTCGTTTTCTTGGGTGGATTGATTCTAAAGGGGCTTGTGTGACCATTAAGTAACCAATCTTTCCTCCACTCTTAACTGGCCTCTGGTAGAGCTCTTTATCATCCTTGCTTTTCCATTTTCCATTGACGTTGGTGACATCAAATAACTTAGAAAGTGTTGGAGTAAATTTATCAGACGGTTTCTTTTTGTTTTTGTCATATAAATCAAACAGACAATTGATTTTCTTTCTGATTAGTGCGCTGGATAATAGTGGAAAGTCTAGAATTTCCCTCAAGAGCTATTCTATATCCGTAATAATAATTTTGATTCGATCCAGTCGCCGTTTCTGGCTATTGAACAGAAAAGTGAAGTTTCCAAGAATTTGACGGTTTGTGGGCATCCAATGAGATTGAGTAGCTTTTCAACAGATGGAATTCTTGGATCCCTATTCTGTTTAGAAGATGAGGGTAGATGCCTTGTTTATAAACAAATGGAAAAAACTGACTGGAATGTGCTTAAAAGCAGTCTATAAAGACATGTAAAAATTCAGTGTGAAATTGAAACTGATAGTCAAACTGCGCGATATGTGAAAACAAAAATGAAAAGGTGGGGGAGCTTTTTTCAATTTAAAAAAAAAATAATGTTGCTAATGTCATCTACATATAATTGTTCCTCGAATGTAAGCGGTTTCATGTTGGTTACGAAAAATAATGAAAATTGTTATCACCCTAATATACACTTTACTGACCATATTAATTTTTAAGATTAGGTCATTTGTTTGTTTGCTGATCTGAAACAACCACTCGCTACTGTTTGTTTTTTTTTAGTAGAAAAACAAAAAAAAAACAATTAATCAACGACTTTGTATTTAGTTGTTCTAAACTAATTCTGGAACTTTGTTATTTTAATTAAGATGAGACCACTCAGAGAAACAAAGATAATAACTTCACACTTGGAAGTTTTTGTGGACTTGAGGAATCATCTGGAAGTGTTATTGAATGAAATTAGCAACGTAATTACATTTACATACTTCACTGACTACTTTTCAAATCCAAATAAAAAAGAAAAATTTTTTTTTAAAATATATATTCGTTTAGTATTTTATACTACTTCTATCTAAATACCTACCTATATGTCTATTTATTCATACAGCTATTATATGCTTATAGGTATCTCTCTCTCTCTCTCTTTAAATATATAGAGTGAATGGGAGGTAATTACAAATAAGAATTCATTTTTCCTAAATTATCTAAAATTAATAGCAAAAGTTATTATCAAAATTAATATTTTATTATAATTTATTTCATTTTGAAGATTTTAACTAATGGTAAATCCTGGCTGCAAGGAAATGAAGAGTTTGGGCCATTTTCAAAAATAAATACATTTCTAGGTTTTGAATTAACATCTTGTTTGAATAAATTAAGAAACATTGCAGGTAGGGTTGAGGTTTTAGAAAACAATATTCGAAATAATTTTAATAGATACATTTTTTTAAATAATGAAATATTAGAATCACGCTATATAATAAAAAAAATGAATTTTTAACTTTTGAAAAAAAAAATAATAAAGGAAAGAATGAAGACAGTGCACAAGAATCGCATTCTGATGAAATAGAATTTCAAGAAGCAAACAAAACAATTCTGGGAGATCCAGCCAGAAAATCAGCTACAGAGTATCTTATTGGTAAGTTAACAATGTTACTAAAAATATTAAATAGCCATAAAGAAAAAAAAACAAACAATGGTATTACTTTGAATAATGAGAAAGGTTATAGAGTTAGTGATTTTCAATTTTTACTTCGTAGTAGAGTACATTTGAGATGTATTATGCAGTAGAGTACATTTGAGATGTATTATGCAGTAGAGTACATTTGAGATGTATTATGCAGTAGAGTACATTTGAGATGTATTATGCAGTAGAGTACATTTGAGATGTATTATGCAGTAAAGTACATTTGAGATGTATTATGCAGTAGAGTACATTTGAGATGTATTATGCAGTAAAGTACATTTGAGATGTATTATGCAATAGAGTACATTTGAGATGTGTTATGCAGTAGAGTACACTTGAGATGTATTATGTAGTAGAGTACACTTGAGGTGTATGCAGTAGAGTACACTTGAGATGTATTATGCAGTAGAGTACATTTGAGATGTGTTATGCAGTAGAGTACACTTGAGATGTATTATGTAGTAGAGTACACTTGAGATGTGTGCAGTAGAGTACACTTGAGGTGTATGCAGTAGAGTACACTTGAGATGTGTGCAGTAGAGTACACTTAAGATGTATGCAGTAGAGTACACATGAGATGCATTCAGTAGAGTACACTTGAGATGTGTGAAGTAGATTACACTTGAGATGTTTGCAGTAGAGTACACTTGAGATGTGTGCAGTAGAGTACACTTGAGATGTATGCAGTAGAGTACACTTGAGATGTTTACAATAGAGTACACTTGAGATGTATGCAGTAGAGTACACTTGAGATGTGTGCAGTAGAGTACACTTGAGATGTGGTCAGTAGAGTACACTTGAGATGTACGCAGTAGAGTACACTTGAGATGTATGCAGTAGAGTACACTTGAGATGTGTGCAGTAGAGTACACTTGAGATGTGTGCAGTAGAGTACAATTTTTACCCAGCGTTTAGCGGGTGGCGCCTGCCGTTTGATGTATAAATACCTGTTTGAAAATAGTTACAAATATAATTCGTTTGATTTCCGAATTATGTATTTAATGTTAAGGATGATGAGAATTTTGCTAGCCGGTAGACAATGTATCAAATAATAGCGAAATGTTTATATATTCACATTATATTATAACGAATTTAAGGTGATCCAGGTGTTTATAAATAGAACAGGGAAGTCCCGATAAAAGAAAAGACGATTTTATTTTCTGCTGCTGTTTATAGTGTTAAAATTGCTTATTCATATTACAATATGGTTTACTTTCACGGTCCAATCTATAAATATCTTTTTTTAGGCTATGTATTTTGTTTAATTTAGGTTTTTTTGACTTTTTTGAGTGTACCAAAATAAAAAATTCACAGTTTATTTATCTTTCCTTTTTTTTTCTAAAAAACACATTGGACGTTTGTTTGAAACACAATCATTAACATTTGTACAAAGTTATTTTATTATATATACAACAGATTTTTAAAATAGGTTCTTTGAAAATATGTCTTAAAATTACTTTTTTTCACCCCACAAAGTCACATAATACATTTTTAAATAATTTTTTAAATATATTTTTTTTATTTCTTTGTTCATTATTTGGTATGTTGTATGCATGTGCCAAAAATGACTAGTGTCTGGATCACCTTAAAGTCTAGGTATAAGAGTACATGTATGGACCATCACAAAGGGTAAAGAAAAGTTTTATGCTAAAAGCAAAAATCTTTTATTATATGATGAAAATAAATGTGATAAACTATTTCTTCTCATTTAACATAAAATTACATTGCAAAATGTTTATTCCCGTTTCTATGATGACAAGGGTGCTCAAAACGTGAAAGAATCATTACAGGATATTAAAGATAAAATGTCCACGTTAGAACAAACTGTAAAGACCAATAAAGATAATTATTCATCATTTAATACAAAATATGACAAACTCAACAAATTATCAAACAAAATGTCAACAAAGATAAAAACTTTACAAGAAAAGCTTGAACTACAAGACGAGAACTTTGAAACCAAATACAACACCAGATTTAATGAGATTATGGCAGAACTTCATACAGCCAGTGATTTTACTCAAGCTAAGACTGAATCTTTTTCTGAAAAAAATAAGGAAACTGAACAAAAATTAAATGAAGAGCTAAATGTTAGGTGTAAAAATATTCAATCTGAACTTGAAGATCACAAAGAAGGTGTTATCGAGAAAATAAGGGGATATAATACTGAATTAAAAAACCAGATTATTGCTGAAATAAAGCAAGAAAAAGATTGTTTTACATCTAAAATAACTGAATTGGAGAACAAATTATTATGTATCACAAAGACAGTTGAAAACATCAGCATTTCACTTGAAAACGTTCCACATAAAAATGAGAAGGTGATATTTATTTTAACATTTTATTTAACTCTTATTTTACAAACAATATTTTTTTTTTAAATCTTTATCACGATTTGATGATTCCAATACAGCTAATTAATTTATCACTGTATATATTCACTTCGTTCATGTTAAAATTGACTAGTAAATGAAAACAACGACACACACACACACACACACATAATTTAGTGTTTTTACCTGCGCTAAATGTAGTCAATGAAAGAGCAATGGGGAGACCTTTCCACATAGTGTCTAAAAAGTCATCACAAAAGGTCTCCAATTTTACAAGACCACGTGACTACATGCATCCTTTTTTTTATAAAGTTTGCAAAAAAAACTCTGGATTGATCCGATCACCTTTGAACTGTATTCATATACCTAAGCTCCAGACACTGTGCGTGGTGGCACCCTGTGTTACTGTTCTATATGGTGGCACCTGTGCTACTGCTCTATATGGTGGCACCCTGTGCTACTGCTCTATATAGTGACACCCTGTGCTACTGCTCTATATGATGACACCCTGTGCTACTGCTCTATATGGTGGTCCCCTGTGCTACTTCTATGAAATATACAATTGATCATTTTGGTGTCACCTCTATAATGATGTCATCTACTGCTCTATATTATGACACCATTTGCTACTGCTCTATATGGTGATACCCTGTGCTACTGCTCTATATGGTGGCACCCTGTGCTACTGCTCTATATAGTGACACCCTGTGCTACTGCTCTATATGATGACACCCTGTGCTACTGCTCTATATGGTGGTCCCCTGTGCTACTTCTATGAAATATACAATTGATCATTTTGGTGTCACCTCTATAATGATGTCATCCGGTGCGGTCCGCACCCCCTAGTGACGTCATTGTCTCCACCCACTTCTTTATTCTGTGTTCTCTGTCTTCCCTCCTAACTCCCTCACTTCTCTCTCCAATTTTGTTTAGTTTTTACACTCCTACACATTCTGATATCTCTGTCCGTTTGTTAATGATTTTCTATCTTCTTCACCTACCAGTCCTGTTTTCTTTCTCGCCAGTTGTTGTTGTTTTTATTATTTAACATTGCCTTTTTTGCTTTCTCCCTCTTTCCCATTATGTTTTCTATAACAATTCCCCATCTATTTGTTTTGTATAACATTCCACATCTATTTTTCTTAATTATCTCTAGATTTTAATTCGTGATAGTTTCAAAAATAGAAATTTTAATGTATGGAACTAGATAGAAAAATAGAGAAACACTATATTGATACCAATATTATTTCCAATTTCAAGCGTTTCTCATTATATTTTGAAGTGTGCAGAGAATAAATCTGGAAACTAACTTAGTAGAAAAAAAAAGATTTTATACTTTATACTCTCCCCCAACAATTGAATATTTCGTTGATATCATGTGTGTGTGTGTGGGTGTGTGTGGGTGTGTGTGTGTGGGTGTGTGTGTGTGTGGAGGGAAGGACGATGACGACCATTTTTTAATGGTATTTGCAAACGGTGTTACATATATTTTTAAGTTAATCTTATGCAATATAGAATAAATACATATAACTTTTCTTTTACTTTGAATGTCATTTTCCTTCGTTTAGTTTGCTGTGCATGATGAATCATTCTTTTCCAAAGGTAATTTATTTTTCAATGATACATTGATTAGCTTTTTTTAATTACATTTTTGTTGCAGATATTTTAGTTTTAAATATCTAACACATGAACAACATATTTTTAAAAATACTTTTATTGGTAACCGTCCGTATAAGTTTGTTCGAAGATTTCGAAAAAAAAAAAAACAACAACAGAAAAATACAACAACAAATCAAATAACAAAAGTACGAATTTACTAATTTACTAATTTACTAATTTACTAATTTACAAAAGCCTCTCATGACACTTGCGGATTTTAAATGATCCTTTGTACTGCCATATTTTTTGTCATTTTTACGCTTAATATAAACTAACTTACAGAGAAAGAGAATTTTATGATTTGGTTTATTTCAATAATAGTCATTAATTAATAATACACGGTTAGTCCGTTAGGTTATTGATCTTGAAAACCGGAAGGTAAAATGTTTGTTAGGAAGACTCCATAAGACCCAATCACTTGTTACGTAAAGTTTATTTTCTTGATTACCTCCCGCAACAGCGTTTTTGTATTTATAACCGTTTTCTCCACTGGAAACTTCTATTCATTTATTTAAACGTTGATATGGACTTTAGTAATCGATTTTTTGATTTTTTTTTTTTTAATTTTGCGTACATGTCAATTTAAATGTATGATTCAACAATTTTTTTTTATAGTGTACTAATCGAGGGAAATAACCGCATTTAGCTAATAGATGAGTTACTTCCCTTGCATTAGTAAGATTACAAATATGTGATAATAAACTTAGATTTCACATATCAATTGTTGAATCTTTGGAACGGAAATGTGCCGGTTTATCTGACATATGAACGAATTTCATTGCCCCATTACTTCTGCTATTTAAACATAAGATTAAAATTGATTGCAATATTATTTTTCTTTTAACAACTACTTAAGTTATACAAAACTTCTGTCTAAACGAGAGATCACATCTGTCAACAACTAGAGTGTATATATGGCCATGCTAATATGTTTTGTTCCTGTAGCTAACGCAGGACTGGGTTTTTACCACTGCAGTTCCTAACATGTTTGAATTAGCTGGCACTGTATACTCTCATATATTCTCATGATCTTGAGCTATAACTATTTAGTTTCTTTTTTACCTTGTGCGATAAGTCGCATGTCGATGTAAACCTAACAAAAGTGTTGGCTAGTGACCACTGAGGCACGTAGGACTAAATAACAATATGTTTCCAAATTACAGTCTTAGCACAAAAAAAATCCATTCAAAATTTAAATAAAAATGTGTGTGTATTGTTATCAGTTATCAATATTCGGAGTAGTGCTGTACCTAACGCCATATAGTCATGACATACACTACCATGAAGTTTTTTTCCCCATAAAATTGATGTATGTAATCCAAACGTGTATGTGTATCTCTATCTGTCCAGGTTGTCATGAAACTCTGATGTCAGAAGGTGGAGTAGCTGATCTACACGAACATTATAATGGCTTTACCAAGAATCCAGGTCATGTGGAGTTTATACCTGTTGAAAACTTTACCTTAAAACAGATGCCTGAAGGTCTTTGTAACAAAGATTTGTACGAATTCGTCAGTTGTGCAGCTGACCTAACAGTTAGAGTTGATGTTAAAATGACCAGTCCACATAGATTAACTTCAGATCCATTTTACGACATAAGAGAATTGACAAACTTAAGAACAGGAAGTGGGAGAGTGACGTATGTCACATGCAATCATGGAAAGTATTGTGAGTGTACAAATCGTCCAACGCTAGCCATAAAAAACAAACATGGGTATGAATTTTATGTGTACACAGCAACACAAGTTGTTTTTGATGACCTCGAGGCCAGACACACGTCAATCAGACTGTTTTACGATAGTGAAACGAGTCCAGTGTTCATTGTTGAAGATGTCAAAATTGTCGATGTAAATGTCGCCAGTGACTTGTGCATGTTAAAATGTATCACGTGCAATAAACAAGTCGCAGATAAACTGTTCGGTCTGTATACATCTTTTCTTAAATCATTGAATTCAATCAAAGAAATCTACGAAAAAACTCGAGATATTCACAAAGTGAGCTTCATAGTTTCACATCCTCATGGATGTTCCAAACAAATCAGTTTTGGTCGTTGGGTCAACAGATATCAGTTAGGACTTTATAACAAATTCACCTATACAACATGTACATGTCCAGGAAGTAGTGGAGCCACAGTTTATTGTTTAGGGTTTGAAGAGGGAGGTTGGAGTGTTCAACTTGTTCACAGTGGAAGTTTAAACCCTAAACTAAATTACAGTGGTGCCGGGGGAAATTTCTAACTACATGTGTACAATTACAATTAATATAGAGGCCATCATTTGTCTTTATTGTTGTCACTAGTTTTTATTTATTAATTTTACTTATTTTTGAGAATATGTATAATTTTTTGTACATTAAATGTTCACGCCTCTTATAAATTTACTGATTTTTTTTAAAGTAAAAGATACATACAAACGTAGAAATCTTATTTAACAAAAAAATAATAATAAAAAGAAAATATATAAAAAAGAGAGTATTTAATATAAAACTGTGTTTGATGTTCCTGTAAGGATGATATGTTGTTCTCTGAGATCATATAAACCATTAATAGGACGTTTTTATGGTGCCCTTCTTTCATCCCCACCATTGCCGGAAGTGCCATGACCACAGAGACACCACGGGAGATATAGATGACTAGACACACTGGAATCAAAGGAACTGAACAGATGATGAAATAACTGAAAAAAAAATCTCCCCAAAATACTAAATACATTTAATGATACATACTTGTTAAGTTCAACACTGTAAAGAACAGGACAAAACTACAGTAGACTCGAAAAGAGTGCATGTAAGATTTGTCTTCTTTGTCGACAAAGAAGGGTCGAGCAGAAAAAAAAGCTTGGTCAGTACAGAGAAGTTCAGTTCCAGAGCAGAAAAGTTCCACAGCAGATGAACTCACAAACGGTTCTTAACTGGTAGTACGTAGCGACAGATAATGTTCGTATAAAATAATGAAAAGTTTAAAGAAATTCGTCAGTTTGCTGATTGATTCATTGCTAGTTCACATGACCATTTATCGCGAATTCTATAATTAAATAATAATAAATATTCTCAAACTTACGAGGACATACTATCACACCTTATTGGAGGACAGTTTAGAAAAAAAGTTAATAAACGCTGGTCTAGAGTGGGTCGTTGGAGAACGCAAAGTGTAATACAGCAGCGAATTCGTTATTGATGAGTCAGTTATAACAAATTAACTAGCCCAATGAGTCAGTCATAACATGTTAAATTAGCCCAATGAGTCAGTCATAACATGTTTAATTAGCCCAATGAGTCAGTCATAACATGTTTAATTAGCCCAATGAGTCAGTTATAAAATATCAACTAGCCCAATGAGTCAGTCATAACCAATTTAATTAGCCCAATGAGTCAGTCATAACAAGTTTAACTAGCCCGATGAGTCAGTCATAACAAGTTTAACTAGCCCAATGAGTCAGTCATATTATGTTTAATTAGCGCAATGAGTCAGTTGATTGAATGTAGAATTATCTACCTGCAGATTTTAATTATTCATTATAATTATTGTAATTAAACCTTGTATTTTTCAATTAACTGACCCACGTTTCCTTGGTTCCCTTCCTTAGAACATTATAACAATATATAAAGAAAAATAATGTAGTTCTTAATAGTTAACAATCAAAATTAATTCATGTTTGTACCCGGGCGCTAGATAGACTTGAGAAAATAAAATAATGTTATACATTTTTTTTTTTTATAAATGTACTTTATTTAGCATATTATTGCTTACAAAGAGTGAAATGGTTTTTTTTTTTTTGCTGCTCTTTTATTTCACAAAATGTCTGCTCCATTCATTTAAAAAACAAGACCATTTCATATGCGTCCAGTCGTCCATCCTTTCATAGGATAAACAAGATGGTCAAATTATTATGTACTAATATTTAACGTCTTTTTTTTCAACATTTCAATTTTTTAATGTAATAACTGTGCTAATTCATAATTATCTTAATACAGCTGTCTATAAAAATGTTCCGATTCCCGAAAAGTATGTTTGTACGGTGTAGCTTTGGGAAAACCCCCAAACCAGCTCTTAACGGTTTTAATAAGTTTTTAAGGACAAATCTTAAAATTCTTAAAAGTCTACGTACAATTCTGGAAATGTTACCTTTGAAACTTTCAGTTTTGTGTACATCCCTACAGCAGCTTTACACACTAAACAGTTTCGTGGTAGAGTTAGCGGTACTCGATTTGGACTTGTAAACTTATATTTCTTTGGGAATAAATTTAATTGACTAACGTCTTGAGATTTGTCGCTTTACCTTAAGGGTAATTTATACATGTAATATGTTTATTATAGTTTAAATGGTCTTTAAATAGTGATATTTTACGATAGTGACACCAAGTCGGATGTTAATTCATTAATACATATACCCAGAAGATACAATTAAATCACAAAATTACAGGAGCGTGTGAAATCAAGCGATGCATGGAAGACACTTTAGCTTGCTTCATTTCACGACAATCACAACCCAAATTCTTCAGTCCTGGTAGAGGATACATGTAGAGTAGCGTTGGCCTGCAGAATTTATTTTCTATTATCACTTAGATCTTATAAACTCCTTATCGGAGGGTTTTATATAACCCTGCATTCATACTCAGGGACGGGTGGCCGCGTGGTGTAGACACTCGACTGTCGACCTGAGAGTCCTGGGTTCGATCCTCGGTGAGAACCATGGGAATTTTTCCAGGTGAAATGTGTTTTTTCAAAGTCGTCCCACAAGTCCACCCAGCTTTAAATGGGTATCTAACTTTAAGTTGGGAAAGTAAAGGCGGCTGGGCGTTGTGCTAACCACACAATCCCTTCATATGCCGAGGTCATAGAAACAGATGAATTCTACACTTCATCTGCCCCAATGGCCCGCTAGGGCTAAGGGAACTTTACATACTACTTACTTACTGCATTCATACTCACATAGCCAATTGTCAGTGCCGAACCTAGTGAATTGAGGGCCCGGGGTCTTGGCCTCTTTGGGGGCTCCGCATTGACATTCGATACCTTGACATGACATAAGTAAAAAAAAAATTGGGGGGGGTGGGGCTCCTCAAGCTGAGGCACGGGGGACTTTTGAATTTAGACTCCCCACCATAAGTACGCCTCTGCCAAGAATTCGTAGGTGATTAGTACAACACACAAGCTCACTCAAATAATTCCAGGTATTTATTTTAAGTTGTGTTAGATTTGAAACGTAACCATGATTAACATCATGTACAAACTAAAATATTTCTGACTATTGTGAAAAATGTTTTATCACTCTATAAACTTTTTATAGAATACATTAAAGCGATTTGAGAAATTCGCTAATGATATTCCAACATTTTATTCTAGTAAAATGACTTATACTAACATTTTATTTTTATGAAACACCTATCCCAGTTATCACTCTTTGATCAGATAATGAATTTATCTAAAATTAATCTAAAGTGGGACACGTTGTGTCAGTGAATGCAGTGATGTGTATTTGAAGTAGGGCACACTGTGTCAGTGAATGCTGAGGTAAGATTCTTTTATCAATGTTACTATGTATTTAATACCATGTTATCTGTCATTGTAACTGTTTTTTATCAAGAATAAATTATTTAAAAAAAAAAAAAAAAAAAAATCTTTCTTTTTTAACCCTTTCCGCCTCGACTGGGTGGAACACACCCGGAGACCCCATATTATTGTTGATAACTCTTGTCTCCTTTTGAATATTTTTACAATTTTTTTAACCATCTATAACATAGTTGAAATGAACACATTGATGGACTCAAAATTATAAAACATGTCATAGTGACTTTGTTGTGTGGGACTGAATTTTTTATCTACTGTCCCTGGCAACTGGGTGTAACGCACCCATACACTTTTTAAATAAAACAAACTGTGTCTGAACTAACTTTGAAACACTTTTTTGTTAATTAAAAACTGTTTTGTGTCATCCATAGAATAGTATTGAGACTTTTAGCAATACATAAGTAATCTGAAGGCATTGGAATATAAAAAAAATAGGTTTTAGAATTGTTTTATATAAATAAATATTTTTTTGACAATCTATGCTTTTAAAGTATGTTGATCCAGTGCAAACATTTTAAATCAGAGCAGTCATATGTACTCATGAATAATAGGAGCTTTGTCGCTCAGTAAGCACAATTTAGACATAAAATAACACAATGTTCCTTGCAGGTATGTCTACTACACTTGCTGCAATGAGATTTGGTTTTCCTGTCTTTTTTGCTCGACAAAGTGCACATATTTTCTGCTTTGACATTGAAGTAGTAGGAACATCAGTTATACTTGCCCTTTTAACAGGAGTTGAAGTGGTTTGGGTAGCTGGATGGCGTGTTTGTAATGAATTTAAAACAGTAAAAATATTCTGCCTTAAAATATCTTGATGCGTTGGGACAGGTCTCTGAATATGTGGAAGGGTGAGGAAATGTGCAGCTTCAATATTGAATTTATGTCTGCTGTCTTCACGAGATGGTAGATTGTTTGGATACTTAGTTTTAAATATAACTCTTGCTGTAATTGTTGCCAGGCCAACCATGTTGAAATGCACAATCAATGGCCACCTTTTAGTTTTTCGTTTCACAGAAAATGCCTTTGCCATTTGGTCCATGGCATCTACACCTCCCTTGGCTTTGTTGTAATAGAGCACAATCTCTGGTTTCTTGCGCTCAGAATCAACTTCTGTATCTGGATGATTGTGCATTGTGCTCAGGAGCAGTACCTTCTTCTGCTTCTTACTCTGGTAATTGACCAGTGTTGTGTCTGTTCTAAACAAAAATATTGAATCATTGAGAGGCAGAGCTTTCTTTTATTGGAACTCCTTTGGTAGGAATGTCTTATTTCTTTTGACTGTTCCAACTAAGGTGAGTTTTTTCATAGCCATTGACTTTGCAAGTTGTATGCTACTGAAATAATTGTATATGGTGACATTGCGACCACTTCCTTGGAAGTCACTTGTTAGAGTAATAACTGTTTCTGAGGCTATTCCAACATTTCTCTTTGCTGGCAAGGCACTTGTACATTCTTTGCCAAGATATGGGCAACCTCTCAAAGGATAGTTTGAAGAGGACTCACAGGCCCAGAAGATTTTTATTCCATATTTGTCAGGCTTGCTTGGTAGATATTGAATAAAATTGCAACGCCCTCTGAAACCAACAAGTTGTTCATCCACAGTGATGCTTTCTCCAAGAGCATAATACCGGGCTAAATTACATAAAAATATTTTCCAAATGTCTCTTACTGGAGCAAAAATGTCACGAGCTAGACGGACTGATCTTGTGTCCTTGTCATCAAACCTAATAAGATTCAGAAGATTGCTGAATGTCTTCATTGAAAATGCTGCCCTCGACAGGGGATTTCTATCAACAGGATTAAATTAAAATTTTACTGATATGTTGTTCTGGTGAAGAGCCCCCAGTATGTAGTAGGCATCAAATGAATGCACGCATTTCAATAACATCGGTGCTTTGCCATTCATTTCCTTTTACTTTCTGACCTTCCTTGTTGGTGAAGTCAACTATTGTGCGTATTATTTTTTCATTTATTTAGAGTAGAAGAACCCCAATGGGAGAAACAATGTGATCTGTAAATGGAATCAGATTCTTTGGAAGTTTTAGTATGTTCTTCCCAGGGGTTTGCATTTCTGATATTGGTTCACGGTGCCATTCAGTAATGTTGTCTTTACCAAGGAAAATTGGTTCTCTTGATCTATTTTGCACACCATCACTACTACTGTCAAAAGTTTGCATGTTGTCAGTAGTTGCAGCATTAACTGGATTATCTTCATCATCAGAACTACCAGAGTCAGTACATGTACTAGTTTTTTCTGGTAGTATGGGCTGCCATTCTTCATCATCATCATCTGATTTTCAGGCTCATCACTTGTTTGCCCATCATCATAAAACTGAGCACCAGGACTTGTCAATATGCAGTCTTACCAATTTAGCATCTCTGTGCTCTTGACACTATTAAAAAGTTTGTTTTTCTGTAACTTAATATCTAGTAGTACAAGCAGGCTTCTGAATATCAAAAATACAAAATTCGCCACCGCCAAAACACAAACTATACCAAACGAATTTCTGACAGCAAAAGATTAAATAAAAAAATATCTTACCACACCACATCTAACTATGTTCATTATCTAACTTCCCCTGGCTAAAAATAATGAACTATATCTCCTATGTTCTCATGGTCCCCATTTAATTAGATAATCAGTTGGCTGGTTGACCCTAAACATGACCCCGATTCAGCTTATGTATGTTCTCTTAAGTTAGCTGTCTAGACACAAAGCATGGCTTTTATTATCAAGGAAGATCACTCAAAAAAATATATGGGTGTAACTCACCCAGTTGCCAGAAATCAACATAAATGATTATCTCCCCTTTAATAAGTGTACGGGTGTGTAACACCCAGTTGCCTGGGACAAGGTATGCAATATGTCGCGGCGGAAAGGGTTAAGAGGACTAATGTTTTCTGCGTCTGCGGCCTCAACTGCATTGATGAAATACTATGTTTTTAATTGAAGGTCAGCTAAAAGCTACACAACGATTATTTCTTCTCGGGACCAAGCTTGAGAAGCGTCAAAAACTTATCTCATGTCAAAATGCAGGGGCAGCCCCCACAGAGGCCAAGCCCACCGGCCCCCTAAATCCCTAGGTTCTGCACTGCCGGGTCGGCAATTTTTCTTAGTTAATTGTACTATGCTACATTGTGTATAACAGTAAATAAACCACCTGATAAATATGTAGCGTTTTGCTTAACACTAGCACTCACTCACGTCTCTCTTTTTTTTTAATACGCCATGTTGAACATCATAACACATTAAATGAATAACTGTTTGGAAAGGAGTCCATTAAAATATTATGAATGAATATGATTTTAAGAGTTGTTGTTTATGTTTACCCATAGTGAGGATTATTTTCTTTGGGAGGAACTATTTAACATATGAAATTTATTTGATGTATTATTAGGTGTCCCTATTCTCAAATGTATTTTGGCTACAATAATCTGTTCATTTCCTTAGGGCTACTGCAAGTATATAGACTGATTGTTAACGAGCTAATATATATATATCACCAATTTCAACTCCAACTGTGTGCCTACTCGCCGGTCCGGGTACCGGGCCTTTGATAACTAGTAGTTAGAAACATTAGCAGTTCCAAAGAGTTCCACCATGCAGAACAGTAACCTAGGTTACCACCGTGCAGAGCAGTAGCACAGTATGCCACCATGCAGAGCGTCTGGAGCTTAGGTAAATGAATACAGTTCTTGAGATGGTTCAGATGCTTCCAAATATGACTCATTTTTAAAACAGCGACTAGTGAGATTAAAGAGGACAATCTACATGTACAATAAATACATCAGCATCTTATTTATAACTCAATATACGTGTACACATTTCCTGGCACATCATTTGAAGAAATCTTATAGGGTTACAAAGGCTGCTAAGTATTGTGTAATTTTGTTCGACAGCACACCTGACATATCACACACTGACCAGATGTTGATCGCTCTCATTTTTCTATGATACGTTACTGGAGTAGAGTTTTTAAAAGAAATACGAAGGCTGAGAAAATATTCGAATGCAGCAGTTATTGATCTTGACACTGCCAAAGTGTTGTCAGTATCGGATGTTTTGAAATTCATTGCTGAAAGAGGAGGGGGTTCCTAGAATTTATGTCAACTCAGACTGAGCCTGCAACTATTTATCAATATCTGTGTGTTTCATGAGAGAGGAGTTTGTCAAATCACAAAAAGATAAAAAAAAAAAAAAACTATCATATACTATGGGGCAGTCAAGGCTTTCTGATCTTGCTCTGTTTTCTGGTGACAGTGATATGTTAGAACATATTGATATTAATGGAGTAATTTTCAGCTTTAAATACTAGGAAAAGAAAATTAAAAATAAAATTTATTGTGAAATAACAATAATTTGTTTAATTTGATTTTCATCTTATATAATTGAAATGCATCAACTCTTCGGTCTATTCGGTGTATTTCACAGACATTACACTTAGGGGCCGTCCATAAAGTACGTCACGCTCCAAAAGGGGGGGGGAGGGGGTGTAAGAAAGTGTGACAGTTTGTGACAGAGGGGAGGGGGGTCAGGCCAAGTGTGACGTCACATTTTTATAAAATATATTTTTAATTTTATTTCTAATTTAAGTTTTTATTTTTTTTAATAAAAGTTAATAGTTTTGAAAATAGTTTTCAAAAATTTTGTGAAACACTTAAATTAGTTGTATGTCGAAATAGCATGCAATGCATATCTTAATGTGTTGTTCGCAATTCCTCATGCTAGTAAGGAGTTCATATTTCAACGTTTTACCTTAGAGATTCTTTCCTCCTCCAATCCCAATCAACCAAACAACTGATGCAGGGTCGCTTTATCAACTAGTCACAATAGGCACTGTGCCTAGGGCATACGGACTTTTCAAGGGCCTACGAAAGCCAGAGCATAAAGTGAAAACTAGTCCAGAATGCCAATAAAATCTAACAATGTTTGTATTAAAGTAACTATCTATAACCGTGTGAGATGATCACGTCAAACGGCAGATCTGTAAATTACAGTATGTAAACTTTTCGGCTCTTTGTCTTAGCAAAGTCACATATGACGTCCTCAAAAGTTTATTTAGATTTCAAATCGCAAAGAAGTGCGGGTGCATTCTTGAAAAATATTAAAAATGAAGATGGGGAGGGCCTACGACTTTGAAAGTGCCTAGGACCTACGATGACCTTAAAACGGCCCTGAACTGATGGACTCAGATCTTCAGAAAGAGCAGATGCCGATGATTATAAATTTCTTTCATTGTTTATGGCACAAACTCTCAAATTCGATGACATTATGCAAAGATCAACAGGAGTTTTAAAAGTACAACCATATGATCTTTATGGTCTATCTTTGCAGACCAGCTTACATGATCAAATTAGCAAAGTGTGTCACTTATATTTTGTCTCACAAACAATGTTGAAAAAAATACAGGACAACACAGAGCTCGGGCGCAGGAGAATGTGCCAACCCAAAATTGTCCAGAATCAACTCGGATAAAACGTCTCCGCCCTTTGAGAATCGCTGAAGACAAAGAAAATTCATGGCAATTATTGGCAGAATGGAAAATGCACATTCAGGGGATGTTGAGTGACTAGATGAGGATGTAGTTGATCTGTCTGCAATTATTCTTCCAGGAAACGATGATGGCGAAAAATTTATGTCAGTCATAACTAAGGATGAACATTTCACTTCACCATGGATGGATGATGTATAGTGAATATTTATTTTTTAATTAAACATAATTCACAGTTCCACTATAAACATATTCGATGTAGCCCAATAGCTGCCCACATTATTTGTCAATCTAGTCTTTTTTTAGTCGCATTGTTTTTTTCTCATTTTTATTATTTAATAACTGGTTGAGGTCAAGTTTCGCTAATCTTCTTCTTATCCTGTGTCAATAGAATGCATAATCGGAAGATTATCTCAAAGTTGAACTCACCCATTGTAAATGAAAAGGTAGCAGATAAATGATGTTTATCGTATAACTGTCAAGTCTAATTTTTGCAATTTTTTTCAAATTCAATTGATTGAGTTACTGTTTCAAAGAATAATCGTAATAACTGTTAACAATTAGTTATTCTACTAGTATAGTCATTTAATAATCTGATAGTTCTTTTAATATTTATATTTTAAGGCAGTTTAATAGTTAAGTGCGTTTAAGTTTTCCATTAAATTTTAATTAGTTGTTATTTAAATTTTTTTTGGAAAGTTTGGATTTGTGACACTTTGTGACAGGGGGTGGGGGGGGGGTCGAAAATGGTCAAAAATAGTGTGACGTACTTTATGGACGGCCCCTTATATGCGTTTCCAAAAGGTCTAGTGCAGGAAAATTCAAAACAAGTTCCATTGTTCACAATGGGAGTCCCGAGGAGGGGGGTACACTCTATATTTTCCGGGTGACACCAACCATAGTGACGCCACTCGGAAGAGTTATTGCTTTTTAACGCAGTAAAGTATCTTAATTTATATATGTTACATTGCTACACTTAGATGATTCAATCACATCTTTTATATAAGTTACGTTGCTACACGGAGAGATAAAATCACCTCTTGTGTATGAGTTATATGGTTGCATAGGGATAATTCAATCACCGCTTTTATTTTTTAGCTTTAAATAATGGCCTATATAATTATTACACTGGGCAACAGCCAAAAAATCGTCATGGGTTTTTCAACTGATTTAGACTAATTTTGGTGTTCAGAGTTCGATTATCCCATTGATTTTGCTCGGTCAGGTCAACTTTTTGAGATACAGTCATAGATCTACCTGACGAGCTATATGTATTCTAATATCAGGGGTTTTGAGTTCAATCATTTCTCTAAATTAGCTGCATAAAAATTAGCAGCAAAATAATCACAATTATAAAAACAGAGATAATTATATTGTATTTATAAATCAAAAATCTGGATTTTCACTTGATTATTTAATGCATCAGTACTTGAGTGGGCACAGCCTCCAGTACGCCGACCTTTCATCTTCCCGTCGTCCAGCTGCTCACTGCGAAGAAATTCCTGTACCAGCGTTCAGAGAGCTTCCTGACAGCGACGATGAGGCCACCACTTTAGACGAGGGAGGAGATACAGAAGAGGAGTATGAATCACAAGATGGTCCGCAGCCGTTCTCACAATGTGAGCTTAATGATCTGGTTCGGGATCTCAGCTTGTCGAATAATTCTTCCAAGCAGTTGGCCTCCAGACTCAAAGAGAAAAATCTACTTGGCAAGGACGCGCGTATCACTTTCTTCCGTAGAAGGCATGAGGACTACATGGGCTACTTCTGCCAGGAGGAAGACCTTTTGTACTGCCGAGATGTCGCCGGTCTTCTTGATAAACTCGGCGGTCTTCAATACGATTCGAGAAATAGGCGACTCTTCATTGACAGCTGCAAGCGCTCTTTGAAGTGTGTACTTCTCCACAACGATAGCCAGTTCGCCTCAATCCCTCTTGCGCACACCACAACTATTGAAGAGAAATATGAAGCAGTGAAGTATGTGCTCGACAAAATATGACATAATAGACCTACGTATATTGATATGCATATTAGGCCATCTCAAATTTAATTTAACTTTTGTCGAAATTGTATTAGCTAAAAATATTTTCAAGAGATTTCATTTATATATAGGCCACTAGTCCCATGTGTTCATTTATATATATTAGTCCAATGTATTCATTTATATATACTAGTCCAACGTATTACTTTATATATTAGACCAATGTGTTCATTTATGCATACTAGTTTAATGTATTCCTTAATATATACTAGTCCAATGTGTTCATTTACATTTACTAGGCCTATTTATTTATTTATATATACTAGTCCAATGTATTCATTTATATATACTAGTCCAATGTATTCTTAATTCATATAGAAATCGTCCTATTAAAATCATAAATTTATTTCATTCATTTGATAATATAATTTATCTTTAGTTCATATTGTACCTAGCGTAAAATGTCCAATGAATGGTTTTCAAACCAATCGCTCAGAAAAGAAAGTTATTTTGAAATGTAAGTCCTATATGTCAGATAGTATAGAGCGATAGGGAAGGGGATGTTTATATTCAGGCCCGTACATATCTTAAAACTGGCTCTAATCAACCTTTTATCGTGCGTGACCATAGCTAGTACAAGTAGAGTGTATAAATAAATACTATATATTAGTCACGTTTTGTGGAATTCCCGAATACTTTTAAATGGAAAGTACCGTACTATTTACAGAACTACTTCAGTGCGGACACTTTTCTTTTTAGTCATACAGCCTTACATATTATTTAGAAAAAAAGTCAATATAGGGAGATTAGCTAAAGTAAGTTGTACAAATTTTTTAATAAATAGTTTAGTAGTCTGGTTAATTATGATTGATATATTTCATTGATCCTAATATAGTGTAACTACGGGACATTAATCTGTTGTACACAGTTGTTAGCTACAAGTCTATAGTGGTTGTCTATAAAATTCAGTCAGTTTGATAATTATTACTTCATCTCAAACCTGACAATATATTTCAATTACTTATATCATTTTATTTTTATTTAACATGTAATTTGCAATAATTACAGATAATTAAATACAACTCAAGATAAATACATTAATTAAATACCGGTACTTGTTTAAAATATCACATATCGATCTTTAAGTAACAATATCGATATTAGACAGTGAACAATTTTTTTGTTAAATAATATAATGTGTCGGCTGTTTCGTTTTCTTTTAAATTTTCCATCACACTGTGTATTAATCAAACACAAACTGACTTTTTTTTTACAGTAAACTATTCAAGTAATTTACTTAATTGGAAATATAAATTTTAAAAAAAATGAAACATCAAAACAATTATATTTCTCGATACTGTCTATTTTTATGTTTCAAAAGACCACAGTTTGATGCCTATTTAATGTAATATTTAAAAAAGATATTTAACATTTAAAATGTTCTGTTAATAAAGATTTTGAAATCCTTTTAATCTATGTTTTTGATATAAGTATTTCTTGAAAAGAAGTTAAAGACTGTAATTAATTTAGTTGACATACTTTTTATTAATGTTAAATCATTCTGGCCACATTTTTGATTTGCAATTAGCTGACAGATAGCTTATTATTTTTAATTTTTTTTTTTATCTTTTAAGATTTATCTGATGTTATATTAATTGTAATAATTTAACCTAGCATGTATTTAGCTTCAGTTTTTTTTAGCTGCCTTAAGTCTTAATTTTATCAATAACTTCGGGAGGAAAAACTACCAAGTACATTATTTTCCACATAATTACTAACAGCTTAAATAAGATTACTTGTTACTTGTAGTATCAATCTATAGAGCTCAGTGATCAATATCCCAGGAAGTTTTTATATCATAAAAATTAATATTCTATAATAAATACATTTAATATTTTTCAAAAACTTTTAAAATAATTATTTAACCTGTAATGGCAAGTGTTTTGCTGGGAGTATGAACATTTAACTAACATTATTTTTCCCCCGAGTCAAAGTAAATCTTATCATGCTGGAATAAAAAAAATGTAAACTCGAAAAATACTTACGATAATTAAATTTATATTTCAGGTCAAATGAGATTGATATTTTCTAAGGTTTTAATACAATTATATTTGTTATCTCTTGAATTTACAATTTATTTCATTTTTTTCCCAGTTCTGATTAAGGTTGATTTATTTTTAAAATTTTGTTCTATTTAATTTATTTTAATTTTTTGTTCATGGCATATTTGTTTATTTTGTTGTTAAAAATGTGTGCAATTATTTTTATATTTCATTACATTTTGTTTTCTATTTTATTTTTTGTTAAATTACTGGAATTTTTTTTCGGCCATAAAAACTGGTATTTTTTTTTTTATTATCCAACTTCAAAAAAAAAAATGCAACTATGAAATAAATGAAATATTAATTATTATTTTTTTATATGTACATATAGATTCTATAATGTTCAGTGTAACATTTGAAAAAAAGTAGCTCGTCTCAATAGTTGGTGAGTTATTGGAGACAGAATACAATTTTAATTTGTAGATCTACAAACATTTTGTTATGTAAAATAAATAGAAATATAGTTGTAATTAAACATTTATAGATTCTCAATCATTTAAAGATGAATGAAAATTTTGTTTTCAACCCACAAGTGTGTCTTAATTATTACTAAAGAAGCTCTGGTCTATTAAATTATTAAATCAGTGTGTCATAAATGTTGTAAACTAGTGTAAATTTTGCTTTGACCGTTTAAAATTTAAACACTTTTAGATTAAAATGTTGCTCAAAACTTTTTTCAATTCCTATAACAAATAACTTGAGTTTTTAAAAAAAAAAAAAAACAATAATTTGTTTTTAGAAATTCTGTCAAATTTTTTCTTTTAAATGTCATTATCCAAGTAGACATGAATTTTTAATGTAAAATCAGATACCCACACATCACTGAATATCAGGGTTGTTAGTATCGAAGTATCGGTATCGGCCAATACAGTATCGGCGATACTTTTTTAGTATTGGTTGCTGTATTGCGATCCGTTATGTAACAAGTATTGATTTGTGTATCGCCGATACATTTTAAACGAAAAATTCTGATACTCGATACCAATACTTTTCTATTGCCACTATTAGCTATTAGCAGATAAACAATAGCGATTTTGATATATTGTTTTAAAAGTAATCTACATAAATTCAATCACTACTAGTAGGTCTAATCATAGCCATCAACCCAGAGGCGTAGTGAGTGGTGGGCAAGGCAACTTTAATACCTTTTTAGCGCCCCCCCTTATTCTAAAACCATATAATATTATATGTAAAATATACCATTTGGCGCCCCTGGACCTCGGCGCCCGGGGACATATGAACCCCCCGCCCCCCACCCTAGCTACGCCTCTGCACCAACCCTACTAATATTATCACCACCCACCTCCCAACCAATACAAACTCATTTGGAGAGTTGAAGTTATGTAAAAACTTGAAAAACTTGCACCTTTCGTATTTTAAATAATAATATTTTTTTGTTCTCAAAAGTATTGGTATTGTATTGGTATCGATTTTGGCAATACATTTTTACTAGAGTATTTGTATTGGTTTTGGCTATACTCTTTCATGAAGTATTGGTATTGGTATTGACAATACAATTTAAGAGTATTGTTAACAACCCTGTTGAATATTACTGACAAGGATAGGTATTATAGATATATATATATATATAGACTAATGAAAAAAATGTATACAAGTTGACTTAAAATCTGATATTGATGCGTTTTATTTTAGTTATCAAGTCTCTTGGCGTACAGTTTGACTGAAAAAACTAAAGATACTCTATGAGGTAAAATATATTTTGTTATGTGTCATTGGGGTAATATAAAACATAACATTTTAATTTTGTATTCTGATTTCTTTTCAAATAAAACTCTTGTTATATTTTGTGTTTTATTTTACACATTCCCAGGCCATCAAAAAACTCAGGTTTCAGAAATTGGAAAAATAAATTACTAAACAAAAAATAGACTTTTTTATGCTAAGTGTTTTTATTACAGGAATTGTGTCTTGATTTCTAAATTGTTGTAAGGTGGGGTTTTCATTCAAGTATTTAATTTAATTTTATATTGAGATATATTTATTTAAGTTAACTAGCCTGAGTTGGAATATTTCAGTTGTTAATTATGATATTATTTATATAAATTATTGATTTGTTTATTTCAGATTTAAAATTGTATTATAGCTGAGGGTCTAAAGTCACTTGGTGGACAGTGAAAATTACAAAATGGACAATTATCTGTATGGTAAAATGAAACACAGTTTATTAATATTATTTACATTGTGATAATATAACAGACATAATGTGTGGACTTGATATCATTGATATTTTAATGTTTTGCTTGTTGATTTTTTTTATTTTGCTATTTTACAATTGTAAGTTGATTTGTGTGTTCCAGGTGATCATGAAACTCAGGTGGCAGAAGGTGGAGAAGCCGATCTACACAAATATCTTATTGGCTGTAAGAAGAATCCAGGTCATAGACAGTTTATACCTGTTGATACCTTCACCTTAAACCGTCTACCTGAAGGTCATCATGACAATGATTTGTGTGAGCTGATCAAAGCTATAGCTGACCTGACAGTCAGAGTTGGTGTTCAAATGACCAGTCCACACAGACCAGAGTTTTTGCCAGACACAAAAGTTCCATATCCATTTTACAACAAGACAGATAAAAAAAACTTGAGAACAGGAAGTGGGACGGTGAGTTACAGTAGGTACGGGATTACAGATGGATATAGAGATAAATATGGAGATACACATTTGAAGAACTACACACCATTTAGGTGTAAACAGTGTAAACAGTGTAAACAGTATAAACAGTGTAAACATTCATACAAAACCTGGGAGTTTTATGTGTACACAGCCACACATGTGGTGTTTGATGACATTGAGGCCAGCCACACGTCCTTGAGATTGTTTTATGATAGAGAAGACAGTCCAGTGGTCAATGTTGATCAGGTCAGTGTAAGTTATGTAAACATAGAGAGAGACTTTTGTGTGTTGAAATGTGTGACATGTGACGAAAATCTGGCAGATAAACTGAACAAGTTGTGGAGACATTATGTTGTTGTCTGGGAGAAAGTCCACAACAAATACATTGAATCTCGAGATGTGGACAAGCTAAACTTTATAGTGTCACATCCTCATGGATGTAGTAAACAGGTCAGTGTTGGTAACTGGGTGGACAGAGACAAGGTGGGTGATAGATTCAGTAAATTTACCTACACAACATGTACCTGTCCAGGTAGTAGTGGAGCTACAGTTCATTGTGTTGGATATGATGGTGCTAGTGTGTGGTGGTATCAACTTGTCCACAGTGGAAGTTTAAATTCTAAACTTAATTTAAGCGGGGCTGGTCCTGTCATTTGAGTTGTATGTAAACAAACAATATGGCGGTGTTGTATTTTATGTGTATGTCATTCTATTATATTATGACATTAACATAAACAATTGTTGTTGTTTATTATTGTCATCAATATATTTATTTATTCTAATGTTGTTTGTTTATTATTGTCATCAATATATTTATTTACTCTAATGTTATTTGTTTATTATTGTCATCAATATACTTATTTATTCTAATTAGGGCTGTACCGGATTCAAATTTTTAGATCCTGCCGGATCGGAACCGGAATCGGATTTAATATGTGAATCCTGCCGGAATCGGAACAGGAATCGGATTTTACCGAATTAAATAGTAACTCTTCCGAACGAACGAAGCAGTAATTTCTCGCCTAACATAAAAAAGATATAAGAAAGAAAAATAGAATGAAAATTTAGTTTTTAAGTTCTAGATAGCAAAAAACAGTATTAACCATTTAGATATTGAAGACTGACTAAAACCCCTTAATCTTCAATCTTGAGTTGAGAAAGATAAGTCTGTCAAAATAACAGGTTTTTCGTTTTAAGAAAAATATTTTAATAAAGCTGTACTTAATTTAACTTGATTTTTATTACAATCAAACAAAGAATTGGGTAACATATCTTAGAAAGTGTAATAAACATGTTTATTAATAAATGAATTCCAATATATGTATGTATATATATATATATATATATATATATATATATATATATATTAGGGTGCATCACCACAATAGAGGAAAAAATTGATTGTTTGTTTTTGAGCTGTCTATGTTTCTAATTTGTTCTAATATCATTAATAATAACTTGTGTAAAATATTTTTCAAATCAGAGTTTATTTAGAGGTCCCCCCTCCCAAGAAATCACAAAACATGACATGTAAAGAAAAAAAAAGTTTATTCTAGCCTATATAAAATTACATTAAAGTATTAAATTATTTATTACTGTTCCATTTAATTCAGTTTCACTTTGTTGAACGTTTGTAAGGTTTACGCACATTTGAGATGTTTTTGCGGTCCATTTCTACCACTTGAAGAATGTTTTGAAAATGTTCATCCATTCGCGCTGCTTCAACAAAGTCAGATGCCAGTTTCACTCCTCTCTCGGCACAATCGTAAACAATGTTAATAGCAGCAACATTTTCTGCACTGGCAATGTAAGAAGCTTTTTGGCACCAATCATCAACAGGCAGTTGGAGGAATCCTGTGTCCAGTTGAAGTCTTTATATAGTAAACCAGGAGTCAACTCCAGCCAGATCACACGACCGAGTTTTAGAATGAATTGATTGGAATCGTGGTTTTCCCCAACCATTTCCAAATCGATTCTGTGGAGTTTGGAGGGCAACCACTAGTCGAAGCCTTAGCAGAGCATCTGCTAGAGCTCGCTTTTCCAACACAGGTACTTCATTGCTGAACAGAGCAAGTGGGATCATTTCAGCAGTGAGGTACCACAGATGCCTATTCAGGGCACGGATTGCTGACTTGGATATGTCTCTGTTGACATCGTTGTAATCCAAAAGTCGCTTGTAGAGCTGTAGATCATTACATGGTGCATCCACACTCTTTTTGCAAGTTAGCCACCACACGACATAAACATGTGTTACAAATGTAGCAAATGCACGAATCTTTGGCACTTGATCCCGTGTGGTAATAGTACCTGGAGGCATTAATTGAATGTATTTCTCACACAGTGCAATCTTGAGGCAATATATCAGCTTTCCCATCCATCGTGCTTTGTGCAGGGCACCTGGTCTTTTAAAGTTAACCTCCTTATTTGTAGCATTCAGGTAAACAAGGGACAGCTTAAGGAATTCGTGGTAGTCGTCTCGCAAGAATTCGGTTTGTTTACTAGAGTTGGCATGTGCAATTACAGCATCTCTCATTATCGTCAGTCGCTCTTGAGCCTTCAGATCATGATCAGCTTACGTAAACGAGCTACAAACGTGAGACCAATCATGTAACACCATCTCCCAATTACTTCGCAGCTTGGTGAACAAAGTTATATCCGGGGATTTGGAAACTTCTATTTTCATGTCTGCAAACACATGCAAGAGGATAACTTCACCAATGTGATGGCGACAACCTGACCACAGAAGAGCACGTTGCAGCAGATTTTGTATGGCAATGCAGGCAGCAGTCTGATGACCAGTGTTTGATCTTGTTGTGTCGAATGTCATATTAACGATACAATCATTACAATGCCACTCTGTCATTAGCTTCATGGTTAATTCTGCAATTATTTCACCAACGGGTTTCTTTGTTGCCTTGGCATAATTTGGCAGTCCTAGAAGTTTGGATTGCTTTGCATCACCGACAACAACTGTTATGCGTTCTTCAGTGACACGATGATTTTTTAGAGAAGGTGCCAGTTGCCATCCCAGTGGAGAGTGCAGAGTTTGGGTGGTTCCCAGGAGTCGTGGATCTTTGTAGATATCTCACTTACAACTTTGCGACGTGAACGATCTGCAGTGGCATAGGAAGAAGCCACCATTGATAAATCACCCCCAGACTCGCTAATAAGGCCCTGTGTGAAAGCTACCTGCTGTGTTGGTGTAATCTTTAATCTTGTCGCTAGTGACACAAGATTTGGTCGGCTTAAAACATCTGGAGGTACAAATACCAAAGCTCCTGTTGGCTTTCTTCGCTTTTGCAATGGCATTATATCATCCAAACAGTTATCAACAAACTCCATATTATCTTCAGATTAAGAAGTAGAATCATCGGGTTCGTCACTGCTACCCTGCTGGAAGGCACTGATATCATTGAACATGCTGCATTTTCTTCTCTTGCGCGTTTCTGACGTTCTAGTGTTGCGACATCTCGTGAAAGGCGTGGAGCGACTTTTTTTGCAAGTGTTTTGTCAAATGAAACAAAGCTGGAAGACCTGCTAGATCTTCTGCATTCTTGATAATAGTCTCGACATTTGGTGGCCACAGTTGAAAAGTTTTTGCCAACATAGATTTCATTTGTTCCAGTTTACGTTTGGTGGCTGGTGTGTTTCGGCGACTTTTATCAATTGAACGAAGTTTATTGTATTCATCAAGAAGCTGAACAATCTTCTCACAAGCTCTCCTCTCTGTCACCATTGGAATGTTTGCTTTTTCGTAGAAAGCAGTAACTTGATTCAGCACAATTTTGGCAGTTGTAAATCGAGAAGGTGCACCAAGAGAACCTGGATGCTCACTGTGTACTGCTACATTGCAGTGATACATCATGCACCTCAAAACTTGTAAACAAGTTGGTAGTCGAAGAATTCCAGTAATTATAGCATCATCAACACAGATTGCAGGGTCAATGACAAACAATTCAGTTTTCAGAAGAGTTTGTGGTTTCTTTGTTCGCGAGGCAGAAGACGCAGTAATAACTGGATATGTAACTGTTGAAGTGATGCCAGGGTCAGCCAGCATTTCCTTAGAAGGTGTAAACATTTTATTGTTGTTTTTCATATCATTTCCATGTTCCGATTTTATAGGTCGTGTGTATCAGAAATTAAAATTATATAAATAAAGAAATTAAAATGCTTGCCTTGGTCATCAATATGCGGTAAGGAAAAGTGTTGTTTTTGCTAATAAAATGTGAGTTTTAAATTTTATTTCTAGCACAACTGCTTATCAAAATCAATCATAGCTACCAAACATTATACAACCAAAGACTATAAAACAATTTATGTAGCGCTTCACTTTTTGTATGTAAGTCTGTAAGACTTTACAGGAAGGATGGTTTTATCTAGTTTTCGCTTAATTATGCACACTTTGTTGAAGTCCGGGGAACCTCTAAATATTGTGAAATATTTTTTTATTTTTTTACACAATGCTTTTTTTGATCAATGGAACAAATTTAAATAGCAGACAGATCAATTATTAAAAATTTTTTTGGTGATGCACCCTAATATATATATATATATATATATATATATATATATATATATATATATATATATATACTGTGGCACCACCCGATAGCTTATTTTACTTTAGTTTTCCATTGTGACGTCATACTTTCATTTAAACCATTATCTGACTATTTCCCATAAAAACGCAAATTAAAATGCATTTCAAATATAAATCAATATCACTTTAATGTTCAATTAAAAATGTATCTTCAAGTTATTTATCTAAATTTGCGAATAATTTTATCAAAAACGTGACAAAACCACTAAATTAAAAAATGTGCAGAAAAATAAATTATTGAACTTTTTTAATACTGTAAACACCCAAAAATAGATCTTTAAAAAATTTTAAACTTTGATAGCTAAATATAGTTTAAAGAAAACACGGAATCAAAAGTAGAGGAAGATAAGGTGTCGTATTACTAGACCAGGGTCAGCAACCTTTTGAGACGGAATAGCCTAAAGTTATAATTTACAATTTTCTCAATTTTCAAAGAGCCGCTAAATTTGTTGTTTCAATATTACGGTATTTGATCAGGCCGCAATTTGACACCGAAAGAGCCACAACTTGACATCGAAAAGCCGCATGCGGCTCGTGAGCCGCAGGTTGCCGACCCCTGTACTAGACTAAATACGATTCAAATCTTCCTTTTTAATATTTTTGTACTTACATATAGAACTAAAAGCGATCGATGTTATTGTAGTTTTAAAATCAAAGGAAGTTATTGTTTTAATTTAATTGTATAGCGCTAAATATTTCAAAATTATGTTGCGCTAAAAAAAAATTCTTACAAATTTCAAACAACAAAGAAATCCGGCTTAAATCCGGCACATTTTAACCGGAACCGGTATCGGAACCGGATTTGGTAAAACTGCCGGAATCCGGCTTAACAGGAACCGGAATCGGATTCCAGTACAGCCCTAAGTATAATGCTGTTTGTTTATTATTGTTATCAATATATTTATGTATTCTAATGTTGTTTATCTTCTGTACATTAATGTGTTTGGACTCAAATATTTTCAATAAAACTTTCAATTGGCCAATACTATTGTTCATTTTGGTTTTTTGTGTATTTTCTGTCACGTGATGTTTTGGTTGATTTGTTATTAAATAAGTTTGTAAATATTTACAGTAATAAATACACTGTTACGTCATAAATGAGAATGACAAGAAAATTAAATTATATTAAAAAACAATTACGTATCGAAAATAGGTACACGATCGACTGAATTTTAGCAGACAGTGTAAAACCGATTAAATGTGAATATACATTGGTGAGTTTAGTAAAAATAGACACAATTTATATAACGAATCAACAAATAATAGATTAAACTTTATGTTTTTTTTTTATTTTGAAGGAAAAAAGTATATATTACAAAAAAAAATGTACGCAAAATAATTTTACAATGTAAGGGAAATAATCATTAAATTATTAAATTGTCATAGTCAGATTTTAGTTGTCTTCAATAACTTTTGTGAAATATAAATTCTTCACCAACACAGTTTGGTTAAACAAAAAAAAAATAATTAAAGATTAAAAAATAAAACAGCAGAAACGAGGAATTTATACACCCGGACTAGCAAAAAGTGTTAAGCTAAAAATAATTTACAAAGAAAATTTATACAAACTTAATTAACTTACCCATTAAAAATGTTTTTTTTTGCGGCCGTTAAACTGTCTGTAGAGCCTCTTGCGGCTCTAAGATCCTCACTTGGCTATGTCTATAATTATAAAACAGTCCCACAAAATACACCATCTTATACCAATACCAGCAACTCTCACTATATAAGATCTAAAGATAATGATTCAAAATATCATTTCTAGAATATATCTAGGAAAAAAAATAATAAAAAACTATGAGATAATTTATTGATTAGAAATATTTCGGCCAGTGAAGCCAGTTACAGCAGTTAAAGGTATTCGTTCTGGCATGAAGTACGTTCTCCATCCATTAGTCTAGATCTATAACGTAGACATTTCATCCATTAGTCTAGATCTATAACGTAGACATTTCATCAATTAGTCTAGATCTATAACGTAGACATTCCTTTCATTAGTCTAGATCTATAACGTATACATTCCGTCCATTAGTCTAGATCTATAACGTAGACATTCCATCCATTAGTCTAGATCTATAACGTAGACATTCCATCCATTAGTCTAGATCTATAACGTAGATATTCCATCCATTAGTCTAGATCTATAACGTAGACATTCCATCCATTAGTCTAGATCTATAACGTAGACATTCCATCCATTAGTCTAGATCTATAACGTAGACATTCCATCCATTAGTCTAGATCTATATTGTAGACATTCCTTTCATTAGTCTAGATCTATAACGTATACATTCCGTCCATTAGTCTAGATCTATAACATAGACATTCCATCCATTAGTCTAGATCTATAACGTAGACATTTCATTCATTAGTCTAGATCTATAACGTAGACATTCCATCCATTAGTCTAGATCTATAACGTAGACATTCCATCCATTAGTCTAGATCTATAACGTAGACATTCCATCCATTAGTCTAGATCTATATTGTAGACATTCCTTTAATTAGTCTAGATCTATAACGTTTACATTCCGTCCATTAGTCTAGATCTATAACATAGACATTCCATCCATTAGTCTAGATCTATAACGTAGACATTTCATCCATTAGTCTAGATCTATAAAGTAGACATTCCATCCATTAGTCTAGATCTATATTGTAGACATTCCTTTCATTACACTAAATCTATAAAGTAGACATTACATCCATTAGTCTAGATCTATAACATAGACATTGCGTCCATTATTCTAGATCTATAACGTAGACATTCCATCCCTTTGTCTATATACATAACGTAGACATTCCCTCCATTAGTCTAGATCTATAAAGTACACATTCCATCCATTAGTCTAGATCCATAACGTGGACTTTCCATTTATTAGTCTAGATCTATAATGTAGACATTCCATCCATTATTCTAGATCTATAACGTAGACATTCCATCCATTATTCTAGATCTATAACGTAGACATTCCATCCATTAGTCTAGATCTATAACGTAGACATCCATTTGTCTATATCAGTAGTTCCCAAACTTTTTTGACCCATGGACCCCTTTTATAGTCAAAACTTGCCCACGGACCCCCAAGTGAAAAAACTGCATAAAGGCATGGTAGTCCACAAATTATGTACAATAACCCATAATCCGGAAAATTAAATTGGGATATCTTTTTATAAACTGAATTTGTGGTACCCTTGTTTAAAGATTGATTTAAATTCCTCATTAGTAAATATTTCAATAAGCTGCTCCTGTATCAGTAAAGATTCATCTGTGTTTAGGATCTGAGTTTGTCAAAGCGTGAAAGGGCTCTACACCCGGTCGGGAATATCCAAGTGAAGAATGTCTTCAAATCTGTGGTTCATTCTGAATAAAGAACCGTTAAGTGTTAACAGTAAGCAAGATGATATTCAATTTTATTTTGCAATTTCGAAATATTTCGAAACTGAAAACATTATTCTCTTTCCAAGTTTTGTTTGCACAGAAAAAGTTTTGCCACAAAAGCAGCCATTACGCTTTTAGTTTTAATTAAATTTAATTTGTCACCTTGTAAGTAGTGTTGTTTTAGTCCCAGGTCCTATTTTAGTTTCATTATTTATTTCATTTTTTTCTGTAATAATTTTAGTTTTAGTCTAATTTTAGTTTAAGGGCCAAATTTTAGATTTCGTTTTAGTTTTCGTTGACTAAAACTAAAACACCAGAGTTCTAGTTTTCGTCTTATTAATTTTAGTTTCACTTTAATTTTAGTCTTGTAAACACCAATAACAAATAACACCATTGTTTTTGAAACAGATTAGATAAGTCATAGGTCATAATAATTTCGTAGAATAGATGGTTCGCCTGCAAACCGCAGTACCGGAAAAGAACGATAAATGGGGATTTTAGTTTTTATTTCGTTGGGGAGTTTTAGTTTCAGTTTTTATTCAGTCTTTTGTCTGCCAGATTTAGTTTTCGTCTAGTATTAGTGTTGTTGCTAATTTTTGTTTTAGTTTTAGTTCTCGTTGACGAAAAGTCAACATTTTTGTTAACGAAGGTTTCAGTTTTAGTTTTCGTCTACGAAAACAACACTACTTTAAGTCCAAATTAGTTTCGTTAAATTTGTAAAAAGAATCACTCGTATAGGCTATGTTAAATTGTTTCGCATATCATTGTCTTTGCTTTCCTGGAATTCCAACACTGAATCAAAGAGCGCATTCAATCGATTTTAACTTGCACCTTTAGATAGCAAACGTACTTCTGTGTGAACTGGTAAATGATAATAGTCTTCGTCATTTTTCAAACAAAGTTGATAAAATAATCTCTCATTTAAGGCATTCCTTCTGATTTTATTAACTGCTTTAATGACATAATCTAGCGATCTTTGCAAAAGTTCACTAAGATTTTTTGCGACCAAATGATGTCAATGAATAAAACAATGAACTAAAAATACATTTGGTGCAGCTTGTTTTAAGTATGCCAGACAACCTCTTTATCTTCCTACCATTGCTGGAGCACTGTCAGCATCATAAGAATGGTATTAGTCAAGGGTAAAGCTTTAGATTGAGCAACATTTCTGATTCAGTATTCCTTATACCTAATATAATGGTTTTATTTCAATTTGGAGTCACTGCGATAAATAAATTTAAAAAAAAAACGGAATTAGGCTCAAATTCCTTTCTGGGACTAATGTTTATACTTTACAAAATCAGCAATTTCTCAAAAATAATCGCGGTAACATGAAATCTGGACGAGTCAGATATAGTCTACTACGCTGTACAACTGCACTAGTAAATACGTTTATTAAAAAAAATAACGCACATACCTAAAGGTTGGTTTCTTTTACACAGATTGAAAATTCAGTAGTCTCCCTTTAATATTGACAACGAAATTGAATACATTGAGCTACAGATTCGTGTTTCTCAAAAGAAACAGCTGACAGTCACATGATCGCAGCGGACGACAATGTCTCATGTGTAGCATCGAATACAAACTGAACGCACTCGATACTCGAGGACGATTTAAAAAAAAAAATAAAAATCTGCTAATAAATTACTCTCTGAAACAACAAACAGAGGCGGGACAGTAAAAATGTCCCAACACACAACAGACTAAACACACGCCGGCATTTTGTTTTTGTTTCTGTCTACAACCCTAAACATAAATGAGCGACAGTAAATATGAAACAATGGGCGAGACCACACACACAGAGAGAGAGGTAGAGAAAGGAGGGAGAGGGAGAGAAAAGAGAGAAATATAAACAACCGTCAATAAGTGATCCAGTGGCTACTATTCCAGCAACTAAAGGCAGTGGCAAACTGTATACTGGAATGTTTGTGGATCAACGACAGCAAGCAATAATAGAAAATGTAACAAATTAGCAATAAACACCCATGTTCTTGAATAAGAATTTTGTCAAAACATAAAAAAAACCTATCTTCGACAATGAACAGTGGCGTAATCAGCGTTAGTGGCGACATGGGGGGGACTCTACAAATGCCGCACTATTCCCTTGCCATAAAGTACTATTACCGTACTGATATACAGAGTACTGCCAACCCGCCCCTGGTTATGGTTGCCAAGTGCCGCCCAAGATGGTCGCCCCAAATTTGGTTACGCCACTGACAAAGACTTGTAATTTTAAACCGACTTTTCCAAGAAATAGAGAGTGCTGTTCTTGACTAACAACAATTTTTTGAAAACACTGAAAAAAAAAAAGTATTGTCGAAGACCAAATGTAATTCTGCAATGTACAATTGGATTTATTATCCAGTTATTTTTTTTTTAAAGTCTCAAGTTAATATTCATAGTCATTCGCCAAATCAAAAGCTGATACTTTTTGTTCTGTGTATAAACTGCAACTACCTGTAGAGTTCGGTAACTGTATAAATTCATTTCCGTGAAAACTAAACAAAGAATTTGCGGTCTTACACTAGAAATTAGTAAACACATTAGAAATGTTCCTTTCAAATGGACTGTCTACAGCCATAGGTGCGAGCAGAAAGTATTTCCTTTGAGCCTTTATTTACAGTATCTGCACACAGTCATTCGCCACGGGGCAAACATTAGCTAACGGCATTTATCACACGGGTTTTGCGACAACAATCAACAAACATTCACCTTTCAGAATACAGCTATAAAAAGAATCATTTATTTTCGATCAATAAAATATAATTTAATAAGACCAATAAAAGAAATATTACTCTGGACACTTCCCTCATCTATACGGACACACAAATACAGGTCGGGTGGGTTGCAAGTGTGAGCATTTTATGTGCTCAATAAGGGAGGTACCTCTGTCGGGCCGCACTTAAAGGTGGGAGAGGAATGGTAAATTTGGTACAAACTCGAGCTTTAATACTCTAATACTAAGATGCGAATGCCTGACAAGCTCCCCCTTCTTTTTGTCAGAAATAGATAGCAATCAGTAAAATCTGCAAGAGGCAGGCCATAATTTACAGCCCACTGGGGCGGCCATAATCCATTCCATTATGCCAGCCATAAATTACAGCCCTTAAGGCCCGGCCATAAATTACAGCCCATAAAGCCGGCCATAAATTACAGCCCCATGACCGGTCATATATTACAGCCAGCCCATAAGGCCGGTCATAAATTACCTTATAAGGCCGGTCATAAATTACAGCCCGTAAGGCCGGCCATAAATTACATTCCGTTATGCCGGCCATAAATTACAGCCCATAAGGCCGGCTACATAATTCAGCCCATAAAGCCAGCTACTGTTCTACTTCCATAAGGCCGGTCATAATTACATTCCATAATACGAAGCCGCCAAATTACCATTATAAGGCCGATGTAAGTACATTCCATTATGCCGGCCATAAATTATAGCCCATTATGCGGCTATAAATTATAGCCCATTATGTCAGTCATAATTCCTGGCCATTATGCCGGCCATAAATTACAGCTATAAAGGCCGGCCATAAATTACAGCCCATAAGGCCCGACTGACTACTTTTTTCCGCAGGCCGGTCATGGTACATTCCATAATGCCGGCTTCATAAATTACATTACCATAATGCGGTCATAAATTCACATTCCATTATGCCGGCCATAAATTATAGCCCATTATGCGGCTATAAATTATAACCCATTATGTCGATCATAAATTATAGCCCATTATGCCGGCCGCAGTACAGCCCCCTTAAGGCCGGCCATAAATTACAGCCCATAAGGCCGGCATAAATTACTTCCCATAAGGCCGGTCATAAATTACATTTCCATAATGCCGGCCATAAATTACAACCCCATAAGGCCGGTCATAAATTGCATTCCATTATGCCGGCCATAATTATAACCCATTATGCGACTATAAATTATAGCCCATTATGTCGGCCCTCTGGTCCTAGCCCCATTGCGGTCATAAATTAAAGCCCATAAGACCGGTCATAAATTATAGCCCATTATGCGGCCATAAACCCATAGCCCATTATGCGGCTATAAATTATAGCCCATTATGTCGGTCATAAATTATAGCCCATTATGCCGGTCATAATTACAGCCCATTATGTCGGCCATAAATTATGGCCCCATGATGCGGCCATAAATTGCAGCCCATTATGCGGCCATAAATTGCAGTCCATTATGCCGGTCATAAATTACAGCACATAACGCCGATTCCATGTTTTACCACAGTGGGGAACAAAGCATTTTATGTGCTTGTAATGTGTTTTATCCCACTCGGGCATTTCAAGTACATTTAAGCCGATATTTGTTTATACAATATACAGTCCATCCATCTGCTTTAGAGCAGCACTTCAGTTAAATTTCCAACTTTTCTTTCCAACACTTCTTTAAAATTTAAAGAACACACAGTGATCCACGATTTAAACAAGTTTGCACTACCAGCAATACGTGTAATTGACTAAGCAACTATGTGGTTAATTTTTTGTGCCAATATGTCAAGAAAACATTGACAGAGTACCACTTTCATAGTCTGTTGTTGTCAAAGTAATAGTCATTCAGGAGTCATTGATAATTAATTCATGAACATGTTCCCCCCCACGTGTGCTACAGTAAGGTCTCGATGTGCACAAAACAGATACTTGTGATCTAATTTTAGTAACAAACAAAAACTAATAAATCAGACCCTAGTAAACAAGCAAAACCGTGTTTTTCAGCGGGTTGTCTGGCTCCATTATTAGCGCACAAGCAGAGCAGGCCAAGCTTGAGGGGCAAGTAGTAGGAGAAGAGCCAGACATAGGAGTCTCGACTTACCAAGGAAAAGCTATATATCTAATAAATGTACAAGAGAAAGCAAGGTTTGTTTGTACATTGGTCATATAGAAATCGAATAGGTTTCTAATCTCACTGGGTCTATTACATTCACAAATAAAATGCATCATCGTATACACACAAAAAATAAAGTGGATTAAACTGCCAACTAATTGATACGAGTGTATTCCTTCGGGCAGCACCATATCTATAGGCACTCAGAAAAACTGACCCAAAAATATGAGTTAGATATTAAAACTGAAAGAATGTGGTGACACAGAAAAGAAGACCATCTAACTGTTGTAGTGAAAAATTGGGAATTGTAAAAGGCGGGATGTGGGGAAGTAGAGATACTCAGATAAAAATTATAGGGAAATCACAATATTAGGAAAGAATACGGTATGGTGATGAGACATTCATAGGTCAAGTACATGGCCCCGTCGGTTATGACTTCATCAATATGAAAAAAATATATATATCTTGATAAACAAAATGTGTAATAAAATAATAATATGAAAAACAAAATGAAACATGTAACGTTATCTTAACTAAAGAATGCATGTCAGCTCCACTGCCAATTAAACGTGAATCTGGGCTGTAGAAATGGCGTTGTCATATGCTACGATTACAGGATTCACTATAGGATCAGGCCAAAAAAACAAAATAAATTTTGACACACAGAGAGGAGGAGCCTTCTGAGAAAGGAGCTTTGAGAACCACCCCTTGACGTTATCGATTCTTTGGACGGAATCTTTCCCAAATCAACTTTACTGGCAGAATTGAACTTGAAATGCCAATCAGGGCCTTGGCGAAGTACTTAATGATCATTCGGCCCTGAAACGTGTGTGCGGCCAAGTGACTCAACAAAAAGTCTTTTAACTTGATGGCTAGCCACGGACCTCTTTGAGTTCTTTTTAATTCATGCCTAACCACAGCTTCCAAAAACATTGCAATTCATTTTAACACGATAGATGTTTTAATGATTGGGGGTAGAATATCTCCGAGTGCTCTGCTCTACATTAAGTTTTGTTCAGCGTGTTTGGGCCCGAAAGCAGATTTCTCAGTGTCAGCCTGTCAGTCTATGTACTTTTTGTCACCTATCTATTTCACTGTATCATTAATAGGCATGTATGTCTATCTTTCACGACCGCCACATACGTACACGCACACACACACACACATATATATATATATATATATATATATATATATATATATATATATATATATATTTAAATAGAAGTTATTTCAGAATTCATTTTTTTAGTCAATGGAAGAGGACTTTTAATGCTTAAGCATATGTGTAATCCATATATATATATATATATATATATATATATATATATATATATATATATATATATATATATACAGTGGACTCCGCTTAATTGGGACACCGCTTAGTTGGGACAGCCGCTTATTTGGATACAATCTCAAAGAAACCAAACCGAAGCCAATGGTAAATTTGTATGTTTAATTAGGACCTTTATTGGGACAAAAAGCCTCAATCCAAATGTCCAATCATGGAATGTTTCTTCTCATAGTCTCTCCTGTATTCGATTTTTAATGCGACTGCTGTTCGATCGTTGATCGCAATTAACGCATGATTAAAATTTGTATCGCAAAATCAACGCACATTTTAATCGACACAATATAATACATTTGTTTGTTGTCAAACTAGTCGTACATGCTACACCTCCGCCCATCGAATGCATCCCATATGTGCCTTTCCTTCATAAAATAATAATAGCAAGAAAGTATTTGCTCCTTATTATGCCTGGGTTTTTTACTACCCCCCTTGCCATCCAGTTTCATTTTAGACACAGCTGCAGAAAGATGACGTCACTTACCAACCACAAGTTACGTTGTTTCAAAGCCATGACACTGTCAATCAAACTATAACACGTGCAGATGTTCACTAATTGTATCATTCAGAGTCATAAGTTTGAAATAGAAATAATAGCAATCCTATTGTTTCAAGTCATATCGCTGCTATGATTTTATGCAAACGTGACAAACAGGGTCTTTTTTTTCTTGTTTTTTTTTTTCAAAATCTCGTCTGATCTGGTTATAGGGTGTGTTGACTTTGATATTTTAATTTTTTCTGCAACTCCAGAAATAACAACTTTTGGGTAAAATTTAACGCATTTTAGGTGTTTGTGTTAAAATGTAATCACATTTTTAACGCATTAATTACCTTTAATTGCAGTAAATCAACAGCCATACATAAAATTTAACTCAGTATCACAATAATTATGAAAAATACAACCACTGTCTCGAATTTAGATGTATTATTAGTTCAGCTGTTGCAGACGAGCAAGATAATATACTATCAAAATACCATACAAAATTATGCAAAAAAATTATACACAATTTCTAGATTCTCGTTATTTTGATCTAATCATAAACGGGACAATATACCTTCAACAATACACTATAGGCCTCCACTAATACACTAAGTATATAATGTTAACTAGTGAATGAAAGTTTTCTATTTTTACGACAGGAAGGGAACAGGAGGACTTGCCATTCGAAAGGGCTAAATAACCAAAAACATCTTCATTACTCACTACTTACAGTGGGGCTTCAGTTGACATACCTGGGGGAATTTGAGGGTGTGTGCAAAATTCGACAGGGTGAAATTGGTAGATCTACTCAGCAAGTGAACGGACCTTAAACTTTAAAATGGTTGATTGAAATTCTGTTGTTATCGATTTGGTGAACTTTCCGCCATTTGATCCAGTGTACGCATTTAAGTGTTGCGATCTCAAAAATTTTAATCGCAAATTTTTTTAGGCGTTAATCACAAGTGCAGTTTAATCAGCAGCCCTAATTATATGAATAGTGTTATTGATTTATCATATTCTTTTATATTTTTTTTAAAACGAATAATACGACCAGCTATTAAATTATGCCCTATATTTTTCTCACATTTTCACCCAGATATAATATAATCATTAATTCGCAATGGTAGCTTTCAACCATAACGGTTATGTTTCATCTAATAGAAACTTCAATTCCGATAACAGTTTCATCTTTGACATGCCTAAAAGAAAAAGAAAACTACAGACCAGGCTTGGGTATGCAGTTCATTGAAAAAGGCATATTCAAGAACTGAGTTCGAAGGTTAAATAAAAAATATATTGACGCGTGGTACACTGTTTACTGTAACTGGGCTCCTGTTTTTGTTATAATAAACATCTCACAAATGACGGCGAAAGTCAAAGCCGCGCATAAAAGGCTGCACACATTTATCAAAAAAAAAAAGGAAAATTAAAACTCATAATAAAAAAGGCACAAAAAATGCTTACAAATTTAAAGAATACCGCACGATAACAGCTTTTAAAAAAATGTATTCGGAAATCCTCGCACAATAAAAGGCTAACTGAATAAATAAAAACAGCACATAATGGAAGATTGATAAAATTTTGATAATATACACATACAGTGAAACATGCCACATCAATGCATACACACGGGTGAAATAATTACCTCAGCAGCGCCCACCAAAACCAACAAAGACAATACACACAAATACTGTCCTCGAGCCGGTTCTGCAAAGGTCGATGTTCACATAAAAACCAACATCCTCCACTTTCTACCATTTTCCAATAACTGATTCAAGGCTACCGCTGCGAATAGTAATGACCTTTTTTTTAAAATAAATTCACCGGGGGGGAGAGAGAACGGGAGGAGGGGAGGTTATACAGAATAGTTCAAGCTAGCCCCCCCCCAGGCAGGCTAGTCAGACAGACGGTTAGCAACACGACTTGTAAATTCAAAAACTTGTAAGAATCTTGGTGATAAACCCAATACCTAAGTATAATATGTGATCTTTTACATATAGCTTTAATTATTGGGGATGTGGTGTTCCAGTTATATATATATATATATATATATATATATATATATATATATATATATATATATAGTAAATAAAATGTAATATATAAGTAAGAACACATATGAAACTATAAAACAAGGCAATAAAATGGACAAAAAACTGTTCTATGGGTAATAAAATGTACACAATGTCTGTTAGCCTTTCAATGGAAAGGATGAAATGTCAAAGATCAGTTTACTAATGCAAAATATCTGTTTTGTAAATTACATTCTAAGGTATCGTCATTCGAAGAAGCGAATAAAGTAATAAACTGACACAATATCTATACAGCTGATTTGATGACCATTTTCAGTAAGTATAAATCTAATAATTTATAGATTGCAAAATGAAATGGTGTGTTATTCTACCTCAGCATTGTCCTGTTAGATATTTAATCAAATAATTTGTACTTTGACCTATTTACGATTGATTTGATCAACATATTCAACTCAATAATCTCTACTTGGGAGAAATACTTTTTAATATCCAGCCACAATTCAATGGAGCTGCAGTTTGAGCTTAATAAACTTGAAGTTATCACTTCCTCCAAATGATTCCACCTCCATTGAATGTGTTAATCTCAACAAAACAAAAAAAAAACATTTATTGACAAGCTATCTAGATAATACTTGTTTGAGAGACGCCAGTGATGAGGGAAATAGGCATCTTTTTGCCACGCCGTGACTGGGATGAACAAGAAAGTGTTAGGAATGCAAGAAGTGTCTGTGGTACAAAAAAAAACAGACGCACGATTATAATAACAGCCAGCCGATTATAACTACCATTCGCATAACTCGATAGTTTGCCAAGGCAACCGTTTTACCCCAAGATTCTTCAAACCCTAAGCAGAACATTTTGAAAATATTTGAAGAACCTTATGACGTATCAGTCGAGGGGAACTATCAGAAGTCTGATTGCTGGTACTTGTTTTTTTAATTATGCTTCAATACAGTTTTATTGGTGCATAATACTTAAAACTATCATACATGTACTTGCACATCAGGTATTTATTTTTAATACATATATTCTATTCTAAACGTATGTACATGTGTCCGTACTGGAACGGTCAATAATCTTTTGGAGCCCCTAAACTAACGGGACGAAGCCTACATATACAACGAATTCTAAAGGGGGGAGTGGGAGAAGCATACTTTAGCAAAGAGGAGAGGCAGGGGAGCTGGAATGATTTGCCTATCCATAAGAATAACTTTGTGTCTTTGGAACAGAAATTATCGAGTTATTCAACATCTTCTATAAAAAAAATAAGGGGGGGCGCACTATGACTGTACACTGCAGATTTATCGAGTTCACTGGCTAATCCGAATATCCGGGGAATCCAAGTTATGCGATCTCGACTGTATACACGGCTGTGCATAATATTTCCAATGCGGGAATTTAGTCTACGGTTTGCTATGCAATAAATACAAAGATACACACATACAGGTTTATAGGATTTTTTTGTAATTGACCCCTCACATACCATCTTGGGGGTTGTGTATGGGTTGTGTTGTGATCAGAGATTGGATTGACAATTATAAATAAAAAGGCTATGTAGTCTTAGGCACTAAACAAAAATCTGCCTCATTTATCAGTATGTCTCATGTTTTTTTTTTTATTTTGATCGCAATATTAGGTAATTTTTTGTTGCAACAAGCCTTGGATCTACAGTGACCTTAATCAAACTTTATTGGACAAATCTCTATCGAGTTTCCCAAATTAAAGCTTCGGAAGTATTTCAGCACAGCCAATCAACAAAGGGTAAAAGTAGCATGGGGTAACGTTCAAAATATAACTCACGGTTGACTTCTACACTTTTTATCATAAATAACGATACAAAAAGAGAAATACATTTCCCAGTTATTATACACAAGACAGTAAATCATTGGCTTGAAAAAATCTATGGGAGCGAACCATGTGCTTATCTCAACCAATCAATAAGCTCATATTAAAGCTCGAAAAAAATATATTTTATTAAGACTGATCCTTTAAAACAACAACAACAACAACATGCACAAACATTGCGAGCATGCAACTATCAGAACGTAACCGTTGATCTGCCAACTTTATTTTCTTCACTATAAAACGAAACAAAATAATAAGAATAATGGTAAAAAAGTGGGCGTTTGTTTCATTCACTCAACGCTCAAGCATTAAACTACGATAAACGACAATCGATACCAGATGAGTGGTAGAGCCAGACCACAATTGTGGCTAGCCTATGTTGCTATCACCCGTTTAGAGTGAATAGCAGGGTAAATAACACAAGGGCTTACAGAAGTTATCATACAAAATACTTTTAACATTAAGAAGTGGGATGGTAAAGAAAAAATTCAAAGAGCTTGTTGACGCGAATCACTCTGTTCGGCCATTTCTTACGTCACTATGTCCATACGTAAAACAATAATTCCGGGTACCCCTGAAGGCCTTTTGGCCGCCCATGAAAAAGATTGATAAACAAGATAAACAAGGGAAAATTTTAATTAAATTAGAAGTGATTCCACGGATGGCTATGTGACAAAAGTAGAATGGAAAGAATTGTCAGCTTCCAGTGACAAAACCTGCTAAGAGACAACACAATTGAAACTGAACAAAATAAATAAAAGTTATGGCCATTAAAGATTGGTATGGACTGTTAACCTGTTTATATGTTTATATATATTGAAAAAATATGAAAACATTTATACGTGTTAATCAATAGTGTAAAACTACCTTACAGGATTATAAATAATCTTCTTTGTTAGAAATTTCTAGAATATTTGATATATTTTTTAAAGTCACTTTAAATTAGTGTATGAAATTCATATTAACAGATTTTTTGTTTGTAAGTTATCCTACACTTTAAAATAAAGCCTACTGATACCACCTTCATTGATTTTATATAGTACCATTCACATACCGCCTTCAGTGAGGCTTCAAATTTTTTAAAATGCACACCTAAAAACCATCAAATGTCCTGCCAGTTGAGCCTATGACACGTTCGGAAACACTGGCCTATATCTTTAGGTGGAATTAAGACACATTGCATCTACCGCACAAATAGCTGAAGTGAATAAAATAAATGTACAACACCACGAGTCATCGAAAACTAATATTACACGAATGTAAGGACTCATAAAACTCATTCAAATGATGGTATTGTTACAAGAGTATCATATAAATCATAGTTCCTAGACAGAGGGAAATTCAGCAAACAGACAAATGACCTCACTAATCTTCACTAACTTTTACATTACCCTTGACTGGATGCATACAATAAAGGCACATTCTCTACATAAGCTAAGTCAACTAGAATTAAACAATATGTTCGATACTTTAAAAAGAGTCTGATGTGGCCAAAGTTTACCAGTTCAACCAAAGCAGTTTAAAAACTGTGACTCGGTGATGAGTGGGGGGTGAGGAGGAGGTATAACACTGGGCATAAGTGCCGATCCAATTTACATTTTTTCTAGATGCAGACACTGGCGGCGGGCAGTGGAGGCTGCGCCCCCTAATTTAAAGGTGGCGCCCCCCTTGAATTTCCAGTCTGCCCCCCTAAATTTTAACTTTTACTTTTTATAAAAATTCATTTAGTTTATATTATCTTTTCATAATTCATTTAGTTATTTCTTAAATGCAATGCTTGAAAGAAATTATAATTAATTTACATTTTACAGTAATCACATTATTGGAAGTTGTTGGCATATTTTAAAACTAGTTGCAAATATCAAAGCTTGGCCCAGGTTTAAAATAAGGTTTTCTGTTTGTATTAGAAGAGTAAATTTGACATTTAAATTAAGATTTTAAAAGACACGTAAAAAAGGGTTTATTTGTATACAATAAAAATTTAGTCATCTTAAAAGCAATGTGATACACAACATGTTTGACACAGTTCCCTCCTCCTCCTCTCTCTCTCTCTCTCTCATAACAATAATGTAATAGTAATATGAAATATTTGGTTCCATACCGATCATATTTATAATAAGTTAGCTATGTGGAGAAAATCGTAAAAACCTGAAATCAGGTAAACGTTTGCAATTTTCATGTCCACATTTTTATTGATAATTGATTAAAATGCCATTAGATGGAACCAAAACCTGTTTAAGAACCTTCCCCGTGCTCAGTGTGTATACCTTTAGAATTTCACGTTATTTGGTCTGTCTGGATCTTGAGTTTTAAGGAACAGACAGACGCTTTAATAAAACCTTATAAGAATGAGAAATGTAGCCATCACCGAGTAATGACAAATGTAATCTTGAAAAATACAATTATTTTCTCATATGATTACTTTTATTTCGTTCCGTTTCCGGTTTCAGTTTTATGTTCATTCATTAAATATATGATAATTATCAGTAATGCATTTCTTATCTGATTTCACTACAAATTTTAAACAAACTGACATTACGAATCAGTTGACGACAAGAGATTACTCAATGTTCATTTATTTTTAATATATTATTTTTAAATAATATCGATTAAATACTTGCTACAAATTACTATATTCTATTATTGAATTAAAGGGGTACAAGTTATCTTTCGGTCATATTTTGACTTCCCCCCCCTTAAAATATTTCGTTCACTGCTAGGTGGATGCAGACATCAAGTGACAATAACTAGACAACAAGGTGTTCAAGCATATTCTAAACCTGTTACTTGGTAGTATGACACCCTGAAATTAAACCCTGTGGACGTCTGATTAAGCTCGAGATTTATGCCACATTAAAATAAGACACTGCCCAAAGCAAACAACCTTACAAAGGCATTACCAAGATTCTCAAGCAATATGGGACTTCTGGGAAAGGTGGGATACAGGAAATCGAATATCAAATAGGTGAATGAAAATGAATTGAAAAAAAAGCGAAACAGAAAATTAGAAAAGAAAAATGAAGGGGAAGATTACAGCACTGAGAAAAAGCTGAAAGGAATACTAAAAACTAACGGCTTTAAGCTTATACTTACAAGGACAATGTTCTACCATCATCCCTAAATCAACTCACCCCCACACACACACATGAACTATAACCCTCTCATTCACCCGACCATACGTTCATTCAAATAACATCTATTCTGATTGCCGTGTTGGCAGATCTGTGGTGTTTTAATGGGGATAAATCGACATTCAAATAAAAATGCTCTGGCTCCATCAGATATCAAATTTAACAAAGATAAATCCATGCAGAACTGAACAGGCACCTCCCCCAATACACCATACACAGTCCCAGCCAAACGGGAGGCAGTAGGAATACAATGAATAAAATATGTGCTTTTGTGTGCAGATAAGCACAAAGCGGCTGTGAACCGTGCAAATAGTGGTGTTAGTGAATCTTGCAAAATTTACCGAGCATTGGGTTGTGGTTTTAATTCATAATATGTATTTGAACAGAGCTAAACAATTATATGACTACCACGTATTGAAATTTCTATGTAAAAAGCGAAAAAAAAATGTTACCAAAAATCACTCAGTTTTTCGGAAATCCTTGCTGAGCAATGTGAAACAGCGCACATCAGCATTATTGAATCGCCGCTGTCACGATATGTCCGTTCTTTGATTTCGTTTTAATAGATCAATGCTGAAAAGGAGTTGGTAGATGGACGGATAGGCTACATATACACATATAGATTAATACCTTCATACAGAACCGTTCTTATGGATAGGCAAAGCAGACGGCTACCTAATGCACTGCTAAATGGGCCCGTCTGTCAGGACTTTGTGAAAATCTGTTTAAAAATTATTGCTATCTGCGAAGACAGGTTGAGTACAAATCTTCTGAACCGTTCGCGATTCAGGAAAGTATTTGCCACTTCAAAGGGAAATTCAATGAAAAGTTTTTTTTTCAGATTCGTATGTGCCTTTACGGCACCACTTGGGCCGTTACAATGAAGAGTAACTTGAGCACTGATATGAAGCTTCAAAAAATGCTGAAAATGATTTTCAATGTAAAGATTCAAATGAAACATGACTTATCATCAACAGTAGCCTTCTGAATTTATTGACCATTCATACGGGAAAAAAAGTGTTTGTAATTTAGGTAGAGACAGAAAAGGCCCAAAAATGTAGCTTTCCTATGGCCCTTCAAATAATGCACCATATATCTCCATCCCTTGTACCCAGAATACGTATTGGGAGAAAGAATATCCATAAATCTTTCTTTAAGATCTCTTGATACCTATATTTCTTCATGTGGACATAAGGGCATTCTAGCAAACCTTTGAGAATGGCATTCCTATAACCACGCACCCTAAAGTCTTTAGGATCTCCAACACCGCACGTGCCCGCATCCCCATTTCTCATCATCCTTCCAATAATTATGATGATATCAAGATTATGTTCGTCATAAGAAAAACATACTCATTTACTAGGCACAGTTTGAGGCAATTATCAACAGAAACAGACTATAAGTTCTGAGCACATGTGTATAAGCAGCACAGTTGACTATTTTAGAGCAGTCCTCTTCACTACAATGACGTTAATCACAATGAGCCTGAAAAGGTCCTCCAAGTGTCCACTTCTTGTGGAGAAAGTCGCGTGTTAAGAACTGGTCTGTAAACAGCCTCAATGAAAGGAAGGGCCATCGTAGATGAATGGGCTGGAAAGAACTGGAAAGTTTAAAAAAAAGAAAAATAACGGAGTTGGAGAGGGCAATAATATGCGCCCCTGGTTTTATTTTGTTTATGATTCTGCATGTGAGTATGGTAAGAAAATTTCATACAAAAAAGCAGATAAAATAGAATGACTCTCAATCATTATTTAAAAAAAAATGTTTATACATACTACTTTCAGGCAGATAGAGAAAGGGCTGAAATAAGATATTTCAACATAATATTTCAAGGTCGTATCATTCCGTAGTGACTTAGCCATTGAATATCGTTAAATGTTCCATGCCAACATGATTATCTATAACTGTTAAATAAATCCTACACTACCACCAAGTCTAATCCATTAAAACGCTAGATGTCTTTTTTTTACAAATCCAACATGTCTGATTAGTTTCCAAGTCAAATAGTTGTATAACTCAAAACCTTTTTCAGTTTCTGAACACTTAACATATTTGTCTTTGCTTTAGTAATACTTCGATTGATGAGCATTAAAAATATTCATAAAAAAAGCGTATGCATAATGACAGAAGGTGATGTTCCTAATTTTGTTTACCTCAAGTCACATTTAAAAACCAGTTTAGATCTAAGTCAACTAGATACATCTGGGATACAATGCTGACAAAACTGTTATTAATGCAGTTGCACAAGCAGACACACACACACACACAAAACTTCTTTAATAACTAGCTATTAATTTGTAGAAAAAAAAATAAACACATAAACAACAATGTTACATCTATACTGTTCTGTATTTTCACTCTTTTATCAAACACAAATCTTGCTTGTGACTTTATTTAATTAAGTCTATTTCAAGTGCTTCTATCGTAAGTAATTTACACTAATGTTTAAATAGACAAGACCAAGCTGCAAAAAAAATTCTGTCTAACCTCTAAAACTAATTATAATTCTTTCAAATCTAAAATGCAAATAAATATAAGCAGTTTCAAAAAAGCAGATTGAATTTTTTTTAATGAAAAGAAAAACTTTTAAATTTGCTTTGAAAACAAAATAATGATTTCAGGTGTAATTTCTGTTGAATTAAGAACACACATATACCAATACCTTCTTTAAGAAAGAACCGGCCAAGCTTCAATAGAAGGAGATCAGGAAGAGGAGGTGGGGATGGATGGGCCACATATTTCGAAAAGCCATGACAAGCAACATCACTAAGCAAGCATTGAGTTCTGGAAAACTCCAAGGAAAAAGAGGCCAGCCAAGAAACACATGGAGGCGAAAATTTGAAGCGGACATCACCAGGATGGGGTTCAGCTGGAGAGAATGGCTCAGGAGATCTTTAGTTGTTGGCCCATAGCCCGATAGGAGTGACGGGCAATGATGATGATGATGATTTCTGAATTCCTCTATAATACTATATTCATTCTTTAAGATTTCTAGATTAATATTAAGAACATCTTTACTAATACTTGTTGGGTAATCTTTTAAACTTTAATAATTGAAGTAGCAAAATGCCTAATTATCATCATAAATAAAATTTATCACTGGAACAATATGAGACTAAAATGTTTGAATGAAAAAATTCAGTTATTGAATAAACATTCATACATAATTAAATGATCCATTAAAACTTATTAAATTCTTCATATAGTTAATACAAATTCAACAACACTACTTTCCTTTATTAAGTCAGTGCAGCTGACATTTTCCACAGTAAATTTTAAATTAATTAAATTTTGTAGGCTTTACAAACAAGTGTTTATTTCATTCTGTAGTTGGCCTATCCTAAAAGTAATTGAACAAATTACATACCGATGCTGGGACAACCCTGGCTAAAATCTAATAGAATTGAAATATATCCTGTAACAGCTGTAAGGAGGGGAGGATATCACGTTGCTTACTCAATTAATTTATTTTGAAAATCAATTTGTCTACAAAATATAATTCTAATATGTCAAAGAAACCTAAATACTTTAGCCAATCCTAACACAATGAAAAAGTACAATAAATTAGAATTTTTATCTGAATGTTTTCAAGGAATGTATTTAGTTTTCTCACAATTTAGCCACAAAATTCTCATTTATATGTACATATTGTTCAATTTGAATCTAACTTCACACTCATATATAACTGTTAGAACTATATACCATTTAACCCCCTTTTTTTAGTTTTTTATTTCATAAGATAATCTCAATTTCTTGAACCTTTTTTAAAAGCAATTTTTTTTGGGATGGGGAAGAGATAATGGTCAGGCGGAGACCAGAAAGAGACGGGTGACTTGTGGAGTAGGAGGACAGTGCAGTGAACAGGAACTGTTGTTAGAGAGTTCATGATGGTTGGGATTCTACCTTCCCAGGTAGACACATGTGGAGTAATGTACTCATAAATATTATAAATAAAGATGTTGTTTATTGTAGGTGAACTCCTCAGTTGTTAAAGAATGTCATTCTATTTATTTGTGCATTCCTGGCTGGATTCTCGTTTTGTAACACACCATAATATTCTATATGGTAGTGTTGACTAATCATTTCATTCTATTTATTTGTGGATTCTCATCTGTAAATATCATGTATTACAAGTTCAGTTGTTAATTCTCTTACTATAAGGAGCTGTGTCCACATGTTATTAAAGCAAAATTAAGGATACGACATCAATTAAAAGTTCAATCATGAATTTTAGATATCCAGTAATTAAGTTTAACAATTAATCCTGACAAATTTTCCTTTCTTCTAAAATCAAATGTGGAACTGTGCTATGTAATTGGGAAATAAGATATTAGATATACCATGACATAAATTTTATTTATATGCTATACTAGCCAATATTAAATAGACTAATATAAACCTATGCCAGAGTTGGCCTGATAAGGGATTTTATATAGCAATAATACTAAAAGAGCTACTGGGCCTAAGGCTTGTAACCAAAAAGGGGCTGTTTTTTTTTTTTTAAACAGAAGTGACAAAACATATCATGTCCTTTCACATACTAGTAGCATGCCAGTTTCAGAAGATGCAAAAAGTTAATCAGATATTTTATAGTTCTCTTGTATGAAGTTAGTAGTGAAATATTGAGACTATTTTTAATACAGTAAAAGGATAGCAACTTTTTCTTTTCAGCCTTTCATGACTTAAAACCTATAGTGGCTATAGCTTTGGCTTATAAAAAGTAACTAAGCCCTAAGCCAGCTAAACCTAATAGTTTATTCAGACCTAGAGTTGCACCATACATAGTTAACATAAAATATTGAAAAAATTCATTAAAAGAATTAGAAAACCTTGCTCGTGAATACAGCGACTGGACTACCTGCTATATAGGCTATACGGTACTGTAATTAATTACTAAATAAATTATTTAAATTAGTGTTGTATACACATAACAAAATAATGGGGCAAAGTTAACAAGTGGAAGTGTGATAATTCACACTATTTGAGGTTGAAGCTATAAGTTATTTATTATACAGGTTCATCTATTTACTAAAAATTTCCGTTATGTCAGAAAGTTGCTTTATTAAGCACTTGTTACTCGACCCGAGGTTGGGGTCGACTACTTGCTGCTGCTGTACGGTCGACCTTTAGCAGTTGTTTTTTTCTGTTTCCGGGGATTTTTCGCGCAAATTGATATCTATCTCTATCTACTTCTATCTAACCTAATCCTGAAAAAAAAAAATTCTGAAAAAAAAATGATTTTATATGTCATGTTCCTTATACCTAATATAATTTATATGTCAGTTCCTTATACCCTAATATATTAGTCACTGGGTCTTCTAACAAGTACATTTATTCTAAGACGATTAAGTTGTTAAAAAAGTAGGCTTCTATTAGTTAAGCTCCATATCGCCCACATAATTATATGGATTTGACTTACCATAACTTCTTTTTTTACTTTGTGAAATAAATATTCCGTTTTTCTGTCATTGAATTTAAGACACCCTAAAATGTGTCGAATCCATAAGTAAATAACTTACAATTTCAGGAAGTTTTGTTTAGGATACACGCACTCATTTGCCAGGTTACAACACAATTGTTTTTAATTAAATGTGGTAATAATACTTAAATTACTACTTTAAATGTTTAGTGATTATTATTTTAAATTTACACACGAATAAAAATATATCATTAACTGTTTAAGAAAAAGTTACTAACTTACTGTAAACAGATTATTTGTGAATATTATTTGACAAACTGGCATAATATTCAAAGCAACGTCCTAAAAAAAATCACTGACCCATACTTGTATCAGTGCGCTATATATATATATATATATATATATATATATATATATATATATATATTATATATGGAGTGTATATATTGATGTAAATGTAGTATATTCTAAATAGAAAGCTGTAACATTTATCCAGTAATTATTAGGCATCTTTTATTTTTGAAACTAGTATTCGTTAATAAAAAAGAAATTAACCTAAATATTTCAGTGACTAAGTCATAAGGAAAGTTTAATACTTTTCGTATTTTAGCTTAAAATAGGTGACCACCCCCTTGAATTTTCGTCTGCCCCCCTTCCCAATTTAACTTTAACTTTTTTAACTTTTGTAATTCATTTTAGTTTATATATCTTTTTTCATAATTTATTTGGTTTATTTCTTAAATTTAATATTTGAAAGAAATTATAATTAATTTACATTTTACGGTAATCACTATTGAGAGTTGTTGTGGCATATTTTAAAAAGTGTTGCCATCTACCGAATGTCGGCAAATGTAATTTTTAAAGTAATTACAATTATTTATTATCTTTTCATAAATTACTTTTTATTTATTGAGTTTCGGTTTCATTTTCATGTTCATCATCATTCATGATAATTATCAGTAATTTTCTGATCTAATTTCACTATTAAATTTGCTTAAACAAACTGACGTACGATAAAAAAAGATTTAAAAGCAAAGGTATGTGTCAACATTTATATCAGAAATAAATAATACAGGAATAAGTCTTTAGAAACTGATATTATGCGTATGCCCTGAAAAACAAGAGATAGGTCTACTAACTATTTGTAGTTAGCATAAAGACTGCAATATTTGCAACTAATTAATAATCCTGTCAGACTGCCAATTTGCTCTTAAGCTAAAAATTAAATAGTAACATACCTAACATTCATTTCAGTAATGAATCAATTTGACGACAGAAGTGCTCAATGTTCATTTTAATATATTATTTTTTAATAATATCGATTAAATACTTGCTACAGGTACTATATTCTTTTATTGAATTAAGGGGTAAAATCTGTCTTTCGGCCATATTTTGTCTTGCCCCCCCCTTAAATTTTCAAAGGGCGCGCCCCTGTTGAATTTAGGTTACCCCCATAAAAATATTTCGTTCCGCCGCCAATGGAAATGACCTATGTAATTTCCTTCTAAAATATTACACTTTTTTTGCATTTTTAATACTCTTTCTATCTTAAGCTGTAAAATAAACATACTTTTTTCTTTAATATACAACAAGGGTTGTATCGTAAGTATAGTGACTATTGTTGACTTTTAAATTCACTACACACGTGTTCTACACTTGATACCAGACTAACTATAAGATACAAGAACTAATGATTTCAAAGGAATAATAAATTTGGAATATTTGCCGCGTTTTATGTGCAAGGAGAATTTTTAAAAAATCTATACAGGAAACAGCGTCAAACAGCACAAAAGGGGACAAAGCGTTAAGCAATCTGATCAAGCTGAGTGTCATATGGTTTTAGCCATGCAGTTAATCATGTTTCCATTGTCATTTAATCCTGTTCTGATAATACACGGACTTCAAGTAGTAACAATGGGTGTCATAATAGTTTAGTCACTAGAATGTATAGTGAATACAGAGTGGTGCAATGAAACTGTTTTAGTACATGTAAATGTGTATCTGTAAATATTTCGTGCTCTCAACATTGATTAATTAGTGTTGGTATTAAATGAAAGTTATATTTTGATGCCAGATATGCAGGACATGAATTCAAAACACAGGGTTGCAATTAATAAGGCTTTACAAAGAGATATAAGTCCACTTAGTTAATAAAATAACTTGTAGCTTATTTTAATAATATATACTTACGAAGATGCTTAAGGAATAATAGAGGGACTTGTATAGCTGGTTCTATTGTTAAAGTTAACTGGCTGGGCGTCTGATATAATTTTAACTGACACCAATTGGAACACCAATTGATTAGATGAGAAATCAGACAAAAAACTTTTACCATCTCTGTCATTTTATTTTTTATTCTCTTACCTTTTTTAATATCATAAGCACTTATGCGATTGCAGAAAAAACAAACAAACACGATAATGACAACAATAACAATGTCATTGATTTAGAGAAAATAAACTACGCTTAACATATGTACACATATTTCTGTACATAAATGTTAATTACTCATTGGTGGTGGAATAAATCAAAACACAAAGCAGCCTTAACCACAAAGCAGCCTTAACACATTCAATAATTTGTTCTCATATACTGATCAGAAATGACCTCTGTAGGCATGGACATGCAGTTGGAATCTTGGGGAATCAAAAAGATGTAAAAGCCTATGCACTAACACTATGCAAAGATATGGACTAGTTTGATCTACAGAAAGAATTTTTTTACTTTGAAAATGACTGGACCAAATGAAAATTCATTATAACGATTTATAAATTGCAGACTAGTAATAAACAAACAAAACCTTGAATTGAAATTAGGGAAAATGCGTTTAAAAAAGACTGCTCCACATTTTTACATTAACGCTAGAAATTTTATATAATTACAATAAAAGCAGTTAAATAATCAAGAACATCATTTAACAACAAGAGATATCAAGCAAAATATTTGTATTAAAAAAAAAATTTCATTTGAGGATGAGTGCATCTACATTTCATTTACCTACATATACCAGCTTATATAGCATGACTTTGCAACTTCCCTTAAAAAAAACTCTTAAGCTAGCACCATTTTAAATCAATCTATATTCAACATATTAGAAAAATATTTACAACTATAAATGGTTTTTTCTTAGTGTGTTAGAATATAAAAGTGTGTTAGGAATATAAAAATCTTCTAATAAAAACATTTTTTAGTTAAAATTTTTTAGTCCAAAATATTTACTATTCTGAATTTGTATATTTAGTAAAGATATATGAAAGAATTGTCATGAACTAATATAATTTACAACATATGATCCATATAGATGAAAATTTCTACAGAAAATACAAATTTATATACTACAGAGTTTCAATAAAAATGACCATATTCACTCCTAAATTTTATTGATTAAAAGGATTTGAGGGTTAAAGCCAAAAAAAATGATAAAGCAGAAATATGCTGCCTAGGGTTAAAAAAGACTTGGAACTAGAAATGCCTTCAAAATAAAACAAATAAAAATGTATATACAATTTCTTAGAAAAGATTTGAACAAACAGAAATTTCAAACAATACAAGAGGGGAAAAAAAAATTAAAAATAGACTAATGAATCTTTAGACTACACGGATCAAGCAATGGTAAGTCTATAACCGTATTGCTGAAAAATAATTCTAAAGTTTAATTGTAAGAAAAAATAGGCAGAAAAAAAGGAATAAGGGGCTCTTAGAGACAAGCTGCGTAATAAATACATGGGTCAATCTTTAACCAAAAAAAAAAATCCTTCAAACGGGCTTAAGTCATCAGCAAAAATACATCAGCCTCCATCATCAAGCTTTGTGCACAACCAATTTTTAATTTTGCTCTTCTATTTAAGACTGTCATCTTACTTTGGCTTAGGAACAGGCAATAATTTGTTCATTCTATGATTATGTTGTTTAAGAATTAGAAGCTGCTGACAAGTGATTATTACTGTCTATTTAAACTGCTGTGTGATCGAGCACACAAACTGTCGAAGCTTAATTTCTCTTCTTACATAAAATAAAATGTCGCTTTTACATCTCATAACGATATCCACATCACAAACTGTAACTGTGCTATTCAAGTGATACCACTGACCTGTGAAAGAAAAATTAATTTTTTTGTAAATAATCTATTACACAAATTAAAATCAAACATAAATATATGTTAATTACTTACTGAGAATAGATTTCTATTTTACTCCTGTACATCTCAAAATAAAAGTAACAAGTCACTTGCAAAAAACACATAAACATCATATATAATAATATTCATTCAAATGTGCATTAAATCGAAAGCGGAAAACAAGAATTCAAAATGGCGTCTTTCCATCGTATCGACTCGGCGAGATGTTTTAAGAATCTACAGTTTTAAATCGTTATTGTGGTTTTTATTGCTGATATAAAAAACTATAAAATATCATTCAAATTATTGTAGTTTTATTACAACATATAGAATTTGAAAATGCGTACCATCTAAACAATAGTGAAAAATGGAAAATCTCAGCTACCAAGTATTATTAATACTAGCGAGCACGTTTTATTGTATCTAATTTTGTAAATAAAAGTTCTTTTTAAAAGTGAAATAATATAAAAAAATAATTCTGCATATTTCTATACAAATTAAGTTCTCGCTATTATAATATTTAATTTTTGTAAATAAATAGGGCTTTGATTTATTTTAGATTACAAAATAAGACATAGGCCTGAAACTAGGTCCAAAGTAAAACATAACGAGCAATTTGTATTTTTAATAGTACATTGCAATTGTTAATCTTTTATGCAATAGTGTAACAGCTGAATGGTTAGCTACTTGGGCTCAACTCAATTTTTATACGGAATATCGTTAGATTCCTCTTTGAGACATATTTTGAATTATTTTTATTTTTTTTTCAGAATGTATCCTTTCAAGTTGTTTTAATGAAAAGTAACTAATTAAATCTCTTTGACATTTTTTAATTGAAAAATAATTTTTATCTTTTTTTAGGATGCTGTAAGAAAAAGAAACAACAACTAATTAGATTTTTTAATTATTTTCCTCTTACTAAAAAAAAAAAATAACAAGAGAGGCGTAACTAGGGGAAGTGTCAAATCGAAAGTCCAGCCGGGCCAGCTCGAGGAGACCTGAAAATTATTTTTTACATTAAATATTAAGTACATAATATTATGTCATGGATCGAATGTCAAAATGCCACGGCCCCCAAATCCTACAGGTTTGGCAATGGCCCCCTAAGTCTATCTTCCTGCATAGGCTTTGCAGGGGTACAGCTAGTTAAATTATGATACTGATATTTAAATGTAAATTTAAATAACTAAAATTATTCCTTTACATATATTCACTATTTTAAACCTATGTATCAAATACTTATTTTCAAATTTTATCACTTTAGTTTATGTATCAATTTTTTTAGTAAAAATATTAAATATATATAAATTATAACTATATAGATGTACATGTTTATAATACGCTTTTTTTAAAATGCAAATTTTTTTTAAATGACTTAAAATGAACACATTTATAATCAACACTGATTAGTTAATTGAATGATCCACAGAATATATATTAGAACAGAATGAACATACTCTTTTGGATTGATTCTTTCAATAACTGCCCTATTTACAATTTCTCAACTCAATGAGACTAATAATCCCTATTGTCCACCATAGCTTTAGACCTAATGTTTATACAAATTCGCCGTCTGTTAAGCCACTGAAAAAAATATAATTTATTTTCATATGGCCAGAATATTTTATCCATCATCATTCCGTTTTTAATATGATATTTAAACTCAGTTTTTCAGAATTGTTTTTTTACGACTCAATATTAAGTATTAATATTTTTAAAATCAGGTATAAAATTTCCTTTTTGTACACACAAACTACAAGTACCACCAAAATGTATAAGAAGCTTTTAAAAATAAGTATAAACAAATTAATCACTTTTTAAATGTATGTTTACTCCAAAAACTAAATGTTTAACTATTACAGTGTATTTCAATGAGCTATGTCGATGGATACAAGTAAGCTAACATCACAAAAAATGAAGGCCTTTTTAGAAAATAGCCATATAGCAATGATTTTAAATAGTGAGCACATTCTTTAATATATACAGTGGTAGAATCTAAGTATTTATTTTTCCTTTTTATCTTAATAAAAGTGAGTTTCAAAGTGTTTTAATTTAGTGGTTAGACTTTAACATGATTAATAGACTTCCATTATATAAATGGAGAATTGTCATAAAAAATACACAGATGTTAGGTACATAGCATTTTAGTCAATTAAAAATAATAATAATTGCCATTAACTAAACGAATAAAAGAAGTTTTGCATTTACTAGCTAAATTTAAATAATATTGACTCATTATCAATTTTTCTTTTTTGATTGGATATAATGCAATGATTAAAGGAAGTATTTCACACTTCATAATATAAGTTATTTTATAATAGCAAGGACTATACTAAATTATTTTTAAATTCTGAACAGTGACTAATAATCTACAGTTAATAAACATTATAATAAAGCTATATTATACACGTTTAGCTGTAAATCTGCTGCCATCTTAAATCAATAGGTTGATCAAAAAATTTCAAACAAAATTTCTACATTATCAGTTTTTGCACCACGTATTAGTACTCAGACTGTCTATGTTATATATTTCACATATAAAGTTATTAATTGTTAATGTCAAACTGTCTATTATATGTAGAATATTTTTTCAGAATTTCTTTATATGTATATTTTTGTTACATTTTTTGTTAATATTGTATAATTTTCGACCTATAGGTTATGAGTATTTATATTGTTTGTTAAATAGTAAAAAATATAATGTACATATCCTAAATATTCTCATTGTATTACGCACACCTAGCATGTGATTTTTTAGCATACAGACTTGGCTCTGAAAGTTTCTTGTAGTCTCATATCATTTTGTTATGGTATGTTAGGTATTTTAAAATCAAACATTTTATAATCCCATAAAGCTATACCTAATTAGTATACAACAGAATGTCATGTGTAACTATTATACTGTAGATTTTCTCAGTTATTTAACAACTGATGATTTTTGCCGGCTTGAATTTTTACGAAAGTTTAGCTTCTTTCGAGAAAAACAATTAAAATTTGTTGAAAGTCGGACTTAATGATCAAGATTTGAGAATGTCATATTTTTTTTTTATATATAATCGTCAAAATATTTTATACAATTATACTTAATTAGTCATGTTCAACAATTTCTAAAAATAAATAAATAATATTTTTTAATTCATAAAAAGTAAATATAAAGACTTATGTTGAAAATAATAAAATAATAAAATTTTAATTATACGGCCAATTAAAAAATCAAAAATGCAAAAATGACAAGTACATATTATGCCGTTTGCAAATTTTTATACAAAAGTTTATGGTCTGATTGCTTTTCGTTTTTATAATTGACATTTTTAGTCAATTAAATTGTCGTGCTGGATTGTTTCATATCGGCATGATATTCATATGCTCACTAAAAATATTTCAAAAAAAAAGACTCACAGCCGCGTGTGGCGTCGGCACACTTATCACCCTTCCACTCTCCTGTCCCACTCAGTTAATATTCGGGCTGAGGGCCGGCACCGCATCCTCTCCATCCCGTTTTACAGGCCCTCGCTCATGCTGCCCGGCCGATCAGGGCTGGCACACAGCCCCTCGGCCCGGTCTGGCCGTAGTTTTGGGCAAAGAATAAACCCATTTTTCGACACCCGGAAAGATATATGGCACACTTCACCCGCCGCCTTGCAAAAATGGCAGAGACAAATTTTTTCTCAAAGAAAAATTTAGGTGGTGGAGCACTAATACTCCTGGCTCATTGGCAATGGCGGCGTACAAAGATTGTACTAATATAAAAATCGCTTTAGATAATTTTTGATGCGATTTTCGCAATCGCTTTAAATGACAGAATGCACTGAAGTACAGTTTGGCTTTAACATTTTTGTAGAGGTTATGCTTGTATAGAGCTCAAAAAGATATATTTTTTTTTAAGACGGTAGGCTGCACATACGTGTAGCACGCCGTTATGTATGCAAAATTTCTCTGTTAATTAATTGAAAACAATGGAGCAAAGTAAATCCTCGGATCAAGTGAGACAAACTGATTATCTATAGACTGGTGACAAACCGATTATCCATAGACTGGTAGCAGACATCTATGTATATAAACCACATTCATAGACTGGTGAGACAAACTTAGATTATCTTATAGAATTGCGAAGAGCAAATCGATTATCTATAGATCGGTGACAAATGATTGGTCTATAGACAGATTATCTATAGAATGGTGACAAACCGATTATCTATAGACTGAGAATGTGGACTGGCGAGACAAACTATTTAGATTGAAACCGATTATCTATAGATCGGCGAGACAAACCAGATTATGACGCATGAATCAACTGATTATCATAGACTTGCGAGAGAATCGGACAACCTAGATCACGAAAACCACATCTATAGATCGGTGAGACAAATTGAATATATAGACTGGTGACAAACTGATTATCTATAGAGACCGGCGAGATCAAATGACATCTATAGACCGGCGATAGAACAAAACTGATCATTCATAGACCGGCGAGACAAACTGATTATCTATGTGACTGCGACAAAATCGACTTCTAGATCGGTGAGACAAACTGACATCTATAGACACACAAACCGACATCTATACGCGCAGAAATATCTATAGACTGGTGAGACAAACTGATTATTCATACTGTGCGAAATTTAGTAGGTGAGACAAACTGATTATCTATAACGCCAATTTATCATCTTCTTCATATGTTGAAATATCAAAAAGTTCAGTTGCCTATTTTCAATTTTGTTGAATATATCAGTTTTTATATATTTGTTTTTTGTTTTCTTTCAAAGTTTATAAATTTATCTTTCTATTTTCTTTCGGAATTTCATCAACTTTATTAGTGGAAGTTTTTTACGACATTGTTCTGCTCGGACAGCAATAGCATATCGCTAGTTAGTCGTAATCCCTACCAAAAAAAGTAATAAATGAAAATGTTAATATTTTTTTTTGCAAGTTCCATTTTAAATAAAACTTTTTTTTGTCAATTTTTAAAATTTTCTATTTGTAAAAACTGATAGAATAAGGTCAAACTTTCGTTTTTACAACATTAAGTAGATCTGTAAACTTTGAAAAAAATTCCTGATGAATTGAGATGTCGGAAATTTTTTAATGAGTTTGTTTTGAAACCTTCAGATGTATTAAACACTGACAGTCATCATGGTCATCATGGTCACGGCGTTATTTGTTATGTCAATAAAGTGTAAATTCAAAGTCGAAACGATCATTTCCAACATTTCTATTATAAATTAACGGAAAGATACACAATTTTTCCCTTAATTAATCATACGTCGCTTTAACAATACACTGATGAGTTTTAATTATAAAGATAAAAATAAAATTATAATAACATAATTTAAAGTGAAAGCATTGAAGAAGCTGTTTTAAATAAATAAATAGGTTAAAAAGCCCGTCCGCTTACTTATAGATAATATAATAATTATTTTTTTACGGCAATCGTCAATTACTCCATTAATATCTTTTAAATATCATTTTTTAATAGAAACAGATGAGATCGAAAACTCTAGACGTCCTTATTATGATTTAGTAAGTTTGTTTTTGAAAGTCACCACATGTTTATATCATTACATAGATATAGGCAAATAATTTCATGCTCACAAGAATGTTACAAAAAACCCATCAGAATAATTAAAACATCAATACTTGACCACTTTGTTATCAAGATCAATATCTGATGTTTTCAGATGTCTCTCTGTCTCGTATCTTTTTAAAAGCTCAACTTCTAATAATTATCACGAGAGACTGAAACATTGTGTATATATCGTAAAATTGTCAACATAATCTAAAAATATTTTCATGGCACTTTATATGTCTATTGATCTCCGAGCCAGAACATTTATAACCATCTTCTACATGCAGATCTGATCTTTTCTTTTGAAAGGCACCAAGCAGTATCAGCAAGCATATAACATTTCTCAAAAGGTTTCTTTCCAAATACAGATATAGATGTAAAAATATTTCATGGATGCGTTTATGTGCTATTCTCTTCGTAAAAACATATGTTTTTTTAATAGATGAAATTTGATATTTTATATGAAAATATTTCGAAACAGTATTCTGGGACTACGATATATTTTCTTATATTGACATTTGATTACCTTTTTGACTATAATTTCACTCTAAAAATGTTCAGTGTCGGGACGTCACAAATTCGGTCAAGGCAAAGCGAAAAACTCGCACTTCCTTCATTTCTCCTCTCTTTTGGGTGGCAACTCCAAAATTGCCCTTTAGTGCTCACTCCCTTGGCCGACTGGGTTGGTCACTTATGCCTTTGGCGGTGACGTAAACCTGATAGTATAGGTAATGACTTTGAGCTTGATTTTTGTTTCAGGTGGAGACGGTCGTGCACCGTCCTGTCGCGCTTTTACGGAGGGCAATCAAGGTTTAGTGATGTCATGAGTTTCATTAATTTCTTTTCTACTGACAAGATCATCACAAAAAGAGAGGATAAAGATAAAAATTATGTCTACCTCAATCACTGGAACATCTATTTTTCATTGACTCATTACAACATCCACTTACCAAACCTTATGTAAATGCTATGAAATAACACAGTTTATGAAAACACAAAATATAAAATCAGTTTTATTTTCATAGAACTAATAAAAAGAATGATTCAGAAAAAAATGCTTAACAAATATTTCAGCGACAATTTTCAAAATGAGAATTAATCCATTACAATATGAAAAAATCTAACTATCCTAGATATCTCTGACAAAACATACATACGGGCAAATTTCCCATAGTCGCAACCCTTTCATTATTTTGTTATGTTGACTATCTTAAATTACATTTTTTTTAACTAGATAATTGTGAAAATTTAATTTAACTAACTGAAAATTAATTTTGTTTGATTTTTTGAAATTAAATAGAAACAATTTGAAATTAAATATAGACAAGAAAATTTTAGAATACCTGTTTGCTGAGAAAATGTGAGAAAAAGATATGGATTATGATCTGCCACTGCTTTATTACATACAATAACTGAAGTTTCAGCAACGAAAAGTTTTTAATTATTTAGTTTGTCTTTCATAATATCACTGAACAAATTTAAAGATTGCCTGAGAACACTATACTCAATAGTCAATACCAATGACCCTAAATCAGATAGATTAAATATCTATCAAACAATAGCTGTGTAAAATGTGCGTGGATGCTAATGTAACATTCTCTAATAAATTTTACTTTTATAGATCGAACGCTTCTAAATTTTGCATGTTCAAATTATATTCACTTCTCAATTTATTAAAGTAATACTTAAATTGAACGAAGCTAGCTTTCCGATTGTCGATGTAACAAAAAAAAACATCAATTTTCTAGTTTTCTGTAAGCCGTCTCTCATCGTTACACCAATTGATTTTTATAGTTTCAACAAACCATGGTGGGGATGACATTCGCAAAAAAAAATAAAAAATAAATCATCCCAAAATGATTTATAATGTCTATCATCACTCTCCATCCTTTCAGGACGTCATATAGTTACCGAGATCGGTTGCATGTTGTTGTTATAGGATGTAAGTATAATTCAGATTGCTAGATCCAATCTAATTAGTTAAAAATAAATCAAACAAATGCCGCACTTATAATCAAATTTATTTTTTCTATAAATTGTGTTGTTGTTAAATATGCTGTATATTCACTTTGTGATTAAAGTGTATTTGTTATTTTTGATAGAATAGTCGTGTCAAGACTAATTAGAAATCCTTAATTTTAAAGTGTATGTTGTTAGATAGAACATAAAGGGCTAAATATCAATAGACACTTTTTGATCAAAGTATATTTGACAATCAATCAGTGTAAAGGATTAAATAATTTTAGTTTTTGTAGTTGTATTGAATCATGATAATTTTGTAATTTAAAGTGTATGTGTTGCTAGACAATTGTTGTTGGGAATGGTGTAAATAAATATTAATTAGATTCATTTTTTGTATTTAAAAGTGTATATGTTGCTAGACAAAATGGTGGTGGAAACAAATAGTCGAGTGGTGTGTAGCATGTCTCAGCAATGATCTTGATGAAAGATACTCTCGGTATTCATGACGGGTGAAGGGGGTTTGTTCGACACAGATTGGGAAGTACAAAGAGATTATAGGAAAACAAAATGTCTCACACTCCTCGCTGCCGCTCACAGCAGTTCTAACTCGTCGAATTATCTTTCTTTTCGCATTTGCAATTATTATCAGATCGAAAAAAACGAAGTTGATTTGCATTCTTTTTCCGTAAAGTTTACATCTCTGTGAGTTAACATTTAATAACGAATCTTTTAGCCGTAGTTATACACAAGATTATAATAATGAGAAATATTGTGACCATTCGACACTTTTCGTTGCCTGTCGTAGGGTGAGATAAGATTGGCTGTTGGGTTTTTTTATAACCGGATCTATCGAAAATTTTTCTAAATAAAATACAGTTACACAGATAACAAATATATAATGTGATTTAATATTTTAATTTTTAACTTTCAATTATTTAGAGACACATGGGCTTTTGTGGTGTTTTCTGGTAGTTATATAGATTTAGTTTCCAAAAAAACTGGTTAATTAGAAGACAGGGTAAATAGTTCGAGGTGTGTGTTGTTTGTTGTTCTAATCCAGAGAGCTGTTGTTTTTTGATTGCTGTCACTGTAGAGTCCTGCTTTACGCAGATAGTATAGTCAGGAAATTAAGAATAGATGGATTTAAGTATATCTGTCTGTGCATATTTACACAAAATGTCCATTTTAGTTGTCCTAATACTGTGAGATATTGTCATCAAAACTCCAAATACACGCACATAAACAGATATTAGTAATTTGTTGTAGATATTCGTAGATTGTTCAATTCAAAAAAAACTATTCATGGATTTGTGTCTCATTGTATTTTCTCAAAGTTGCCTGGCAAGCAGTGTATAAAAAGGATTAAAGCTTCACATTTTTGCCTTCTAGTAAATTCATTTGGCCAATATTTTTAGTCGAGGGTAGTCGGGATTTTTCACTGAAAGTTACAACATCATTCTTCCTCTCTATCTTATGTATACAAATCCCGAGATAAATATATCAACAAAAAAAAAGACAAAAAATAAATACACAACAAGCAAAATATATAAACAGTAAATACACAACAGTAAATTAATCAACAAAAGTATAAATTCATACTTATAGTAAATACACAAACAGTAAATACAATGACAGCAACACAAAAGCAGTAAATAGACAACAAGTGCCACGACACAGTAAACACAACAGTGTACTATATGTTAGTAAACACACAACGACAAGTAATCGATAGGTTCGATTTTGAAAGTTTGTAAAATAAATATTTAAAAATGCAAATGAAATGGACATTGCAAAAAATAGTAATGACTATTTTGTGTGTTTGTGTAGTCGAGAGATGCAGTGGAAATGAAAAAGTTTGTGTGAAATGGCAAATAATACCGAAAGCGGTAAATTGAGATTTATTTAAAAATAGTAAATACATACTCAATGTCAAATAGATAAATAGGTAAAAATCTTTTTTTTTTTTCTCAAATATAAATATATTGACAAAAAAATATATAAATAGTAAATACACAACAGTAAATACAATAAACAAGTAAATACAATGACAGTAAAAAAATATTAAATAGTAAATACACGGTAACAAATAGCAAATACATCGACAAACAATAACAGTAAATACACGACAACAGAAACAATAACAGTAAATACAAACAGTAAATACACGACAGTAACATTATTAAATATAAATAGACACATTAAATACAAATATGCAATACACAATTTAAAAAAATAAACAACACATATCGATGGCAATACACAACAGTAAATAACAGCAAAGACAACAGTAAATACACGACAAGACAAAACAGTAAATACACGACAACACAACAGAGAATACAATAACATTAATAAATATAGATAACAGTAAATACACGACAGTATCAACAGTAATACACAAATAGTGAATAATAGAAAAGAACAATAAATATAAATATATGACAGTAAATACAATAAATATAAATACACAACAGTAAGTAGAATATACGACAGTAATACAGCAACATATAATAACATATAAAATATAATATTAAACAAATACACAATAAATAATAATAACAAAGACAAATATAAAAATTTATATTATATAATTTAAATATATAAATATAATAACACAACAGTAAATAAACAACAGACGATGGTAAATACACAACAGTAATCAATATATAAGTATTAAATAACAGTAACACAACAGTAAATACACAACAACAGCAATACATCAACAGTAAATACACAACAGTAAATTGGCACATATATAAAAATATATATTAGAAAAGTCAAAATGTTACAACGCGGGGCTCTGGGCAATTATCATCAAGCTAGCGACGAAATAAAATATTCACTTCATGTAAACTTTAAATTTTTAAAAAAAGTTAATAGTGAAATGGTTAATCTACGCTTAGAGCGATCAAAAACACGGAACATCATAAAGTCGGATTTTTCCAATTTGACATCTTCTACGTACATTTTCTACTTACCTGCTAGATAGTTAACTCACAATTTTCCTGATTTTGTTTTGATTTTTCTTCATATTTAATAATAAATATTGATTTGGCTTCCATCATTACATCCTCTAATCTTCTGAAACGAGAACTGCAAGTGGAAATGTCTTCAAATAAATCTGTAACACATTTTGATTTCCCCTAAATGCTGAAAATGAAAGATTAGAGGATACGTGTGATGGAATTAAATCAATATTATTATTAAATATGAAGAAAATCAAAGCAAATCAGAAATTATGAGTTGGCTTTATCTTTAGCAGGTAGGGTAGAAAATGTACGTAGAAGATGTCAAATCTACAGTGGGCTTAACAAAGTCAACCCGCAGTGGGCTTAACAGTATTTTGATATCTAAACGTAGGACTAACCATTTCACTATTAACTTTTATTTAAAGTTTACATAGGGGTGAGATGTTTACCTTTCAGTCCTTGAAACCGGTAGTCCCCAGGCCGCGGGACGATATTACAACATTACATTATTTCTATTGTATTTACTGTCGTGTATTTACTGTTGTGTATTTACTGTTGTGTATTTACTGTTGTGTATTTACTGTTGTGTATTTACTGTTGTGTATTTACTGTTGTGTTTTTACTGTTGTGTATTTACTGTTGTGTATTTACTGTTGTGTATTTACTGTTGTGCATTTACTGTTGTGTATTTACTGTTGTGTATTTACTGTCGTGTATTTACTGTTGTGTATTTACCATCGTGTATTTACTGTTGTTTATTTACTGTTGTGTATTTACTGTTGTGTATTTAGTGTCGTGTATTTACTGTTGTGTATTTACTGTCGTGTATTTACTGTTGTGTATTTACTGTTGTGTATTTACTGTTGTGTATTGACTGTCGTGTATTTACTGTTGTGTATTTACTGTCGTGTATTTACTGTCGTGTATTTACTGTTGTGTATTTACTGTTGTGTATTTACTGTCGTGTATTTACTGTTGTGTATTTACTGTTGTGTATTTACTGTTGTGTATTTACTGTTGTGTATTTACTGTCGTGTATTTACTGTTGTGTATTTACTGTCGTGTATTTACTGTTGTGTATTTACTGTTGTGTATTTACTGTTGTGTATTTACTGTCGTGTATTTACTGTTGTGTATTTACTGTCGTGTATTTACTGTTGTGTATTTACTGTTGTGTATTTACTGTTGTGTATTTACTGTCGTGTATTTACTGTTGTGTATTTACCATCGTGTATTTACTGTTGTTTATTTACTGTTGTGTATTTACTGTTGTGTATTTAGTGTCGTGTATTTACTGTTGTGTATTTACTGTCGTGTATTTACTGTTGTGTATTTACTGTTGTGTATTTACTGTTGTGTATTTACTGTCGTGTATTTACTGTTGTGTATTTACTGTCGTGTATTTACTGTCGTGTATTTACTGTTGTGTATTTACTGTTGTGTATTTACTGTCGTGTATTTACTGTTGTGTATTTACTGTTGTGTATTTACTGTTGTGTATTTACTGTCGTGTATTTACTGTTGTGTATTTACTGTTGTGTATTTACTGTCGTGTATTTACTGTTGTGTATTTACTGTTGTGTATTTACTGTTGTGTATTTACTGTTGTGTATTTACTGTTGTGTATTTACTGTTGTGTATTTACTGTCGTGTATTTACTGTCGTGTATTTACTGTTGTGTATTTACTGTTGTGTATTTACTGTCGTGTATTTACTGTTGTGTATTTACTGTTGTGTATTTACTGTCGTGTATTTACTGTTGTGTATTTACTGTCGTGTATTTACTGTTGTGTATTTACTGTTGTGTATTTACTGTTGTGTATTTACTGTTGTGTATTTACTGTTGTGTATTTACTGTTGTGTATTTACTGTTGTGTATTTATCTCGGGATTGTGTAACTCACCATGGACGAGAGATGAACCGGCAGCTTAACGGAAATGATGTTGTAGCTTCAGTGAAGAATCGATCTTGCCCTCGACTAAAAATATTGGCCGTGAACTACTAGGAAAGGCTGCTGTTAAGTAATACCACATGTGGCTTTGTCAGCTAGCACTGCTACTAGGCGCCTTTGAGGAAATAGCAATGAGACACAATTGTATGCGTTCCTGATTGAACAATCTACAGATATCTACAACAAGGCAATAATACTTGTTTATGTGCGATAACTTTATTTGGAGTTTGTACATGAGGATTTGTTATGTGCACTTTATTTGACAACGAGCACCACAGTATATTAGGACAACTAAAATGGACATTTTGTGTAAGTATATGCACAGACGGAGCACTTAAATCCGTATTGCAATTTCTGACATACTATCTGCGTAAAGCAGGGTTTTCTACAGTGACAGCAATCAAAACAACAGATCTGGACAGATCTGGACATAAGCAACACACCTCGGGTAACACTGTCAACTATTAACCGAGATGGAGCCGTCTCATGGCAGAAACACAAGCCCATGGTCCTCATTAATTGAAAGTTCTAAAAAATTAAAATATTAAATCACATTATATATTTGTTATCTGGTGTAACTGTATTTTATTTTGAAAGGAATTTTCAAATACAATTAAGTTATAAAAAAAACCATATACAATATGTGCAATGAATGTTTCCCCTCTCTCCCACCCCCTCCCGTGGGCCGTGGCGAAATGATCAAACTTCGAATGGTCCACAGCCATATTTTCTCATTATTATAATCTTATTATTAACTTTGGCCTAAAAAGGTGAATGTATTTATTCATGTTAACTCACAGGGATGTAAACTTACGGAAAAAGCATGCAAAATCAACTTTCGCTTTTTTATTTCCGATCTGATGTTAATAATAGTACAAATATAAAAAAAATAATTCGGGCACTGTAGGGTTAAGAACCACTGCTTTAAACGACGAATTGGACGATTTTATTGTTCCCTATCTTTCAGCCCTTCCAATCTGTGTCAGGTAAACTTTGGGAATTTCACCCGGTCTTGAAAAGATACCGAGTATCTTTCATCCAAGATCATTGCTGAGATTGTCATGCCTACACCACTCGACTATTTGTTTCCCCTGTTAATTGTCTAACAACATACACTTTAAATTACAAAGTGTCTAATTGTCTTATTGCCTACACCATTCGACTATTTGTCTCCCCTGTTAATTGTCTAACAACATACACTTTAAATTACAAAGTGTCTAATTGTCTTATTGCCTACATCACATGACTATTTGTCTCCCCTGTTAATTGTCAAACAACGTACACTTTAAATCAAAAAGTGTCTAATTGTCTTATTGCCTACACCACTCGACTATTTGTCTCCCCTGTTAATTGTCTAACAACATACACTTTAAATTACAAAGTTTCTAATTGTCTTATTGCCTACATCACATGACTATTTGTCTCCCCTGTTAATTGTCAAACAACGTACACTTTAAATCACAAAGTGTCTATTGTCCCTATGCTCTAAAACATTTTAACAGCAACATAATGTAGAGATTTGATTATAAAGTACGGCGCTTGTTTTATTTGATTTATTTTTTAACTAATTAAAATTGAATCTACTTAATCTGAATTATACTTACATCTACTAACAACAACGTGAGCACCGATCTCGATTAATACATGACGTCCCTGAGGATGAGATGTTGATCTCTTAGACATTATAAATCATTTTGGGATGATTTTATTTTTTTTATTTTTTTGCAGTGTCCTTCTTTCATCCCCACCATAGACGACAGGGCAAAGATCGTGGTAGACATGCAGGGAACTTTAACCACAAACTGAAAAAAATTCTTTTGTTCCCTTACATCGACAATCGAGAGCTTAGCTTCGTTCAATTTAAGTATTACTTTAATAAATTGAGAAGTGAATATAATTTGAAGACATGCAAAATTTAGAAATATCGTTCGATCTATAAAAAAGTAAAATATTATTAGAGGATGTTACATAGCATCCACACTTTCATTTCCAACTTTATTGTTTGATAAATATTTAATCTATCTGATTTAAGGATTTTATTTTTTCGCACGTTCATTAATATTGACTATCACAATTTTCAAATATTCTCAAACAATCTTCATTGTTCAAATTTCAAATATATTATAGACATTAGAGACTAAATAATTAAAACTTTCATTTAAGTTTGAAACCAGTGTGTATGTATGTTAGAGCAGTGACAGGTCATAGGTTACAATTGTAATCCCATATCTTTCCTCTTTGTTTTTCTCAGCACAATAAGCATCTAGGTATTCTAAAAAAAATTTTCTTGTCGGCTATTGTTTATATTTAATTTCAAATTGTTTATATTTAATTTCAAAATCAAGCATCTAAAATAGAAACAAATTAATTCCCTTTCATCTCAGTTGGTTTAAATTAAATTTTCTAATTATCTAGTTAAAAGAAAATGTAATTTAAGATGGTCAACATCTTTAGTAATGAGAGTTAACATTTATAGAAATGGAGGTTAACACATATAACAATATTTATCAAGATAGTGTCTAGGATAGTTAAGATTTTTTCATGTTTCAATAGTTAGACTATCATTTTGAAAGAACATTGTCACAGCTGAAATATTTGTTAAGCATTTTTTTTCTGAATGTTTATTTTTATTTAGTTCTACATGAGAAATAAAACTGATTTTATATTTTGTGTTTTCATAAACTGTGTTATTTCATATAATAACATTTTAACATAAAGGTTTAATTAGTGGATCATATTGTAACAAGTCAATGAAAAATAAAATGTTCCGGTTGATTTATTGAGGTGAATTTAAAGACATGACACATCTTTATCCCTCTCTTTGTAATGATCTTGTCAGTAGAAAAGAAATTAATGAAACTCATGACATCACTAAACCTTAGTACCCTCCAACGTTATTAACTTGGACAATTTGACCACACATTCCTAACAATAGCTAAGTCATTTTATATAGGTTTGTACACCAAGGGCATGTGACCAGCCCCGTAGCCAAGGTGGGCACTGGGGGGCAGTGCCCCCCCCCCGCTAGGTGTGGAGTGCCCCTCGCTTAAAAAAGAAGAAAAGAGGAAAAAATAAAGAAAAAGTAAAGGTGCCCCCCTGCTTACTTTGACCTGGCTACGGGCCTGCATGTGACTCTGACATTTGCTTGTAGCTCCCCCTGGCAGTGACACTGAACTATTTTTAGAAACGGATCTTTCAAGTTAATTAATAACCCACTAGTCAAAAAAAGGTAATCAAATGTCTCAATATAAGAAAATATATCATGGTCAAGGTCAATACTGTTTCAATATTTACCATATAAAATATCAAATTTCATCAATATTAAACATATATTTTTACAGAGGAAAGAGCTCTTTTATCACGTCAAAATAAATATTTTACATCTATATCTGTATTTGGAAGAGCTATACCAGGGACGCTGGGATGTATATGCTTGCTGACTACTGCTGGTGCCTCAAAAGAGATGATCCAGATCACCATCACATGTAAGTCAAGATGAGTTTATAAATGTTCTGGCACATCGCGTGAAGGAGATCCAATAGGTATATAAAGTCTGCGAAGTATTTTGGAATTATGTTTGACAGAACACCTGACATATCACACAATGACCGAATGTTGAGTGCTCTCATTTTTCTATGATGAGTTATTAGAAGTTGAGCTTTAAAAAGAGATACGAAGACTGAGAAGACATCTGAAGGCAGCAGATATTGATCTTGATAACGCAAAAGAGTGGTCAGTATTTGATGTTTTGAAATTCATTGCTGAATGGGTTTTCCTAGAATCTGTGCCAACATTCTTATTGAGCATGAAATTATTTATATCTATGCGTGTGTCTGTAGCTTCATGTGAAATGAGCTTTTTCAAAAACAAACTACCTGCCATCCACTATGGGACAGTCGAAGTTTTCTGATCTCGTTCTGTTTCTATTAAAAATGATATTTAAAAAGATATTGATATTAATGGAGTAATTGACAGATTTGCAGCAAAGAAAAATTAAATATAATGTGTATTGTCTAAATAGCAATAATTTGGCTTTGCTGTACTGATTGAAGCAGCTCTTCAATGCTTTCACTTTAAATTATGTTGTGCAATTTTATTTTTTATCTTCTATAATTAAAACTCATCGAGTCTTGTTTTCAATGGACGTATTTCACAAACATTACAATTAAAGGCGACTATATATGGTCTAGTGCAGGAAAAATTCGAAATATCTTCCGTCGTTCACAGTGGAAGTCTTGGAGGGGAATGGTGTTTCTGACACCCTGAATTCTGCACACCGGTTGACACCAACCATAATAACGCCATTGACCATGATGACCATGATGACACTTGTCCCAGTGTTTGATACATCTGAAGGTTTTCAAAACAAAAACTCATTAAAAAAATTTCCGACATCCTCAATTCATCTAGAATTTTTTCAAAGTTTTGAGATCTATATCTGTTGACAAGGAAATTACCCGAGTTTAAACTTTGACCTTATTCTATCAGATTTTACAAATAGAAAATTTTAAAAATTGACAAAAAAAAGTTTCTTAAAACAAACTATAAAAAAATATTAACATTTTCATTTATTACTTTTAATCAGGGTTGACCAAACTGTGGTCCACAACGTGCTGGCTTGTGACTCGAAGGACATGTCGTAAACTTCCACACTTTGTAAAGTTGAAATTTTAAGAAAGAAAATAGAAAGATAAATCTATATAAACAAAAAACAAAAACAAATATATAAAACAATATATTCAACAATGTAAATAATATTTGCTGATATTATTTCCTTCTGTAAAAGAGGATAATCAATTAGCATTCTATAGATAATCAGTTTGTCTCACCTGTCTATAGATAATCAGTTTGTCGCACCAGTCTATAGATAATCAGTTTGTCTCACCAGTCTATAGATAATCAGTTTGTCGCACCAGTCTATAGATAATCAGTTTGTCTCACCAGTCTATAGATAATCAGTTTGTCTCACCAGTCTATAGATAATCAGTTTGTCTCACCAGTCTATAGATAATCAGTTTGTCTCACCAGTCTATAGATAATCAGTTTGTCTCACCAGTCTATAGATAATCAGTTTGTCTCACCAGTCTATAGATAATCATTTGTCTCACCAGTCTATAGATAATCAGTTTGTCTCACCAGTCTATATATATTCAGTTTGTCTCACCAGTCTATAGATAATCAGTTTGTCTCACCAGTCTATAGTTAATCAGATTCTCTCACCAGTCTATAGATAATCAGTTTGACTCACCAGTCTATAGATAATCAGTTTGTCTCACCAGTCTATAGATAATCAGTTTGTCTCACCAGTCTATATATATATTCAGTTTGTCTCACCAGTCTATAGATAATCAGTTTGTCTCACCAGTCTATAGATAATCAGTTTGTCTCACCATTCTATAGATAATCAGTTTGTCTCACCAGTCTATAGATAATCAGTTTGTCTCACCAGTCTATAGATAATCAGTTTGTCTCACCAGTCTATAGATAATCAGTTTGTCTCACCAGTCTATAGATAATCAGTTTGTCTCACCAGTCTATAGATAATCTGCTTGTCTCACCAGTCTATAGATAATCAGTTTGTCTCACCAGTCTATAGATAATCAGTTTGTCTCACCAGTCTATAGGGACCTACTTTTGCTCAGTGTTTTCAATTGAGTTAACAAAAAAAAGAGAAACCCCACCCCACCTTATACTTTGACGTGTACATTCAATGTAATACGAATATGTAGACCCCTCAGCCGCCGTCTTAAGCCGCCGTAAGCCGCCACGAAGCCTGTAAGCTGTAAGCCGCCACAAAAAATGTTAAGCCAAGCTACCAAAAACTTTTCTAAGCCGTGGGAGATTCGGAATTACTAATTCATGTCATTTTAAAGCGATTACGAAAATCGCATCCAAAAATTATCTAAAACATTTTTTTATATTAATTTTAATCTTTTTTTTACGCCGCCATTGCCAGCATGGTAGGGTGTAGTGTGCCTACCACACCAACACTGTTGGCGGCGCTGATGCACATCTGCCATCCCTACAGAGCGGCGGGGTGAGTGTGCCCGCTATCATCTGCCGGGATGGCAGAAAGATGGGTTTTATTCCTTGCCCAAAACTGGCCAGACCAGCAGGGTGTGTGTACAGCTGATCGGCCAGAATGGCAAGGCGAGGGGTTTTTCCTGCCACTCGGACAGAGGGGAGGGTGTAGTGTGCCTGTACCCTCAGCCCGAAATGGCAGGCTGCGCAGGTGTGCTTGAGTGGGACAGAGTGGAAGGGTGTTATGTGCCGACCACATCCGTCACCACCGCCAGCTGTGAATACTGCGATTACGGATAGTCCTCATGACCACAGTACCACCAACCTAGCAAGAAAGAAGTTTTTTTTTTCCTGACTAGAGAACCCCAATGATCTATCCGGCGTAGATCATTGTATGTCTCTCAGGCCAGGATGGAGTGTACATATGAATATCATGCCATTATTCTATATGAAACTCTCCAGCACACGTGAATTTAATTGACTAAAATAATCAATTATAAAAACGAAAAGCCAATCAGACCATAAACTGTATAAAAATTTTGCAAGTAGCATAATATAATACTTGAAATCTAACTCATTTTTGCATTTTTACATTTTTTTTTAATTGGCACTTAATATAATTAAAATTTTTATTATTTTTTTATTATTTTTAACATAAATCTTTATATTTACTTTTTATATACAATAAATTAAAAAAATATTATTTATTTATTTCAAAATTGTTGTTTGTATGACTAGTAAAAGTATAGTATATAAATATTTTGACAGTTACCTCCCTCATAAAAAAAAATATCGGTGATACCCAGTGTGATCGTTGGGATCCGGCTTTCAACAGGGGTGCTAGGTATTTTCCTAAGCCACGGCTTAAGCCGTCTAGCCAGTCATAACAATTCTAAGCCAGCCATCATCAGTTCTACGGCGCGGCTGAGGGGTCTACGAATATGTGGATTACACATGTTTGTTCTGTTTAATACTAATTAGGCCTATGGCTTTTATGGGACATAGTAATTGATTTCCAGTGTAACATATACATAACCGTCATAGACTGCTTTACAAGGGTAGCCAAATGTAGCTCTTAGAGCCACATGCAGCGACTCGATAGGTTTTGTGCGGCTCCCAATGAGCCAGAATATTTAGGATATGTACATTATATTTTACTATTTAACAAACAATATAGAGGCTCTCACTAACCACATACGTGGTCAGTGGCGCAACCAACAAAAAATGCTGGGGGGGGCTCACATATAGAAAAAAATTCTGGGGGGCGGGGGCTCACATATAGAAATAAGACAGTTTGACAGTCTTTTTAGTAACTTTATATAGTAAAATATGTATAGATGATTTGGTCTGGTTGCGCCACTGTACGTGGTTACCTTTGATAATGTAGTACATTTGAAATTTTATTTTTAACCTATTGTTAAGATGGCAACAGATTGCTTCGACGATGTGCGGGCCATAACTTGTACTGTGTTTAAATAACTATTAGATATTAGTCACTGTTTGGGAATTCCCAAATAATTAAAAATGAAAAGTCCCTTGCTATTTATAGAATAATTGGAAATATTGTATATTATGAAGTGTAGTAAAATTTCCCTTTAATCATTTGCATTACATATCAATCATGAAAAAAGAAGAGGGTAAATGCAGTCAATATATTTAGACTAGCTAAGGTAAGTTGTAAAACTCTTTAATAAACAGAAATTAATTATGATTAAAATACTTTCTTTGGCCCTCATTATTAATAATAATTAAATTAAACAAACATAAATGAATTAAGTTGACGAAATACTGGTTTAGAATATCACATCTCGATCTTTGAATAATGATATCGATATTAGACAAGCAACAATTTTATTCTTAAGTAATATATTAAATATGTGGCTATGTTTGTTTGTATTATGTTGTTGTTAATGTTTTCTTCAATTAAATTTACATAATGTCATAACTGAACACACACTGCCATTTTTTATTACAAACTACTATAGTAAGTTAAAAAAAAGTGTTAAAAATAAAATAGCTATGTTTACAAACTTTAATCGATACTGTGAATTGGTTTGTTTCAAAAGACGATGTCTTGATGCCTATTTGACTGACTAATCACTAATTCTCATTATTGTTTTTTTATTTGGTTTTTAAAAACTAATTGGATATTATAATTAATTTTAAATTGAAATATTTCAATTAATGCAGCTATTGCTATCGATTAAAAAAAGCTAAACTTTCTAAAGAAAAAAAAAGAAGTTACAGAGTTAAATAATTTAGTATAAATATAGTTCGTATTAATGTTAGTATCATCCTGGCCACATAGGCCTATTATCTTTCTACGCATATAACAGCAGAATGTTAGGCTAACTGTTTCAATTTTCATTACTCATAAATTTTAACGAATTTTTCGCCTTTCAAAATAAATGAGATACCAAATACTTTTAATATTAAGCTAATTTGTATTTGCACTAGATTTTATTCACGGTAAATTTAGAATTCCTTAGAGTTGATAAATGGTTCAATGTCTTCTCCGAAGACATCCGGAAAAAATGCCTTGCCATTATATCTTATTACTTTGATAAATGAGTATAACTAGTATCTACCAATAAAATATGTAGTTTTTAAATTATAAAAAAGAGTAATTATAGCAATTTAGTAACCAAATTTTGGTCATAAACTATTAATTACTATTAAATGATTCTTGATCTGTATTTGCACGTGTATTAAACAATCACTAGCTGATTTATTTAATAATTTTGAAAATTTTACTTATGCTAGAAATGTTGCAAAAAACAATTAAAAAACGCTTGACAAAAAACAAAACAGCTCAAAGTTATAAGATGCAAACTGAAACATATTTAAAAATAATCTAAAATAATAAGTCATAAGATTTTTATCTCTTGAGTTGTAGTTTTTTTTTTTTTTGTTGAAAGCAGAAGAATTAGATTTAATTTGTTATCAAATTTTGTTCAATTTTTAATTTTATAATTTATTGATTTTCAGTTGTTTATTGTTAAAAAGTTACAATATTTGTATATTATATAACTTTTTTAAATATTAGCTATTTTGCTAAATTACTTTTCACATTATTGTACATAGACATTTTTTTATAATATATTGTTTTAATTAGAGTGTGCTAGTTCTTTCTATTCCCAATCTTTAAATATTTAAACATTTTTTTTTATAACAAGGATAATATAAAAAAATATTATTAAGTGTAAATATACATACCTGTTCCTATACATTTTAAACACAGAGAAACATTTAAAAAGGTAGTTTGTCTCCATAATGGGTGAGTAAAGGACAAAATACTTTTTTACTCACTGAATCATTTTATGATGAATTAAAATTTTGTCGATACCCATTGTAAGATTGTTTGCAATTTTCCAGTGGGTCGTAACTGTTATTTTTAGAATCACTGGTCTATTAAATATCTAATATATGTGTGTCATAAATGTATATTACAAAGAAAACTCTGTTTACATTAAATGCGATTATATAAACTAGTGTTAATTTATAGCTTTTAACCATTTGTTTTTTTTAATTCCCTTAAACATTTTTTTTTTTCAAATTTGATAAGTTTTTTAATTGTAAATCAAAACATTAAAATAAAGCAATAACTTCTTTATAGAATGAATCAAGATTTTGAAATGCTTTTATAATTATATTCATTAAGCTGTAGTGAGGATATAAGAATATTTTTTATTTTTAATTTTTGAATGTATAACAATGCTTCACTTAAATAAAATAGAATATTTTTTTTACTTGATAAACATAAAAGATATAAAATATATTCATGAGCAGTTTTGTAGTATCAGTTTTAATATCTATCATGCAGCTAACATGCCTAAACAAAAAGAATGTTTTGAATGAAGATGTTATTTTAATTAACATGATCTGAGAGGAATAAGAGACATAATAGCAATTAATAATGAATAAATATTCATAAAGTAAATGAGATGAATTTTTCTAGAGTGTCCATAGTATGTATTTTTTACTTTGTTTAAAATTTAATAGTTTAAAAGGAAAACACTTTTAGCTTAATATAGTTGTAGAAAACTTTTTTCAATTCATAAAATAGTTGATCTTTATTTTTTTAAAAGGCTATAAATGAAAAAAAAAATGTTTTAAATAGTTTTATTCTGTTTGTCTTAAATTATTGTTATTCCTCAATGTAAGTGAAAATGATAAAAAATATACATATGATAAAAACAAATTTTGTAAAGATGAATACAATCTGGCATAACATCTGATATTGATGTATTCTGTTTTTTTAGCAGAGTTCCCAAGTCTCTTGGTATACAGTGTAACTGACACAACATAAAGATACAATTTGAGGTAAAATATATTTTGTTAACAACTATGTGCAATTGTGTAATACAAAACATAATATCTAAATTGTATATTCTGATTTCTTTTACGTTAAAACTTTTGAAACATTTTATGTCAAATTGTATACATCGTCAGGTGATCAAGAAAAAACTCTGATGTCAGAAAAATTGAATTACTGAAATCAATTTAATGGTAAGTGTTTTTATTACAGGAATTGTGTATTGATTTGAACATGGTTCGGAGGAGTTGTTATTCAAATATTTAATTTAACTTTATATTAAAATCTTATTAATTAAGTTAACTAGCCTGAGCTGGAATATTTTCAGTTGTAAATTGTAATATTATTTTTATGAATTATTGATTTGTTTATTTCAGATTTAAAGTTGTATGACAGCTGAGGTCTAAAGTCAAATGGTGGATAGTGAAACTCACACAATGGACAAACAACTTTATGGTAAAATCAAACACAATTTATTAATGTTGTTTATATTGTGGTAATATAACAGACATAATATGTGGACTTGATATGTTAGACATTTTAATGTTTCACAATGACTAGCATGTCGAAATAACATCTATTTTAAAATAGTAAATTTACTTGTCTGTTCCAGGTGATCATGAAACTCAGGTGTCAGAAGGTGGAGAAGCTGATCTACACAAACATATTATTGACTGTAAGAAGAATCCAGGTCATGGAGAGTTTATACCTGTTGATACATTCACATTAAAACATCTACCTGAAGGTCATCGTGACAGGGGTCTGTATAAACTCATCAAAGTTACAGCTGACCTGACAGTAAGAGTTGGTGTTACAATTATCAGTAAAGACAGACCAGAGTTTTGGCCACACACAAAAGTTTCATATCCCTTTTACAACATGAGAGACAAAACAAACTTGAGAACAGGAAGTGGGACGATGATTGGAGTGTACAAGTTTACAGATGGGTATAGTGATGATCAATATGGAGATAAACATTGGAAGAACTACAAAACATGTTGGTGTACAAAATGTAAACATTCAGACACAGCCAGCTATGTGTGGTGGGATTATGATGTGTACACAGCCACACATGTCGTGTTTGATGACATTGAGGCCAGCCACACGTCCTTGAGATTGTTTTATGATAGAGAAGACAGTCCAGTGGTCAGTGTTTATCAGGTCAGTGTTGGTAAAGTAAACATTGAGAGTGACATGTGTAGGTTGAAATGTGTGACATGTGACAAAAATCTGGGAGATAAACTGGACAAGTTGTGGAGACATTTTGTTGATGTCTGGTGTAAAGTCTACCACAAATACAGAGAATCTCGAGATGTGGACAAGTTGAACTTTATAGTGTCACATCCTCATGGATGCAGTAAACAGGTCAGTGTTGGTCACTGGGTGGACAAATGCAAGGTGGGTAGTTTAGATAAATTTACCTACACAACATGTACATGTCCAGGTAGTAGTGGAGCCAGAGTTTATTGTGTGGGGAATGAAGGTGTTGCTGTTGTTGTGTTGTATCATCTTGTCCACTGTGGAAGTTTAAATTCTAAACTTAATTACAGCGTTACTGGTCATGTCTGGTGAGTTGTTTGTAAACAAACAATATGGCGGTGTTGTATTTTATTTGTATGTCATTCTATTATATTATGACATCAACATAAACATTTGTTGTTTGTTTATTATTGTCATCAATATATTTACTTATTCTAATGTTGTTTGTTTATTATTGTCATCAATATATTTATTTATCCTAATGTTGTTTGTTTATTATTGGCATCAATATATTTATTTATTCTACTGTTGTTTGTTTATTATTGTCATCAATATATTTATTTATTCTAATGTTGTTTGTTTATTATTGTCATCAATATATTTATTTATTCTAATGTTGTTTGTTTATTATTGTCATCAATATATTTATTTATTCTAATATTGTTTGTTTATTATTGTCATCAATGTATTTATTTATTCTAACGTTGTTTGTTTATTACATGTATTGTCATCAATATATTGATTTATTCTAATGTTGTTTGTTTATTATTGTCATCAATATATTTATTTATTCTAATGTTGTTTGTTTATTATTGTCATCAATGTATTTATTTATTCTAACGTTGTTTGTTTATTACATGTATTGTCATCAATGTATTGATTTATTCTAATGTTGTTTGTTTATTATTGTCATCAATATATTTATTTGTTCTAATGTTGTTTGTTTATTATTGTCATCAATATATTTATTTATTCTAATGTTGTTTGTTTATTATTGTCATCAATATATTTATTTATTCTAACGTTGTTTGTTTATTACATGTATTGTCATCAATGTATTTATTTATTCTAATGTTGTTTGTTTATTATTGTCATCAATATATTGATTTATTCTAATGTTGTTTGTTTATTATTGCCATCAATATATTTATTTATTATAATGTTGTTTATCTTCTGTACATTAATGTGTCTGGACTCAAATATTTTCAATAAAACTTTCAATGGGCCAATATTATTGTTTATCTTTGTTTATTTCTGTCACGTCATGTTTTTGTTGATTTGTTTATTAAATTAATTACTAAATATTTGCTTTAAATAATTGTGACGTCATGAACACAAGAAATAAAATTATTTTCATAAACAATTAAATATCGAAAATAGGTAAACAATGGACTGAATTTTGGTAGGCCTATATATTGTAAAACTTAACATTGGTCAGTTAAATAATAATAAACAATATTTAATTAATAAATCAACATACATTGAGTCAGCGGCGTAGCGTGGGTATCGGCCGCCCAGGGCGGAAGACGATTTTGCCGCCCTCATTTAGGTATTTCAATTTAATCTATACATTTTTGCCGCCCCCCCCCTAAAAAGTAATAAGTGCGGACCGCACCCACCGCCCCCACCCCCTAGGTACGCCACTGCATTGAGTTGAACATTATAAAAAACGTATTTGAATTTTGCCTCACTTAAAAGAAAAAATCATATTAGACAAAAAAAAACAAAAAAATTTGCAAATAGAAGGGAAATAATCAATAGAATATTTATTTGTCATAGTTAGGTTACAGTTGTCTCCTATGACTAAAAAACATCACATTTTTATTAGTAAAACCATAAAAGTCTGGTAAAATAAAATAAAAAAAAAACAGTAATCAATATCTTTTTTGAAATACCAACCAGAAGTGAGGATTACAAAGGCAGAACGAGAAAAAAACAACTTAAAATTAATTTAACTAGTAGCTGTGAGTTGGAAACATAAAGCATAAAGTTTGTGATCAGTAAATATGTGAATAATTTTCCATAGCTGAAAATTTTAACGGTTTTATGTTGTTGACTCTAGATATAGAAATAGTTTATTTCCGTTGCATATTTTTCTTTTTTCACTGTTTGGGCAAAAAAATTTTAAATACAGAACATAATGAGTATATTGTCCCGTTAGGAGCTAATTTATTTGTTGATTTTATTTTGACAAACTTTTGACAACATGAACATAATGAAGGTAGTAATAAATGTCAATTGAGTCATTCTATGGATAAAATATTTTTTTCTATTACAACTTCTGTCCAAGTGGCTAATAAAGTATATTCTTAATGGCGTCCAGTATTTAGTTCACTTTTTAATTAATCACCTGCCACATCAATTGAAGGTAGAGGATAAATGTTTTCTCTATTTTTCCAAGTCTGTGTGTGGCACAAGGTATTGGTCAGCTCTGGACTGAACTTTCTCGGCTGGCGGGTAAAAGAAACAACTGCCAGCTTCAATTCAGCAGTTTGTGGAACTGAATCAAAATTTTTAAAAAATATATTAAACCGTTTATTAATGAAGCTTTTTATGATGTATAAATCATGTAGAACTTTTAAAAACACTTTATTATTTCATCTTGATAAATTAAAAATGGTGTGTCTCTTTAATGAAGTTTTTTTTGTATACATATATCTTAGCTTTGTTTTTATCGAGTTCATGTGTAACCGATTCAACTACGTACCAACATATGATGTGACACTTATCTGTCTGTTATGTCCAGTCACTTACATATGACGTGACACTTATCTGTCTGTTATGTCCAGTCACTTACATTAAGATGTGACACTTATCTGTCTGTTATATCCAGCCAACTACATATGATGTGACATTTATTTTTTATAGTAGAACACATTGACTGAATATTACATTTACTGTAAAATATATTGGCTGTATAATATATTGAATGTATAATACATCGGTGAATCTCTCTCTCTCTCTCTCTCTCTATATATATATATATATATATATATATATATATATATATACACTCATCGGTAAATAGTGCGTCTTGATTTTCTCTCGTCGGTTCCGTCTTGTCAGAATCTGACTCAAACGTTAATCGTTAGGGTGATTCATCATTGCATGGTAAAAAAAAATTTTTCTCCGATTCTAATGCATTGAGGTTCATTTTTTTTCCTTTTGTCAAGCAAATAAAGAAAAACTAAACTTTTTGAAAAAAATGACCACTTTTAGAGGTCGCTCAAGCGTCCCTAAGTTTCACTGTATGAGATAATGCGGCAGTTCTGATGTGTCGCTTGCTTGCTCTTGCTATAGGCCTAGTGCAATTTTAGTTCATTGAAAAATTAAAAAAATATGCAGTGATATTTGATTTTTAGACTATATCTAATTTTATTATTCAAGTTTTCTGGATAATAAAGTAGTTTTTGACTAACTACATACATGTATTATTGAATTGATATGGTATCCACATCAAGTGTTAATTCACGAATTGAATTGACAAGACGTATAACTGAAGTTTGGTTGATCGTCAAACAGATTTGTGTCTGCCTAGTAATGTCTTACTGACCTTGGGTCATGCTATGAAGATGGTTTTCTTAAATTACAAGTTACTGAAGAAGACAATATTCGAAAGCATTAAGGTAACTGTTGACGATTTTTATAAAGAAAAGCAGTATAAGAGAATCAAAGAATAGTTGAAGACGAAAGAAGACATCTGAAGGCTGCTGTTACTACTTGGTCTACCAACAAAAGCGAAAGTGAGGATAAAGGTAAAGATGACGATAATTTTGAAATTAAGATTCATGTTTACTACAAGAAGCTTCTGTCAGAGGGTTCGATGCCAGACAAGAAATTTTAAATCAGAATTTCAATTTAGAAGTAAATGCCCATTGGTCATTCATTTTGACGGAAAGATAATGGAGGAAACTACAGATTATCCAGAGCTGCAGTCACACGTAGACAGATTAGCTGTAGTTTTAACTTGGAAAGATGTTGAGAAGAATTTAGGTTTAGCTTAAAATACCAGCCGTGCTGGTAAGGCACAAGCCAATGCAACAATACAGCTGTTAAGACTTTGTGAGGTATCTGATAAGATTACTGGTATGTGTTTTGACACAATATCCGTCAACAATGGTATTACTAAGGGGACTTTTTGCAAGAGGAGCTGTTACATTATGCCTGCCGACATCATGTGCAGGAACTGATCATTGGAGTTGTTTTTTCTATATTGCTCCACCAACAGTCCTAATATCCCACTGTTCAAACGTTTAAAATACTTTTGGCCTAAAATTGATCAGCAGCTGTATAGTCCACTAGAGGATTCGAGACTAGATTATCCGTTTATAGTTTAACACAAACACAGTGTTGTGTCATTCCTGCAAGACTTTCAAGTGCCTCAAGTTACATACCGCGTGAAGTTTACAAAGGGATGATCAAAACATGCTTGTTGATATTAGACGTCAGTGTAAGCAACCAACAGTACCACTTTTATGCGCCAGGAACTTACCATATGGCGTGCTGGATGGCGTAAGTGATATACTGCTTCAAGATCTACTTGTTTAGAAATCAGGTCTAGCTCACACATTCAGAGGTAAAGATTTTGCCATAATTCTGCTTGTTTGCGACTCACATTTACATCAAAGCTTGAATCTCATGTCCTGTGAGTCGTGATGCTCCTTTTAAGGATCTATTGTTATTCAAGCAGATCTCACGAAATTCTGTCATATACCAAACGGTATCTGATGCTGCGAAAATGAAATTTGAAAACCATTTTTGTTATAGTAGTCCTGAGTTGCTTTTTCTTGTGTTGTTTTCTGAAAAAGTTTCTGAAGTGATGCTGAAGACTGGCGATGACTGGGCGGATCAAGTGCTTAAATAGAAGAATTGCGCTAACTGTATCACTATGTAGGTACCTCATCATATCTGCAATGCGTTCAGTCGGTATTGGTACCAGCTTCGATGAAGTTGATCCCAGTATCCTGGGATCTATTGCCGTCATTTGCTGAATCCCATTGTATTGTTGATTTTTTTAAGGTGTCAGTGATGCAGCCAAGTTGTCAGTTGCACTGATGTCATCATTCAATAAGTCAATCACTAAAACGGAATCTGAAATGCAGATATTGCTGCAAGTTATAGAAGATCACAGAAAGAGAGTGCCAAAGTTAAAGAAAAGTATACTGAAGTTATTTTAAAAGCATTGAACTGATGTTCATTATTTTAGTGTAGTGTGTATGTTTAAGATACAATGTATACATGAATAAACAAGCACTAACTGTTGCATACCATTGTATTTTATGTTATTTAACATTTCAACATGTCTAATTCGCTGTAATAAATGTTTAATGTTGATTTTTAGATAATTATTAATTTAATGTTTATATTATAAGCATTTATGTCATTAAAGAATATATTATAAACTTCAGTCTCGATGAGCGAACTCTAAATGTTATTCAATTTCAATAAAATTTGGCATGAAAGTATAGGTATAGTCGATGTTGGCCATACACAGTGGGAGTATGATGATTAGTCCAAGAAACCAAGGGATGCCACCCATAACTACCGCCGTTACACTTGGACTGCAGAGTGATCGATTAAATCATACAATTCAAGCAATTATAAAAAAAAATAAACAAAAAACAATAATAAAGTTTTTGTATAGCTAAGCTAAGTGCATTATCGCCACGGGTCCGAATAACAATCAGACTTTATTGGGACGGGGTCCGAATAAAAATCGGAGTTTATTGGTACCCGGGTCCGAATAATCACTTCGAATTTATAAATAATAAATATAAATACTGAAGTCTATTTACTATTTGCTAATTTGATCATTGAAAAAACATTTTATTACTAGTGAAACCTCGGTCGAAAATAATGATGTGATTCTAGATGCACTGAAACGGTTTGTTTTTAGTAAAACCGACATGCGTATATTTTTCATGTTCCTGACTATGGGGCATGACATAACCATCCATCATCCAATGAGCAAATGACAAGACGAGATGAACTCAGATGATGAGTCTGACTTTCTCCTCAGATTCAAAACAATTAGTGCACTACAATAGTTCTTCATTTCCAACTTCTAATCAGGCAATGTCCTTTAACCATTTATGGCAACTGTTCAGAAGGCATCCAACCCCTCAGATTTACCGAAATCTGCAAAGTACCAAAATCCGGAATCATAATCCGGATCCGGTACCGGATCCGGCGGATTTCACATAAGAAAATCCGGATCCGGATCCGGTTGGAAAAAACGGATCCGGCACACCCCTTTTAAAACCCCCTGATATTAGAATACGTATACCTCGTCAGAGAGGTCTATGGCTGTATCTCAAAAAGTTGACCTGACCGAGCAAAATCAATGTGATATTCGGACTCAGGACACCAAAATTAGTCTAAATCAGTTGAAAAACCCCAGACGTTTTTTTGGCTGTTGCCCAGTGTTATCAATAATAAGCTTATTAGCTTTGACCACCGTACTGTCTTCTTTATTATAAAAAAAATATTAAGGATGTGCACCTGGCCTCGACATCACAATAAACTATGTTCCTTTCCCACCTCTCTCTCCCTCCCTTTCCCTCCCTCGCTCCCTCTCCTCCCCTACTTGCATGTCCCCTCTCTATTCCTCTCTTTATCTCCATCTCTCTTCCTCTTTCCTCTCTATTCCTCCACCTCTTACTCTCCCTCCCTTTCCCTCCCTCGCTCCCTCTCCTCCCCTACTTGCATAAGTCCCCTCTCTATTCCTCTCTTTATCTCAATCACTCTCCCTCTTTCCTCTCTATTTCTCCACATCTTACTCACCCTCCCTCTCGCCCCCTCTCCCCTCACTTCCCTCTTCACCTGCCTCTACCTCTCTCATTCTCTCTCTCTCTCTCTCTCTCTCTCTCTCTGTCTCATTTCCGAATGACCTATTAGACACCAATGAGTTTCTAGACCTAAGTATTAAATTTACATTAATGACCTACTTAAATTATTTGTGCTCCATTCAGGTTTCTTAAAGAAATAAAACAAATAGCTGTTCGTCTCTTCTCGCAATGCTTTGTTCTATTACTTTGTATAATTACTTTATTATTCACATGCTCCACTTTGTAAATTGTATTTTATTTGTATTATCTTCAAGTAATCTTTAAAAATAACAATAAATTACCACGTTATCTAAGAATCAATGTTCACACATTGCCTTAAATCTCAGTGGTGCGGTCTGGAGGTACATATACACCAAGATTAAACTGCTAGACTAGATACATGTATTCGGTATAGTCTCTCTCTGTGTGTAGTGGCTCTTAGGGTTTATGCATAAACCGACTTTAAAAAAAAAACTGGTTGTTGAAAGTCGATTTCTAAAAAAAAAAACGGCGAAATAACGGATATTTTAAGCAATAATTATTTCCAATGTATGTCTTGTTTAATTAACGTGTATGAGAAAAATAAGGTTTAATGTAATTATGTCAACCAATGTTTACGTAAAACAAAAATACAAGAAAAAATATCAATATGATTGTAAAAATACTAAGGTCTACTTGGTGCATATATATTCATTTAAATCGCCTTAGAACTAAACCTATTTATATCATGACCTTTGAACTGTTCAACTTTATTCGACAGTAACGATTAAGACTTAATTCTTTCTCGTGTTTCATTTATTGTTATATTATACTGTCAAAGACATGATGTTTGGTTAGCCGCGCACACAGGCCAGTTCTGAAATCAGCCGTTGTGATGTAGACCTCAGTATAGAACTTATTTATATTTATAGTCTATAAATATTACGGTTCTATTTCTATTCATGGTATTCACTTTCTGTCTCTCCCTCATCCTCTATGTTTCTAACGTAATCTGTACATTAGTGTACATGTGACACAGTACACAAACAACTCTTCACCTCCATGGGCCCACATTGAGTGCCCGTTTCAAAACATTCTTCAACTGTTGAACTAAATTCACTCCTCGTTCATCCCTTCATACAATTATCTCCCCACCTACCTCCCCCTTCCATCTGTGAGATGTATTAGTTACACTAGTCACTACAGCGACTGTACGACGGCCACGCCCTTTTTAGGTTAGAGGGTTGGCGGAATTGTTGGATGACGATCATAAATTTAGTTAACTTGAAAAAAATAGCCAATTGTTGATTTCTAAGCTAAAACCGGCTTTTAAAACCCAAAAAATCGGTTGTCGAATGCTTCGACTTAGTCAAAAAGCCGTACTTTCGACGACGGTTTTTAAAAACCTACAATCCCTAATGGTTGTTTACTATTCAATTAACTGATAGTGACTTTTACAACATTAGTTAATCCCATTATTGTTATCAAACTTTGTTTGAGTTTATGTTTTGTGCTTTTTTCTTACATTTTAATGCTATATATATTCTTTTTTTTCAAATATATTTGGATAAAAATGAATAAAATAATGATTCATTTAAACGCCATATTAATTCGGGCGTCTTACGTTTTGTTGATTTGTTTTTATGTGTAGAAATGTAGTCTTCTAAAATAAAAATAAAAGGTTTACTAAAAACTCTCTACACTTTGACTAACAATTCTCCCGATCAATCGAATCTAGGTATTCTTATCTCAAATCCATTTCTTTGAATGAGATTAACTGATATAAAGGTTGTTTTTTTTTTGTTTAGCTGGTATATAATGTTCCTATATAAATACATCCTGTTGTAAAGGATATTTGGTTATTCAAGTGCTGTCCGCCAACAACTCAGGTATTATATTAATCACTCAGGACGTTGCAGGTAAATAATGTTTTATATCAAAATATTGTTTGCGCTATTCGTAACTAGTCTCATGTATTTTGTATAAATTATTGTGTCGCTATATGTTGTTCTTGTTGTTTTTGTAAGTCAACATCTGAAAATTTTAAAAAGAAATAACAGGATTACTAAATAATAAATACATGTTTCTAATTGGCCTGTTTTATATAAAAACAACAGGGCCGTTTTTGAATTAATAGTGACTCTGGCCAAATAGCCGATGGAGGCCCTATATAAAAGTTCTATGGGGGCACTATGTATAGGTTCTATGGGAGCACTATGTAAAGGCTCTATGGGGACACGATGTAACTGTTCTATGGAGACACTATGTAAATGTTCTATGGAGGGCAATGGAGGCACTATGTAAATTTTCTATGGAGGCACTATGTAAATGTTCTATCGGGGCGCTATGTAAATGTTCTATGGAGGCACTATGTAAATGTTCTATCGTGGCACTATGTAAATGTTCTATCGGGGCACTATGTAAATGTTCTATGGAGGCACTATGTAAATGTTCTATGGAGGCACTATGTAAATGTTGTATGGAGGCACTATGTAAATGTTCTATGGAGGGCAATGGAGGCACTATGTAAATTTTCTATGGAGGCACTATGTAAATGTTCTATCGGGGCACTATGTAAATGTTCTATGGAGGCACTATGTAAATGTTCTATGGCAGCACTATGTAAATGTTCTATCGGGGCACTATGTAAATGTTCTATCGGGGCACTATGTAACTGTTCTATGGAGACACTATGTAAATGTTCTATGGAGGACAATGGAGGCACTATGTAAATTTTCTATGGAGGCACTATGTAAATGTTCCATCGGGGCACTATGTAAATGTTCTATGGAGGCACTATGTAAATGTTCTATCGTGGCACTATGTAAATCTTCTATCGGGGCACTATGTAAATGTTCTATGGAGGCACTATGTAAATGTTCTATGGAGGCACTATGTAAATGTTCTATGGAGGCACTATGTAAATGTTCTATGGAGGGCAAGGAGGCACTATGTAAATTTTCTATGGAGGCACTATGTAAATGTTCTATGGAGGCACTATGTAAATGTTCTATGGAGGCACTATGTAAATGTTCTATCGGGGCACTATGTAAATGTTCTATGGAGGCACTATGTAAAGGTTCTATGGGGGCACTATGTAAATGTTCTATGGGGGCACTATGTAACTGTTCTATGGGTGCACTATGTAAAGGTTCTATGGGGGCACTATGTAAATGTTCTATGGGGGCACTATGTAACTGTTCTATGGAGGCACTATGTAATAGTTCTGTGGAGGCACTATGTAAAGGTTCTATGGAGGCACTATGTAAATGTTCTATGGGGGCACTATGTAACTGTTCTATGGAGGCACTATGTAAATGTTCTATGGGGGGCACTATGTAAAGGTTCAATGGGGGCACTATGTAACTGTTCTATGGGGGCACTATGTAAATGTTCTATGGGGGCACTATGTAACTGTTCTATGGGGGCACTATGTAAAGGTTCTTTGGAGGCACTATGTAAATGTTCTATGGGGGCACTATGTAAAGGTTCAATGGGGGCACTATGTAACTGTTCTATGAAGGCACTATGTAAAGGTTCTATGAAGGCACTATGTAAAATGTTCTATGGAGACAATATGTAAATGTTCTATGGGTGGACCTATTTTAAGGTTCGATGAGGGCACGATTTACCGCTTCTTTTGGCAAAGCACTTTAAATGACTTATTTAAAACTGGGTGGAATTTTGGGATGATTTAGAAATCCACCCAGCTTTAAAAAAGGTACCTGTCTTAAATCGGGAAGTAAAGGCGGCTGGGCGTCGTGATAACAACACAATCCCTTCATATGCCGAGGTTATAGAAACAGATTAATTATACCCATGATTTGCACCGATGGCCCATTAGGGCAAATAGAACTTTGTTTTTTCAATGACCCCACATGCAAATTTTGAGACTTTAATAATCTTTGACAGCTAGGGCCCCTATGACCCCCCACCCACCCCTCAAATGTATGTGACATCTGCTAAATAAAATACTTGGTATTAACTATTGCACTTCAACCTTTATCAACATGACTACGATTCAGTTTGATATGCTTTCAATGGATTCTCACATTTTTTGCAAATAATACTATTAATTACAAAGTAATCTATTCATCGTTCAATACCTCCAGTAAGTATATGGGGGGGGGGAGCTCAGGTTATTTCACTCCGGGGCTAATGTGTTTACATTGCCCTACCTGTTAACAGCATTCGTGAGTATTGGGCCGCAGCTAACTAAAAGTCCCTTAAGATGCCCCCTTCCCCATTTCAAACAGGGGTCCTTGCCTATTCGTCTAAACGGCTCGGTATTGGAATGTTTCTTTAACTTTTCACTAATGATGAATATGTTAAAAAAATAAACAAAATGAAAGTGTGACATTACCAGCAATTTATTCCTCTTTTTGTCTTTTCCGAAAGGCGAACTTTAAAATTTAGAAATCTTATGTTATATTAAGTTAAAACCTCAAGAGTCATATAAAAACTAAAATACAACTAAAGGGAACCAAATGTATGAAGCTAGGCCAGTACCAGCTTTATATTCAAACCGATTCTTCAGAAAACTCAAAAGTTCTATTTATCAATTTTTTTAACGTGTGTTTTCAGCTAAGTATTATGGACTAACTAAACTCTTATTTCAGTTGTTGTTTGTTTGTTGTTTCGTTTTGCGTCGATGGTTTCGGCTGGACTCATGGCGATTGATATGGTGGTGTCGAGTGTCTGCCAACATTGTTAATTTATATCCAGATCTAGATATTTTTAAAGTCAAAAATACAAAAAGGGCTATGGATATAAAATATATTAATATTATTTTACGCTCACCTCGAGATACACTTTTGATTGTTTGTTCATATTTATATACCAATATCTGGACATCACATCCTCTATTTCTGAATAACAGTTCGGGGAGATCGTGTGTAACCCTGTAGTACAGCATTCACACACACAAAAGAATACCAAAATATATTCACTCATGAAGTTTCCCAAGTTAAGTTCATAATCCTACTTCACGTGTTATACTTTGATGCAATGTATATTAACCCTGATCCCAATTATTGTAACTCTAACCCAAAATGTATATTACCCCTAACCCTATTGTATATTTGCAGCAGTTGTTAGCATTGATAGTACATCCGTATTGTACCATTTTTGTTTTAATTCAAACCTTTAAAAACCTTTATTTCCAGAGAATTCAAACACAAGAATGCCGATTGATAGCCTCGCTCAGATAAATACCACCAAAGCATTGCTGGTCATCTTCATCATACTGATATGCATCATCAATCTAATACTGCTGGTCAAACAAGTGAGGAAGGTCAGATTCTATCAAAGTCCGAAATTGATGACCATAATCTCTCTGGCCATTGGAGATATCATGCTGGCCATGTTTCCCTTAGTGGTCTTGGCTAAATTCAGCTTTGAACTGGATTTTTCTTGGTTTGAATGCAGACTGAATTTCGCATTAGTAACTTACTACAGGTATCTCCTACATTTTGTGTACGATCTAAGCTTGATAGCTCTAGGTATAGAGGTCTTAACAAGGAGCAAGCTGCGATCACTCTGCAGTCCAAGTGTAACGGCGGTAGTTATGGGTGGCATCCCTTGGTTTCTTGGACTAATCATCATACTCCCACTGTGTATGGCCAACATCGACTATACCCGTTGCTTCAATTACGAGACCCCGACTGCCATGTTTACAGTGTCTGTATTTATGCCCGCGACGTTGGCTGTGCTGTTGTTAATAATCTTCAACTGCATCCGTCTCCCCGTTGATCAACAACAACATCAGCGAATGAATGCAGCCGTAGTCCAACCAACTATAGCCAACCAACAGGGTATGGCGCAGTATCCACCAAACCAACAGGGTATGTCGCAGTATCCACCTATACAACAAGGGCAAGTAATGCACAACTCAAACCATGTAACAGACATTCATCAGACGCAGCCCGGAAACACAATGGACGTTCCCGACATGCGGCGCACAGAGCTGCAAAGGTTGCTGATCATTTCCATTATATTTTTCTTTATGGTCGTCCCCTACGCAGCCATATCGATCTCAGCAAGGGGCGTTGTAAATTACGACTCCTACTCTCTAAAAGTCGCAGTTCAAGTATTTACATGGTTGATGGTTGCTAGATCATGTCTGACCCCACTGATTATAATTTCCTATTCAGACTTATAAGATACAAATAAATGAAAGGAGGAAATAAATTGATTTCCGATTAAAGTTAAATTTCTAACTAGCAAAACTTTAAACTATAATGAACAACACCATGATACTGTGCATTATAATGAAGACCACCATGATACTTTGCATTATAATGAAGACCACCATGATACTTTACATTATAATGAACACCACCATGATACTTTACAATATAATGAAGAACACCATGATACTTTACATTATAATGAACACCACCATGATACTTTACATTATAATGAAGAACACCGTGATACTTTACATTATAATACACAACACCATGATACTTTACATTATAATGAACACCACCATGATACTTTACATTATAATGAAGAACACCATGATACTTTACATTATAATACTCAACACCATGATACTTTACATTACAATGAACAACACCATGATACTTTACATTATAATGAAGAACACCATGATACTTTACATTACAATGAACACCACCATGATACTTTACATTATAATGAACACCACCATGATACTTTACATTATAATGAAGACCACCATGATACTTTACATTACAATGAACAACACTATGATACTTTACATTATAATGAACACCACCATGATACTTTACATTATAATGAAGAACACCATGATACTTTACATTATAATACTCAACACCATGATACTTTACATTACAATGAACAACACCATGATACTTTACATTATACTGAAGAACACCATGATACTTTACATTATAATGAAGAACACCATGATACTTTACATTACAATGAACACCACCATGATACTTTACATTATAATGAGCACCACCATGATACTTTACATTACAATGAACAACACCATGATACTTTACATCAAACTGTAATGACCTACACCTTAATATTTTATATTAAACTACATACGCATCAGAACTAAGCATTAACATTAATTTCAATGGTAATGGAATGGTTATGTTCCTTACATGAACTTCAATTTTGACAACATGCTTTTAAAAGTATCAACTTACCATCATAATGATCTTCCATTACACACATTCTTTATTAACTGTTACTAGGTAGTAATACATTTATCTATGTTTTTATTTTATAAATTTCTGTATTTTCTTTATTTCCTTTATTTTTAAAGTGTAAAAAATACATTTAAGCTTTTTGAATGTGATTTCATTCAATTTTCAATGTCGTGTTTAGGGAAAATGGAAATCAATTATCAATACTTTCTCTAGACTCAAACAATTGTAAGCTTTAACACTGTGTTTTCTAAACGACAATGAACTATATTAATTTTTTTTTGATTTTCTATTCATTAAAGTAAACTTTTGTAGACAAAGAGGATAATATTTTTTTTTTAGTTCTATTTATATAAAGGGGGAAAGGGAGAAAGTGATTATAAAATATTGCTTTAACTCATTATTCATAAGAAAATATCTCTAGGCAATATATATTTATATGTATTTGTTTTCAGTGATTAAAATGTACAACGTATACCTTCCTATCCCCACAGTCAGTAGAGCAGCTATCAGCAGTTTGTTGTTTGAGTCAATGGCCAGTAAGCGTTGACCAAGTTGTACCACCGCAGCCCTTCACGCCCCTCCCCCACACACACACAAACATTGCTACTGTACACAGCTATGACTCAAATCAGCTAGACTGTCCTTGGACAAAAAAAATTGGACTTGAAGACTCAACCCTAGTAGACAGATCTTTAGGTCGCATAACTTACTTTTTTATTTTATATTTAGAGGGTAATATCTATGGGCAGAATAAAAAATAAAAAAAGGGAATATCGAAAAGTGTTTGGAAATGTTTCAAGTAGTCTTTGGTGTGTGCAGCAGACTTAAAATACTACCTGAACTAACCGACATTTTTACAGGTAAGTATGATCGCTTCACGAGATATTGTCAGGAGAGGTTCGGTGGCGCGCTGGTGTCAGTATTCGACAAATGTAAATACAATTACATGCGTAAATATTATTATAAGTGTGAATCCCATTGCATGTGTAAATGCAACTACAATTGTAAATACAAATACAGTGTAAACACAATTACATGTGTAAATATAAATACACGTGTAAAAACAAATACATGTGTAAATACAAACACAGGTGTAAACACAATTACAGGTGTAATAACGAATAGAGGTGTAAACACAATCAAAGGTGTAAATACAAAAACAGGCGTAAACACAATAACAGGTGTATTCTACTAAGGCAAGGCCTGACAGACGGAACAAAGTGCTCGCGCCGACCTTTGATGCTGACTTAAGCCACAAACAAAGACGTTTTATTTAAAATCGATTTATTTTATTAGAATGTCCCTGTAACACATTTATCTTTTGATCCTATAAGCCACCAATGAAATAGTATTTGTAGCACCCTTTTTTAATAACCAATACTGTGAAATAGACATGGTGGGCTGATTGAATATATTTTGAATTTGTAATATATAAAATACAGATTGGTCTGCATCATAACTATGTTGCACTATTAATCATAAAACATGTTCTCTTTACATGAGATTGCTTTACAAAACAAGGCACCACAAAAGCCACTATTAGCTATGACCGACGCATAACCGCTGCATGGGGTGTGTCCAACCCAAACTTATTTCATTGGGCTTCATCTGTTTGGGGCCCAACGGGTTTATTTATATACTATTAGCTGGTGTTTGGATGTGGACAAAGGTAGTTGGAGCGGGCGCAGGATTAGATTACACTATGTAACTAAATAAAATGTTCTCTAAATTTTTTTATGTTTCTTATTTAATTTGAGTATGCTGAGTCTCAATATGACATTGGTTATTTTATTGCATCAAGCGTTTGATTGTAAAACCAAAAATGCAATTAAACATATAATTAATATTCATCATATTCCATGAGATACAACTTTAGTCAATATTTAACATTTACTAGTTCAAAAATGTTATGTTGTTACAAAACGTCATGTTACATCGCGTTACATACATATATTACATAATGTTACATTATGTTCTAATATAATAGTCTCTCAAAATAAAAAAACACTAGAAGTGAACAGTAGAACGTGGTTTTCTTTTATGAAGTTTGTCGTCATCACGTATAAAACACCAGATGTAGTCACCCATCATAGCTGCATCCCATCTGCCCTGGTATATTTTCTCCATTGCATGGATATCCTGATGAAAACGTTCTCCATGCTCTTCACTCACATCACCCAAATTTCGTCTGAAGAATTCCAAGTGTGAATGCAGGTAATGCATCTTCAGTGACATTCTGCATTTCATATCTGCCTACCGTACAATTATGTTTTCCACTAGCTCTTTGTAGTTATCATTCTTATTGTTGTGTAAAAAACTATGAAAAACATGTCTAAACGCAATCCATGCTTCTTTTTCAACATGTCTTGTCTTGTTGGTTAGGGGAATTAGGTGAACCTTTTGGTTCCTTGAAATCATAGTAATCACGGAGTTCATCCGGTGTGTCTACATCAGAATGATATGCAGCTGCTTCTTCGGATTGATGTGGGTTAAGAACAGGCAATTCATCACTGTGTGGAACTGGCCTAATAGAAGAGGGTATACTTGGATAAACTAGAGTCAGCCTATCCTTCGGCTTTTTATACTTTGAAATGTCAACCATGCAGAAATAACAGTCATCATGATGATTCGTCGGTTCTCTCCATATTCTCGGAATCGCAAATGGCATTGACTTCCGGATTCCATGCAGCCATCCATCCAGAGTTGATCTGCAGCTGCTAAAACTGTAGTGTGGTGCCCATGATTTGTCCTGATCTACCATAGCCATGCCAAAATAAGCATGCTATGCAGTAAAGAGTTTTGTACCACTTACAATCTTGTGTTGGAATAATATATAATAAAGTAACCACAAACATAACAGAATGAGTCAGCACAAAGCTTGCAGGATCTACTAGACATTTTCACCACTTCATATAACAGTTGTATTTAGTTAAACTGAAAATAAACATAATAATATAGCTAACTCATTCTCTCAGTAGCATTTGTTAAAAAAATGTACCCAAATTGCGCTAATATTTATAAAAAAAAATTGTTTTACCTGAATACCTAAGAAAAACTAAAATCAGGAAAAGTAATATTAAAAGTGGGCTTATAGAAAAAAGACACAAAATATACAAAGTCACTGACAGTGGCTCGCCGGAGAGAAAAACAAATCCACGAGCCACTGTGTTATAAATGCATCACACATATAGGAAAACTCCGACAATGGTACCACTGAAATCAGCATACCAAAAGTATGTAAGAAACATAAAAAAATTAACATAAACAAAAATATCGTTACATTGTCAGGGTCCCAAGATTAGCTGGTGGCAGCCCTGGTCACAGGGTTCTAACCCATTACCTGCACCGTGACTGATGATCGTGTGGCGTAGATCGCTCAATTGCAGATCAGAAGGTATCATGTCTCATCACCAGCGAGAGCCCTGTAACAATAATCAGGTCCTGGGGAATGTTCACAAGTAAACCCAGTTTAAATGAAGGTACATGCCATTAAATAAGGGTAGGGAACTAGGTGTGGCTAGATATATTCTTTTACAATTGCCTCAATTGTTCGTGCGGTGAAGTGCTTGACTGTCGACCTGAAGGTACCTGGCTCGATCTCCGTTAAGGACAAATGATATTTTTAAAGTCTTGGCTCAAATTCCCGATATATCTCCCTTGTTGTCTCCATGGCCATTGCACTATTGGCTATGATGGTGATAAAAGAAGGGCGCTATACAAACGGTCTCATTAGTGTTTATAGGGCCTAAGAGATTTTATCTCATCCTTACAGGGGCGCAAAACACACACACAGACACACACTACTGTCATCAAGACATTAGTGAAGGGGAAGTGTTTCTGAGTTAAGATTAATAATTGAAACATTTCATCTGCTCCGATTAGACCTCCATTTACCTGTTCTATGTATACCTGTAGTGTGTATGTATACCTGCACTGTGTATATCTGTAGTGTGTATGTATACCTGCACTGTATATACCTGAAGTGTGTATGCTTACCTGCCCTGCTTACACCTGTAGTGTGTATGTATACCTGCCCTGTGTATACCTGTATTGTGTATGTATACCTGCCCTGTGTATACCTGTAGTGTGTATGCATACCTGCCCTGTTTATACCTGTAGTGTGTATGCATACCTGCCCTGTGTATACCTGTAGTGTGTATGCATACCTGCCCTGTGTATAGGCCTACCTGTATTGTTTTGTTTTTTTGACGTCTGTTATTCACTCGACTTCAGGTATTTTACCTGACAAGCTGGTTTTAGTTTGAAATTATAGACACAAGACAAAACAGTGCAATCCGTTACATTCATTAAAAATACAAGTATTGGTATGTCATTATAAATGTCGCTCTTTGTTACCTTTTTTTGTTGGTACAATTACGTAATGGCTATACATCAGCATGTAAATAATATAGAACAATTGTGAATGAAAAAAAATATGCCTATCTTGGTATACAGACTGTTATCTGGGGAGTGTTGGAAGATAACTTCAACAAAATGGACTGCACGAGATTACAAAAATACTGTTTACAACGCAAGTGACGAAATACCTGGCTTACATTTATTAAATGAACAGTATAACCCTAGTTGCCTGTTAAAACATACAATAACCAATTTAAGAGTTATAAGTTTTCAGATTGTTTGCCATTCACTGTTGTTTGTGTTGTACATAATTTTAAATGTTGGAACAGATATTTGGTGGATAGGTCGTTTTAACATAAGATGTGACAAAATAATATTTTTTTTTGTTTAAAGATCAAATGACATGGACGGACACCCAAACAGTAAACCCGGAACATTACACATTAGTCTCGTGTCAGAAATACCAAGTACAAAATGCCGCTCATGGCTGATGGGAGTAGTAATTCCTTGCTGGAGTGAGTGATGGCTCCTTGCTGGAGTGGGTGGTGGCTCCTTGCTGGAGTGAGTGGTGGCTCTTTGCTGGAGTGAGTGGTGGCTCCTTGCTGATGGAAGTGATGGTTCCTTGCTGGATTCAGTAGTGGCTTCTTGCTGGAGTGGGCTGTGGCTCTTTGCTGGAGTGAGTGGTGGCTCCTTGCTGAAGATGGTGTTAGCTCCTTGCTGGAGTGACTGGTGGCTCCTTGCTGATGGAAGTGGTGGCTATTTGCTGGAGTGGGTTGTGGCTCCTTGCTGAAGTGGGTGGTAGCTCCTTTCTGGAGTGAGTGGTGGTTCCTTGCTGGAGTGAGTGAAGGATGCTTGCTGATGGGAGTGGTTGCTCCTTGCTGGAGTGAGTGGTGGCTGCTTACTGGAGTGAGTGGCTGCTCCTTGCTGGACTGAGTGTTGGCTCCTTGGTGAATGGAGTGGTGACTCCTTGCTGGAGTGAGTAGTGGTTCCTTGCTGGAGAGAGTGGTGGCTCCCTGCTGGTGAGTGGTGCCTCTTTGATGTAGTGGGTGGTGGCTCCTTGCTGGAGTGAGTCGAGGCTCCTTACTAAAATGAGTGGTGGCTCCATGCTGGAGGGGGTAGTGGCTCCTTTCTGGAGTGAGTAGGAGCTCCTTGCTGGAAGAAGTGTTGGCTCCTTGCTGGAGTGAGTGGTGGCTCTTTGCTGGAGAGAGTGGTAGCTCCTTGCTGGGGGGAGTGGTGGTTTCTTGCTGGAGGGGGTGGTGGCTCCTTGCTGGAGTTGGTGGTGGTTCCTTGCTGGAGTGAGTGAAGGATGCTTGCTGGAGTGAGTCGTGGTTTCTTACTAAAGTGAGTGGTGGCTCCATGCTGGAGTTAGTGGTGGCTCCTTTCTGGAGTGAGTAGTAGCTCCTTGCTGGAGTGAGTGTTGGCTCCTTGCTGGAGTAAGTGGTGACTCCTTGCTAAAGTGGGTGTTAGCTCCTTGCTGGAGTGAGTGGTGGCTCCTTGCTGATGGAATTGGTGGCTCCTTGCTGAAGTGGGTGGTAGCTCCTTGCTGGAGTGAGTGGTGGCTCCTTGCTGGAGTTGGTGGTGGTTCCTTGCTGGAGTGAGTGAAGGATACTTGCTGATGGGAGTGGTTACTCCTTGCTGGAGTGAGTGGTGGCTGCTTACTGGAGTGAGTGGTGGCTCCTTGCTGGACTGAGTGGTGGCTCCCTGCTGGAGTGAGTGTTGCCTGTTTGCTGTAGTGGGTGGTGGCTCCTTGTTGGAGTGAGTCGTGGCTCCTTACTAAAGTAAGTGGTGGCTCCATGCTAGAGGGGGTAGTGGCTCCTTTCTGGAGTGAGTAGGAGCTCCTTGCTGGAGGGAATGTTGGCTCCTTGCTGGAGTGAGTGGTGGCTCCTTGCTGGAGGGAGTGGTGGCTTATTGCTGGAGTGGGTGGTGGCTCCTTGCTGGAGTTCTTTGCTGGAGTGAGTGAAGGATACTTGCTGGAGTGAGTCGTGTCTCCTTACTAAAGTGAGTGGTGGCTCTATGCTGGAGGGGGTAGTGGCTCCTTTTTGGAGTGAGTAGTAGCTCCTTGCTGGAGGGAGTGGTGGCTCCTTGCTGGAGGGAGTAGTGGCTTATTGCTGGAGTGGGTGGTGGCTCCTTTCTGGAATTGGTGGTAGTTCCTTGCTGGAGGGAGTGGTGGCTTATCGCTGGAGTGGGTGGTGACTCCTTCCTGGAGTTGGTGGTAGTTCCTTGCTGGATAGAGTGAAGGATGCTTGCTGGAGTGAGTGGTGGCTTCTAGCTTGAGTGAGTGGTGGCTTCCTGCTGGAGTTAGTGGTGGCTCATTGCTGTAGTGAGTGGTGGCTTCTTGCTGGAGTGAGTGGTAGCTTCTTGCTGATGGGAGGGGTGGCTCCTTGCTGATGGGAGTGGTGGCTCCTTGCCTATTGGGCCGAGCCCTCGTAATTATGACACTAGTTTAAAAAAGTTGATCTTTACTATTTTAATTATTATTTAACTAATTACCAGTTGTCTAAATAAATCTAAAAATAAAAACATAATTCATTTATAGTGTGTATGTGTGTGTGTGTGTGTGTGTGTGTGTGTTGAATAAAAAAAAAGAACCATTCTAGCTGGAGAAGGGATATAATCAGGGAATAAAATCAGGAATAAAAAGTTTACTCAGTTATTACTCTTTGTCTTTTTTTTATTTTCACTGTAACTAAATGTTGTAAACAATGTAAGACTCGCAGATTGATGTTGCCTTTACCCTGGCTATTATAAATCTATCGGCCAGATAAGATTATCTCTTCTGAATGTCATCATTATTAACAGTCTTTACCTTTTCGAATTATACTTTAAATAATGAAATCAGTGTTTGTGTGCAGTATTATTAATGTAAATAATGTTACCCAACCATTGTTTTGGTCATCATTTGAAGTCAAAGACGATACACTTGGACGAGGCGCGAGTCTTGTCGATAGGGTTCGAAAATTACGCATAAGATTGGCGTAATTACGCGTACCATTAATTCCCAATTACTTGAAAATTTATATTCCTTTTGTTGTTTTCAAAGTTTTTAACTTGTAAATTAACCGGTTATACAAATTTGCCCGTCGTCCGCATCGGCCACGTATTTCGTCGTGTACTGACTGCATCAGCGGCGGCCATCTTGAGCTGATTAATACCGTCTAATACGGTCAATGCGCCTCGAAATACGGCCGCCGCGGGTGCCGAACTCAGCAAAAGACGGCACACTCGATCGACGCTGGTTAGGGTTCGAAAATTACGCTTAAGATTGGCGCGCGTAATTTACGCCAAAATTACGCGTGTCATTAATGCCCAATTACTTGAAAATTTATGTTCCTTTTGTTGCTCACGCTCACTGAATGCTAGTAGGTGTATTTTTAATTAATGTTTTCAAATGTTTTTACTTGCAATTTACCGGTCATACTAATTTGCCCCGTCGTCCACGGAAGCACTATACACAGTAAAATGTTATCTATACGTTTCATCACATTTGGAACATATATAGATAATGTTTAAAAATTATTATTGTTTTTTTTTGGATTTTTGGGTTTTATAACCTCCCCGTTTGTCTTGCGGCCGCTTGCCATACAGCTCATGGCGGCATTGTGTAGAAAATTTTTATGATTTTGTCTTATATTTTTTAACCAGACTTTGGCTTCCTTATTGAAAATATTTATTTTATTATGTTTACTAAAACGATTAAAACAAAGAATATACTGTGCGGTTTATGCTGTTTTACCAAACGAATACTTCCGATTTAGGCTTGTGGCCGGATGTAGATGGTACTCCTACTCACTGAAATTAATTAATCGCCGCTGTTAACACAACAAATTGCGACAGAAACAATTAAAAATGGCCGTCAAATATGCATTTTTAAATTACCGTAATTCACGCGTAATTTTCCAAAATTACGTTACCGTAAATTACGCGTAATTTACAGTAGCTTACGCGTAACGTTACGCGACTTCGAACCCTAGTTGTCGATCATAGAGAAAAAATTAATTGATGTTTTTCTACAAAATGTAAGCAACAAACAAACATAGATCTATATATTTGTATAAATTATGCGACAAACAACGTATGAGATTATTTTTATAAGTGAATGATATAAATAAATATATATATATATATATATATATATATATATATATATATATATAATTTGTAGTTATTTAACAATTAATGATAATACTAGATATATTCAATAAACACAGTACTATTAAATAATGGGCTTTCGGGGCAGTTGAAGAGTAGAATTAATATTTTATATAACCATGGCATATGTAGGCATATGTAGGGGTTGTGTATAATCATTTCCACAACAAAACAATTGTTCAATAACTTTAGCATCGGTCTACTGAAGTATAATCATTTCCACAACAAAACAAATAGTTCAATAAATTTAGCATCGATCTACTGAAGTATAATCATTTCCACAACAAAACAAATAGTTCAATAAATTTAGCATCGATCTACTGAAATATAATCATTTCCACAACAAAATAATAGTTTAATAACTTTAGCATCGATCTACTGAAGTATAATCATTTCGACAACAAAACAATATTTTAATAACTTTAGCATCGATCTACTGAAGTATAATCATTTCCACAACAAAATAATAGTTTAATAATTTTTTTTAGGGAATTTTTTCACAGATTGACTGTGTGGTGTGTGTGTCTGTCTGTGTGTGTGTGTGTAGTCATGGGTTATGTGTTAGAGCCGCTGTGAAATTATCAAATATCGACCGATCCGTGGGGAGATAAAGATTTGGGGACCACTGACAGCCATAAAGATTTGTTTAGGTGTGTTTGTTACAGTGTTTATGTGTGTCTATTACAGTATTATTGTGTTTGCCTATAATCAGGACTTGTGCTAATGTTTATTTAAGTGGTGTGTGAGTTTGATAGATGATTTACATTTCACCCGTATAGACAGCATGTTTTTGTATGGGACGGATTGTTTTTCTATATTTTCATACAAATAATAGATTGGAATAATGCTGGTAGCATCTTCTTCCTTCATCCATAGTACACTACGAATGCATCATTGTAAATAAAACATCTGGTCATTATGTTGATTTAAACTGCTTGACTAAGTCTTGTTTACTATACTAGGTACTTCCCCTTATTGAAACTACAGGACTATGGTTTGTTTACTATACTAGGTACTTCCCCTTATTGAAACTACATGTCTTGGCTTTGTTTACTATACTAGGTACTTCCGCTTATTGAGACTACAGAAATAAGGTTTGTTTACTAATCGATGTAATTCCCCTTATTGTCAATTAAAAACCTTTGCTTGTGAGGCTTTTGTCTTGATATCACTAGAATCACCCACATCTATTGCTAGTTTAAATCTGCCTATAGATCTTTCTGAAACGAGAACTGCAAGTGGAAATGTCTTCGAATAAATCTGTAACACATTTTGATTTCTGCTAATTGTTGAAAATGAAAGATTAGAGGATACGTGTGATGGTATTAAATCAATATTATTATTAAATATGAAGAAAATCCAAGCAAATCAGAAATTATGGGTTGGCTTTATCTGATGGCCCTTTTAGCTGGTAGGGTAGAAAATGTGCGTAGAAGATGTCAAATCTACAGTGGGCTTAACAAAGTCAACCCCGCAGTGGGCTTAACTGAGTATTTTGATATCTAAACGTAGGACTAACCATTTCACTATTAACTCTTTTTAAAGTTTACATAGGGATGAGATGTTTATCTTTCAGTCCTTGGAACCAGTAGTCCCCAGTCCCCAGTCCCCAGTCCCTAGTCCCCAGTCCCAAGTCCCCAGTCCCCAGGCCGCCGGACGGTATTACAACATAAAATTATTTCTATTGTATTTACTGTTGTGTATTTACCTGGGGATTGTGCCACTTTCCATGGACGAGAGATTAACCGGCAGCTTAACGGAAGTGACGTTGTAGCTTCGGTGAAGAATCGATCTTGCCCTCGACTAAAGATATTGGCCGTGAACTACTAGGATAGGCTGCTGTTAAGTAATAGCACATGTGGCTTTGTCAGCTAGCACTGCTACTAGGCGCCTTTGAGGAAATAGCGTTGATACACAATTGTATGCATTCCAGGTTGACCAATCTACAGATATCGATAACAAGACAAAAATTCTTGTTTATGTGCGATAACTTTATTTGGAGTTTGTGCATGAGGATTTGTTATGTGCATTTTATTTGACAACGAGCACCAATTTATCAGAACTGTTAAAGTCACTGAATATAAGGACAACTAAAATGGTCATTTTGTGTCAGTATATGCACAGACGGAGCAATTAAATCCCTATTGCAATTTCTGGCATACTATTTTGCGTGAAGTGGGGTTTTCTACAGTGACAACAAACAAAACAATACGTCTGGACATAAGCAACACACTTGGGGTATTATTGTCAACTTTTACCACAGATGGACCCGTGTCTTGGCAGAAACACAAGCCCAGGGTTCTCATTAATTGAGCGTTGTAATACATTAAAATATTAAATCACATTATATATTTATTATTTGGTGTAACTGTATTTTATTTTGAAAGAATTTTTCAAATGTAATTAAGTTATAAAATAAAAACCATATACAATATGTGCAATGAACATATCCCTCTCTCCCACCCCCCACCCCTCCCGTCGAAATGATTAGACGTTGAGTGGTCCATAGCGAGAATAACGGTTAAGAACCACTGCCTAAAACCACAGATTTGACGGTTTTGTTGTTCCCTATCTTTCAGCCCTCTAAATCAGTATCAGGTAAACTTGGGAAATGTTCACCCGGTCCTGAAAAGATCCCGAGTCTCTTTCTTCGAATATCATTCCCGAGAATTTCATGCCTACACCACATGACCATTTGTCTCCCCTGTTAATTGTCAAACAACGTACAATTTAAATCACAAAGTGTCCATTGTCCCTATGCTCTGAAAACATGTTAACACCAACATAATGTAGCGCTTTGATTATAAAGTACGGCGCTTGTTTTATTTTATTTTTCAACTAATTAAAATTGAATCTACTTAATCTGAATGATACTTACATCTACTAAAAACAGCGTGGGCGCCGATCTCCATTATTACATGACGTCCCTAAGGATGAGATATTGATCTCTTAGACACCATAAATCACTTTGGGTCGAATTTTTTTTTTTCGCAGTCTCTGTCTTCATCCCCACCATAGACGATAGGGCAAAGGTCGTGGGATACATGGAGGGAACTTTAACCGTGAACTGAAAAAATTCCTTTAATTCACTTACGTCGACAATCGAGAGCTTAGATTCATTCAATTTTAGTAATACTTTGTTTAATTTAGCAGTGAATATAATTTGAAGACATGCAAAATTTAGAAGATTTGTATTATCTATTTTTGTCAAGTCAAGTATTTATTCTATCTGATTTAAGGATTTTATTTTTTTACACTTTTATTAAAAAGTGTACTTTTAAAAAGATTTCTTGAATTTGTTTGTATACCCGTTAAACGTCCACCAACAGAACTATAAATTTAAAGACGCCGACATGGTTTTAATAAAACGACTCTAAAATTTCAAAAATGTTGAATAATTATCGGGATTCCCACAAATGTTCTATATTTAACACATATGCTATATCTCGCACATGCAATTTAACGAGAACATGTCGGAAATAGAATTGCAAGATATTTTGACGAGCAAACACAGATACACAAAACAATATAAGTGAAGCTAAATAAAAGTGTATTTAAACTTTTTAACCTATTCCAAACAGTTAATTAAATAATATACTGATGTATTCTATAAAATTGTTTTTTTTTTCTTCACAATTGGGCGCAGAAGTTATTCATCTTGTCAGCCCAAAGTCTACCACCAGGCTAACACAAAAACAAATTAATGGACTTAGAGAATTCCCACACTGCGAAGCACTTGTAACCAAGGATAACTTTTTGGAGCTTTCAAAGTACACCAAAGCTTACAAAGCTAATAGAAGGTAAGAGTAACGCTATATAATGTAATTCTGTCAACTTTTTTTCTGAAATATATAAAGATTAATATCATGCTTTTTGGTTTTTTTTTTAATTCTTACTTCAACCTACTGTACATGAATAGGTTAAAAGTAGTTCAATATAATCACTTGTAAATATTTTTTGCATAGATAGATTTAATCTGAATGATAATAATTAGCGAAGGTGAATTAAAAACGTCATGTTTTTTATAAACTTTTATTTAATCGTACTTTCCTAGGGTGGCTGGGTCTGTATTTTTGTAGTTTGTCCACTTAATTTCTAGCAAGTTCTAATTAGTGCGATGGCATACAGTGTACATTCAACATGACAGTACACCACATGTTGTTTAATTGTTTTAATTTCAAAAATGAACTTCTTGTAGAATAACGAAGCTAATTACTATTTAGTAAAGTTTGTAATTGTAGATATACTCCTTGAGAATATTGACATAATTATTACGGAAGGACAACACATGTGCTTTAGTGTGCTATATTGTATATTTACGTAAGTACAGCACATGTGCTTTAGTGTGCTATAGAGTAATTATAATATTACTATTATTTAGACAATCCATATAGGGATATAGTATGTAAAGCTTTATTTTTTTTTCAAAACTAACAAGTATAAAAAATGTTTATGTAAATCTCACATCTTACAAATATTTATATGAATTATTATTATTGAAATTTTAAGTGTGAGTGTATTTAATACACATGTACCTTGTTTGGAAGTCGTAAAATGATGACATTTGGTAATTACCCCCATCTTAGTCAATAGCAATATGACTCGGTTTGTCTCACGAGATGTAGTGAAGTGTACTTGCAAGGTGTAGACGTCATTTTTAGCTTATGGCTTGTACTATATAACCTTTTTGTATGGTGTAGCACGTAGCAACAACAGAAAGGATCGTTGTATAGTTCTATATCTTGTTGAGCCATAGATTTCATTCAGAGAAGATGTTCAATGTATTCCCCATGAGTCTATAAAGTATCCATCGTCTGTCCAGAATGTATGCTTACATTTATGTTCATTTCAATAAAGCTGTTTTTTTGTTGTTGTTTTCTTTTTCAGTATTTTATTTCTTTTTTTCCATGTTTCACTTTCTAAAACTAAAAAAAGTGTAATATTTTTTCAGAGATATAAATCCTATCCCAATCAGTTACACCATAAGTAGAGCTTATTCTTAACTAGGACCAGGTACTTTTAATTTGTTTACTAGGGACTGCCGACATTTCGTTGAAGAAATGAAACATGAAATACAAAGGGTAAATGTTGGTCATTTTCATTAATTTCCTCATCAAATACTCCACAATTTAAATAGAGTCCGAAATATATAAATATATCTTACGTTACAATATGCCCTTGGAAAATAAGTGTATGTATTTTATACTTTAACTCTGACGATAGCAGTTAGTATATTTATATAGCTGTGTTTCTGTCTGTCTGCAAATACATGTTAATAGCAATTTTATTTCAATATATATTATGTTATTGGACTTTAGTTGTTTATTTTGCAAGGTCTAATGAGCATCGCTGTGGCTGGGTAAGGCATTCGGGTAAGGGGTATGGGGCGGGAGGAGGGGGGGTGAAAAAGTCACGTGTTATATGTTGATAAAGATGGCTGATCTAACAAGAAAAATTCTACATTGGGAGAAGGGATCTGCAAGCATATATTCTTGAGTCAAGCCGGTCAAAGTTGGAATGGGTCGTGTCGAGCTGCTTTTTAAATAAGACAATGCCGTGTCAGAAGTATTGAACGTACAAGCGGTATTAAATCCATTGAGGCTGTAGACACAGAAAGGAATTGTGAGAGACTAAATAAAGAAATGTACTAAGACTTTTAAGTTGGGCTTCGTGGGCCTTTGAAATTTAGAAGGCTCTGGACCTAAACCTAGCTCTGGATGAGTTCCAGTTATAAGAGTTTATAAAGATTACAATGTTTATTTAATGACGGTCCTGGATGAGTACCAGTTATAAGAGTTTATAAAGATTACAATGTTTATTTAATGACGGTCCTGGATGAGTTCCAGTTATAAGAGTTTATAAAGATTACAATGTTTATTTAATGACGGTCCTGGATGAGTTCCAGTTATAAGAGTTTATAAAGATTACAATGTTTATTTAATGACGGTCCTGGATGAGTTCCAGTTATAAGAGTTTATAAAGATTACAATGTTTATTTAATGACGGTTCTGTAAAGCCAATCTTTTGTAAAGACCCTTTGGTGAAAGTGATACCTGACAAAAGCACCATCCTCTTTGAATGTAGGTGTGTGCTACGAGTGTGGTCTTGAAATAATTGACTACTTATGTGATTTTGTTTAATTTGAGCGGTCTTATGTTTTTAATGTCGTACGACGGTATTTTCGTGATTGATTTAAAACGCCGTAGACGCTATTTCTTACTTTTCTATTGATAGCTGCACATTTTTTTGTAAAAAGCCGCATGCGTCTTGTATTTTTGAAATAAAATATTGTAGATATTATTTTACACAGGATTGAGTGAAATTTCATTTCTCTTTATGGAACCATTTAATTTTGTTTAGAATTCGTTGCGGTATTAGAAAAAAAAGGTGGTATCTGCTAGTTGAAATACAGTTTTGTATTTGCATTGTAATCAATTGGTAGACAAGTGGAAATAAAACTTAAAACAAATATTATCTCAATGTGTGTTTGATGCCATTCTCTTGTTTGTGAACACCCTTTCAGTTTATCGTTATGAGCACACTGTACAATATTTCATGATTGACTGAACAGAAGAACTGTAAACAAAAACTAAGATCAGTGTGCTCACAGCCCTCTATTGTCACATTTGTCACTGATCTATATAATTACGACATATTTCGTGTAGCATCATGGCACCTCCCCCCCCCTCCTTTTCTTCCTTCTCTGCTTCTATACATGAGAAGTTCAGAACAATAAGCACATATCACGTGATGCAGTAAATGCGCTGCTTGTACCTATTAACTCACCCCCCAATCTATTCCATCTTCTGAGTTTAAATTACATTAGGTCAGTCCATAGTCAAATCTCAATACAAAGTTGAACATTTCTGATAATTTAAATAAACTACATTGCGCGTTCACTGAAGAGATGGGGAACGGAAGTAATTCTAACATCTAAAACTAAGCCATATCACCGAAACATACCAGGGGAAACAACCTTTACAATGGGCTCTGATTTATTTACACTAGTACTGAATGAAAGTAGGGAAACATATTGAGAGGGGTCATCTGTATAAAATGAGTTTAGCGGAACGAATCGGGGTCCAGACTCAATGGGGCCGTTCCAGATAAGGTACCGCGCTTTAGTCGTCCAAATTACGCAGTACAGTAGTTAGTGTGAGGTGCCGCGTCCAGCCGTCCGAATAACGCAGTACAGTAGTTAGTGTGAGGTGCCGCGTCCAGCCGTCCGAATTACGCATTAGAGTAGTTAGTGTGAGGTGCCGCGTTCAGCCGTCCGAATAACGCAGTACAGTAGTTAGTGTGAGGTGCCGCGTCCAGCCGTCCGAATAACGCAGTACAGTAGTTAGTGTGAGGTGCCGCGTTCAGCCGTCCGAATAACGCAGTACAGTAGTTAGTGTGAGGTGCCGCGTCCAGCCGTCCGAATAACGCAGTACAGTAGTTAGTGTGAGGTGCCGCGTCCAGCCGTCCGAATAACGCAGTACAGTAGTTAGTGTGAGGTGCCGCGTCCAGCCGTCCGAATAACGCAGTACAGTAGTTAGTGTGAGGTGCTGCGTCCAGCCGTCCGAATAACGCAGTACAGTAGTTAGTGTGAGGTGCCGCGTTCAGCCGTCTGAATAACACAGTACAGTAGTTAGTGTGAGGTGCCGCGTCCAGCCGTCCGAATAACGCAGTACAGTAGTTAGTGTGAGGTGCCGCGTCCAGCCGTCCGAATAACGCAGTACAGTAGTTAGTGTGAGGTGCCGCGTCCAGTCGTCCGAATAACGCAGTACAGTAGTTAGTGTGAGGTGCCGCGTCCAGTCGTCCGAATAACGCAGTACAGTAGTTAGTGTGATGTGCCGCGCCCAGCCGCTTTTAACCACAGTAAAATTTATTTAGCAGAAATAACTAAGAACTATTTGTAGATTTTAGAGCTAAATTGTTCTAACCTGTATCTTGTTGTAAACTTAGCAAACAGCAAAGAGCGCGTTTAAGTGCTATTTATATATTAAAATAAAGATAGCGTCTCGTTTGTTCTGTAAACACCCGATTTGAGCTAGTTCTGCATTCGTCTATTACGAATTCATTTTGGCGCCAAGACAAGGTCCATCACATTGTCTATCTGCTAAGTTGTGACAACAATAAACACTAACACTATGAGTAGCAGCCGATATGTGTCCATGAATACCATTGTATGGGTCAGCCATATTCGGCCCTTTTTCCAGTCATGTATGCGTTATTAATCTAGACTAATGGATGGAATGTCTACGTTATGGATCTAGACTAATGGATGGAATGTCTACGTTATGGATCTAGACTAATGGATGGAATGTCTACTTTATAGATCTAGACTAATGGATGGAATGTCTACGTTATGGATCTAGACTAATGGATGGAATGTCTACGTTATGGATCTAGACTAATGGATGGAGAGTGTTCTGCATGCAAGAACGAATACCCATACCTGCTGTTACTGGGACCGCATGCCGAAATATTTCTAATCACAAATTATTTCATAGTTTTTTTTTTCTTTGCTTTCACAGATAAATTGTAGAAATAATATTTTGAATCATTTTCTTTATATCTTGATTAGAGAGAGTTGCTGATCTTGGTATAAGATTGTGTATGTTGTGAGACTGCTGAATAATCATAGACATAGCCAAATGAGTATCTTAGAGCCGCAGGAGGCTTTTACAGATAGTGTCACGGCTCCCAAAAAGAGCCATTTTAATGGCTATGTTAATTAAATTTGGATAAATTCTCTTTTTTAAGTATTTTTAGCTTAACAAGTTTTAGCCAGACGTAGTTTTTAAAGTCCTTATTTCTGCTGTTTTATTTTTTTCAATTTATAAATTATTAATTTTTTTTGTTTTATTTGCCAAACTTTGTTAGTGTTAAAGAAGAATTAAAAAAAAAAAATAAAGTTATAGTAGACAACTGAAATCTAAATATGATAATTAAATCAATTATTTTTCTTCGATTGTGAAATTGTTTTGCGTAATATTTTTGTAATATATAGCCTACTTTCTTTTCCTCAATATTCATAAACCATAAAGTCTAATTTATTGTTTGTTGATTCATTATATGAATATTAATTATTATTACTCAAGTTACCAAGTACATTCACATTTGATCAGTTTTACACTATCTGCTAAAGTTCAGTCGATTGGGTACCTATCAGAGATGAGCGGACGCTTGCGGACGCAGATCCGCAGACTTTTCTTAATCCGCGGACTTAGACTGGCGCGGATCTTCTTTAGCGTTACCATAAAAAATTTCAAATTATTTAAACAGCTAAATTTCAGCAATGCGGACGCGCGGACTGACTACAAACCAATGTTGTAAGATTCTGCGGACGCGGATCACTTATAGAAATCCATGGACGGACGCGGACGCTAAATTTCAAGATCCGCACACCTCTGGTACCTATGATCGATTTATAATTTTTTTTTATTTATTTATTTTCATTTATGACGTAACAGTTTACTTATTTACTGTGAATATTTACAATTAATTTAATTAAAAAATCAACAAAAACATGACTGGAGAGAAAATACAGAAACAAAACAAAAATATTGGCCAAATGAAAGTTTTATTGAAAGTATAAAATATTTAAGTCCAGACACATTAATGTACAGAAGATAAACAACATTAGAATAAATAAATGCAGATATTGATGACGATAATAAAAAACATTATAATAAATAAATATATTGATGACAATAATAAACAAAGAACATTAGAGTAAATAAGTATATCGATGACAATAATAAACAAACAACATTAGAATAAATAAATATATTGATGTCAATAATAAACAAACAACATTAGAATAAATAAATATATTGATGTCAATAATAAACAAACATGAAATGTTTTTGTTAATGTCATAATATAATATAATATCATAAAAATAAAACACAACACCGCGATATTGTTTGTTTACAAAAAACTCACTAGACATGACCAGTCACGCTGTAATTAAATTTAGAAAATTAACTTCCACTGTGGACAAGTCGTCTCCACGCACCAACAACACTAACATCATACCCCACACATAGAACCATGGCTCCACTACTACCTGAACATGTTTTTAATCCGTCCACCTTGTATCTGTCCACCCAGTGACCAATACTGACCTGTTTACTACATCCATGAGGATGTGACACTAGAAAGTTCAACTTGTAAACATCTCGATATTCTCTGTATTTGTTGTAGACTTTCCAACAGACATCATCAAAAAAATGTCTCCGCAACTTGTTAAGTTTATCTCCCAGATTTTTGTCACATGTCACACATTTCAACCTACACACGTCACTCTCAATGTCTACATAATCAACACTGACCTGATCAACACTGACCACTGGACTGTCTTCTCTATCATAAAACGTGTTGATGGCCTCAATGTCATCAAACACCACATGTGTGGCTGTGTACACATCAAACTCCAACCACACGTGGCTTGCTGTTTCTGAATGTTGACATTGTTTACACCAACATGTTGTGTAGTTCTTCTCATGCTTACGTCCATATCTATCAATATATCCATCTGTAAACGTGTCCACTCCACACACCGTCCCACTTCCACATCTCAAGTTTGTTTTGTCTCCCATGTTGTAAAATGGATATGAATCTTTTGTCTTTGGCCAAAACTCAGGTCTGTGTGGACTGGTCATTTTAACATCAACTCTGACTGTCAGGTCAGCTGTAGCTTTGATCACTTCATACAAATCATTATCCTGATAACCTCCAGGTAGATGGTTTAAGGTGAATGTATCAACAGGTATTAACTGTCTATTACCTGTTTTACTTTCATTTTTATGTTCGTCCATTTTCTTCATAAGAGTTTCTGTGTGCTTTTCAAGTACTGACTGAATATTTGTAACCCTCTCTTCCAATTCCAAATTGAATTTGTTCTCAATATCCTTAACATTTTCAGTATACATCTCAGCCTGTGTTCGGATAAAATCACTGGCGGTTTGTAGTTCTTTGTATATTTCTTCATATCTTGTGTTGCATTTGACTTCAATGGTATCCGCTTGTTGTCTATGTTTTCCTTTTAAAGTTCTCAATTTTGATGACAATTTTTCCATTAAGTTGCCGATTTCGTCACATTTTGTATATAATGTGGAGTAATTCTTTTCGCTGAGCTCTACAGCTTTCTCTAAAATTGGCCATTTCTCGGTAAATTCGAGAATTAATTTATTCACATCCTTGTTTCCTGAAAATATTATAGGGCCATTATTAATAAATACCGGTAAGTATGTTTGTGTCTGTGTATTTATATATATATATATATATATATATATATATATATATATATATATGTGTGTATATATATATATATATATATATATATTAGGGTGATAACAAAAAAAATATTTTTATGAAACCACTTACAATCGAGGAACTTTTATGTGTAATTTAAGAATATAAATCGCATTTTTGATTTTTTTTAAAAAAGTTCCCCCACCTCCTCCTTTTTCGGAAGAAAAAGTGAAAAAATATTTTTTTTTCAAAAAAAAGGACAAGATTTATTTTTAGCTTAATTAAAAGAGTAATAATAATAACTAATCAGCTTTTATTAATAAATAAGATACAGATCAGTTAGTAATATGTACAGAATGTACAAGAAATGTGTAAAACATATTGTTCATATGAACTTCAGATTCAAAAATTCAAATTTTCTCGATTTCGCATGAAGTTCCTCCATCAGTTTTACAGCACGTTTTTGCATTTTACCCTGATGAGTGAGGTAAACAGTTCATTGAAGGACGCTTTATTGTAGTGTTGCACATTGAATCAAGCATTTGCCCATTCATAGCAGATGAAGTTGCAAGCAGGAGCAAGGATGTTGCGCCACCCTGGTATCAGAAATAATGCTATAATACTATATATCGCATGTGAGTTCCATATTGCCTAGTGTAAATTTGGTAGTTTCTTCAAGCTGATGCGAGGTCAACGTGAAGTTGTTTTGTAATGACGATATGCCTGACATAATTCATAAAAAGAACTTGAAATCATCTCGCCATCCAGGGTTCTCGCCTGTGCTAACATCATCTGTCACACCGAGGCGGTAATCAGCCTGAAGAGTGACGTAGTTTTGTGTTAATTTGCCCATGAAGGAATAGTTGAGTTCTTGTTTGCTCGTTGGTTCTTGAATAAGAAATTCATGACATGTTTCAGAAGGAGGTCGAGTCCATGGTGCTGACAGTCAATATATTGTGGCTTCTGAAGCCCTTGCTCAAGACATCACATTTAAGAGTACTGGGTTTTATTTCGGTTGTCATATTTTCAGTATAACTACTTGATACTCTTCCCCTTGCACTCATTTACCATCAAACTGGAGACAATAGGATTCTTTGCTTTGAACTTTTTGAAAATTTTTGGTTTTCATTTTCCGTCCTTCAGAGATTACTCGTTTCCAAACACCCGCCTGACTTGGAACCGGCACATCATGATCCTGTCCAGCAATGGTTGCAAGAAAGTCATATGCTTTATGTGTAGAAATGTTGCTTTTTAGTTCTAGCAAACCCGCTGTTGTAGTGCTTGCTCTTTGGTATTTCGGTTGCATTCAGAAGATGACGTGAAAGAATAGGTTGTCGAGTCGGGTGAAGAAGCAGAGGTTTCAGAATCCGAAGATTCTGAGACAGTGGTATGTGTTTGTGTAGGTTGTGAGACAGTTGTATGTGTTTGTGTAGGTTGTGAGACAGTTGTATGTGTTTGTGTAGGTTGTGAGACAGTTGTATGAGTTTGTGTAGGCTGTGAGGCAATTGTATGTGTTTGTGTAGATTGCGATTGAGAAGAGCTGGCTTGAGATTGAGTTTTGGATAGTCGGATTCGTTTTCTTGGGTGGATTGATTCTAAAGGGGCTTGTTTGACCATTGAATAACCAATCTTTCCTCCACTCTTAACTTGCCTTTGGTAGAGCTCTTTATCCTCCTTGCTTTTCCATTTTCCATTGACGTTGGTGACATCGAATAACTTAGAAAGTGTTGGAGTAAATTTATCAGACGGTTTCTTTTTGTTTTTGTCATATAAATCAAACAGACAATTGATTTTCTTTCTGATTAGTGCGCTGGATAATAGTGGAAAGTCTAGAATTTCCCTCAAGAGCAATTCTATATCCGTAATAATAATTTTGATTCGATCCAGTCGCCGTTTCTGGCTATTGAACAGAAAAGTGAAACTTCCAAGAATTTAGCGGTTTGTGGGCAATCGTGTGAGATTGATTAGCTTTTCAACAGATGGAATTATCGGATCCCTATTCTGTTTAGAAGATGAGAATAGATGCCTTGCTTATAGACAAATGGAAAAACTGACTGGAATGTGCTTAAAAGCTGTCTAAAAAGTCATGTAAAAATTCATTCATTACTAGTCAAACTGATAGTCAAACTGCGCGATGTGTGAAAACAAAAAATGAAAAGGTGGGGGAACTTTTTTCAATTTAAAAAAAAAATAATGTTGCTACTGTCATCTACATACAATTGTAAGGGATTTCAGTTTCGTTACGAAAAATAATGAAAATTGTTATCACCCTAATATATATATATATATATATATATATATATATATATATATATATATATATATACATTAAGTCTGGTTAATAACCTGCTAAATCTGAAATGCACTAATATGTAAAATATGTGTAAAATATATCTATTCTCTGTTGTATTTTTTTTTTTTGCTTTCATTTTCTATAAAAACTTTTCTCTACACTTACGTCCATAACAAAGCAAGGTAACTAGTGAACATAATGTTTAATAACTGTAATTTTTTATACAAAGAAACTCTGGAGTAACAAGCGAACGGGGTGTAATAATTGTGTATTTCTTTTTATAATATAAAATCGGTTTTTACAGTTTATTTCCCTCTAACAAATGTTGTTTTTTTTCTTTGTTAAAATAAACCGTTAAAAGTTTATTTTTTTCTGTAAAACATTTATTGGAAGTGCAAAGTTCGTTTTAGTTGTAAACTAATATAAATGAGTAGACTTTCATACATAATCTCACATTTGTTTATAGAGAGAGTTCAACTTCGCCATTAAAGTGACAATATTTACATTAACTCGTGTTGATTTATCTATAAAAATCAATTATTATCCAGCAGTATTCCTCAAAGAATAACAGGTCTAACACTTTAATCTGGATCATTTGTTTATGAGTTTCTGTTGATAAAATGTCTTTACTTTTGTATTATTGTGTATTGTATTTCTTCTATTATGTCATACAGACAACATTTGTTTAGGCGTTTCTGTTGATAAAATGTCTTTACTTTTGTATTTTGTGTATTGTATTTCTTCTATTATGTCATACAGACAACATTTGTTTAGGAGTTTCTGTTGATAAAATGTCTTTACTTTTGTATTTGTGTATTGTATTTCTTCTATTATATCATACAGACAACATTTGTCCCTACCCATAAATATGAATCCCGGGCTTTTCTTTCCTTGAGATTCTTGTCCGGCTAATGTGCATGTTTCTGTGTCTTCAGGGTTTCCATCTTAAGGATATAAAATACATAGGGTAATGAAAGCGAAAAAAAAAATGTAAATATGGTATCATTAGCAATAGTCTTATATTTATTACATTTTTTTCTTATCATATGTAATCTATCAGATTTAGTTCAACGTGTTTACTAATTTATGGTTCTCACACTTTCTCTCACTCTCTCTCTCTCTCTCTCTCTCTCTCTCTCTCTCTCTCTCTCTCCACGTTTCACTCACTCACTAAGTTTAACTCACTCACTAAGTTTAACTCACTCACTCGCCACATTTCAATCGGTCTAATGGCCAATGTGTTGCCAAAGTCAGGAAGTCATTCAGTTTCATCCACTAGGACATTGCATTCAGTTTCATCCACTAGGACATTGCATTTTGTCCAACTTATCATCATGTCATATTTATTGCATGAATGTTGATATAAATAATGTATAATCAATTAAAATTTAATTTCTATTTCTAGTCTACGTTTATTTTTTGTTTCTTTTATTTTTTACCGCCAATACTACTAAGTCGTGTCAGAAATAATTCCATGTTCATCACAAGAAACTGATTGATTTGAAAATATGTTTCACCATTATCTTGTTCTTGCAGCCAGCAATCACCTCTTTGGATCACCTTTCAAAAGAAATACATACATATTCATATATAACATATTATTAAAAAAATGTTCTTTACAGATCTGTATGACATTAACTATAAAATCATATTATAGTTGTTGTTTTTTTTATGTTTATCTCGTCTCGTTTAATACCTTAATGAATTTTACCTTGATACCTGTCTGGATTCATTGCGTCGTAATAAAAAAAAAACAACTCAATGGTCATTAGGTGTCATTTATTTAGGACGAAGTATTTTTCTTACCCCTACCTATTTCTTTACATTGTTATAAAACAATTTTTTTTTATTTTTTTCGTTAAAATTTTACAAAAATATTAAAGTGAAATTTAGATGAACTTATAAAGTTAAAGGGTGGACGCAAATCTCGAATACTACCTGTACCCTGCAAAACTTTTGCATAGAGTTATATCCCCTTAGGCTTGATCGGTAGTTTATGTTAATTATTCGGATTCGGGCAGAGTCGATTTTTTCATGATTGTATTTTAAACTGGAATACTGTTGTACTAATTCTTTACTTTCGATTTAATGCAGAGCCCTAATCGCTTCTACGAATGTTTAAATCAGTGACACTTTAAAGAATATTATTTTCGCTCCATGCTTAAATTATTAATGTCAAATTTCCTCTAAAATAAATATGATTTATCTCCAGATAGTTTAAGGGCTATACAAAATTGTCAGATTATTAGCTGAGAAAGTTTCCATGTTAAGCGGAAAAAATGTGTGCATCATGAAGTCATGATTATGTACTGATCTTTTGAGTCCAATCAAAGGAATAAGATAGAACATATTGCTATGACGAGCTATTTAATGTATTATCATTGAAAAGCTTTTGTTGATCAGTTTTAAAAAAAAATAATTGTGATATATAGAGAAACTCTGGGCTGTTTGGATGAGACCGGGAGAGAAAAGAATAGTTTAAGGGTCATAGCTCATTATGTTGTTATAGATTGTCATATCATACTATGTTGTTATAGGTTGTCAGATCATCCGCAACACTCTGAGATGTTGTTATACATTCGACTGACGTCGTAAGAAGAATAAAACACAGTATTGTACCGTTCAAAAAAAAATTAGTATATGATCGATTGTCTCTTAAATAACCAGATTCTGTAACACCTAGCCTATGTAGGCTAACATAACCAGATTCTGTAACACCCAGCCTATGTAACATAACCAGTTTCTATAACACCCAGCCTATGTAACATAACCAGATTCTGTAACACCCAGCCTATGTAACATAACCAGATTCTGTAACACCCAGCTTATGTAACATAACCAACCGAGCCTATGTCACATAACCAAATTCTGTTACACCCAGCCTATGTAACATAACCAACCCAGCCTATGTCACATAACCAGATTCTGTAACACCCAGCCTATGACACATAACCAGATTCTGTAACACCCAGCCTATGTAACATAACCAGATTCTGTAACACCCAGCCTATGTAACATAACCAGATTCTGTAACACCCAGCCTATGTAACATAACCAGATTCTGTAACACCCAGCCTATGTAACATAACCAGATTCTGTAACACCCAGCCTATGTAACATAACCAGATTCTGTAACACCAAGCCTATGTAACATAACCAGATTCTGTAACACCCAGCCTATGTAACATAACCAACCCAGCCTATGTAACATAACCAGATTCTGTAACACCCAGCCTATGTAACATAACCAGATTCTGTAACACCAAGCCTATGTAACATAACCAGATTCTGTAACACCCAGCCTATGTAACATAACCAACCAAGCCTATGTAACATAACCATCCCAGCCTATGTAACATAACCAACCCAGCCCTATGTAACATAACCAATCCAGCCTATGTAACTTAACCAACCCAGCCTATGTAACATAACCAACCCAGCCTATGTAACATAACCAACCCAGCCTATGTAACATAACCAACCCAGCCTATGTAACATAAAATTGAATTTAGAAATATTCGTTTTTTATTTATTTCCTTTTCCTTTCCATTATTAAAATATTGAATATTTCCACTGAAAAATCGAAATCCAAAAAAAAAAAAAAAAATTCAAACCAAACTGAATGAGTTTAAAGAAATAATTTATCTTATGGATGTTACATTTAAATGTCCTAAAATGCAGATATTAATGCAATTTACTATGTCTAGCATTTTTAAGAATAAGGAAATAGTCACGGCAGACAGTTTTTCTAATATGTATTTTAATTTCGATCATACTGTTGAACTTACAGTAAATATCGATACTAGAGAATTTGCTATTTGGTCATGGTTGTTACACATAAAACTGTTGTCAAAAAAGTAGTTATTATAAGGAAGGACACTATTATATCAAGAAATTACGTACGTGCACTACTAAGTTCACATATTGTGAAGAATTATTTAGTGCATACCAAGCCTGCACTGTGCTTTCTTTCTGCAGCATTTTTGTTTACAATAAATTCATTCAATTTGGATAAATCGATATACATAATCTGAAGCAACAGCCGTGTTGTACGCTTGTCAACAAGACCGTAGCCAGGATTTAGTTGGGGGGGGGGGGCTGTTCCAAGTTTTTAAAGGCAAAGTTAGGTCAATTTTTAATGAGTTACTATCAGCAATAAGATTTTGTAGTTATTTTTATTTTGCGGGGGCTGCAGCCTCCAGCCCCCCCCCCCCGGCTACGGCCTTGCTTGTCAATATACGTGTATGCTAATATGGTAGTTATATAATTACGGTTATTTTTGTGGTTTTCATTTTAAAGAATTCCACCCTAATATGTATTTACTTTATTGATATCATTCATCAATGTTCTCAATTGACTTCTTAGGTTGGCAAAATCATCAAGTTGTTTGGCTACAGCTGTTTTTTGTCTTGTTGGCCTACTCTGAAAACAAAAAGTCTTTATTAAAACTTCCGATTTTCAATCAGTGAACACAATTAAAAATAGATCGCAAATACAAATAGCCGGATTTTCAAATCTAAGGTGTACAACAAAAACCCAGCGAAAATTCGCTTTATTTATCATTAAAATAATTATACAGGTTATATAATGTGAGCTACAAAAGTATACACCATATCAAGAAAATCGGTTAATTCTTTATCTATCAATAACTACCCACCTTAAAGTTTGACATATCGATTTATGGAGACATATCATCAGTATTTAATCCGATCTAAAAATAAACTTCCAGGGAAGCGATTAATTCATGTCGGTCAAGGTGTGGTCGTACTACCACTTTATAAATAACCCATAGAGAGCTGGATAGGGTTTTCCCGAAGTTATATGTAAAAAATAAATATTTTATAATCTAGGAAAAAAAAACGAAATTCTTTATATACGTTTGCATTGTGCGGCTCAAAGATCTTTAAAAATATTACCATTAGATTCTTCAGAGAATAGAGTATATCTTTAAAAGATTCGTAATTCTAAATTGTTATCGCTAATTTGGAAGTCAAGCTTTTAAACAAACAAGCAATTAAGCCTGTTCCATTCTGGACACAGGACGTGTTAGCGCATTTTCGTGTAAATATTTGAAAATTTTGGGAATGATTATAAATTCAATTGTGTAATGCATATATCTGTAAAAAATATTATAAAGACGTTTCTTTATATTTGAAAAAAATTATTGTCTCTTAAATCTAACTACGAGTGGTTTGTGGTTACTGAAATATGACTCATAATAGAAAACATTCGATATTGTAGTCATTTAATCGTCCGAAAACTCCGTCAATTGTTGCATAGCTCTGATACTTTCAATTAAACTCAGAACACAAGCTTACTATTTCATTTGATGAGTTTCTTAATACATCTTGGTGAAACTAGGTGCTGCAGTATTTCGCACCAAATGAATGGGTTATTGAACGTACAAGGTGTAGAATGGGGCCATACATATAATATATAAGCCCCTTAGGAGCCCTGAAGCCAGGCCCTCAGAGGTCATATCGCGAAATGGAAAAAAAGTCATTTCTTTTGATGTACACTTGGCAGGGCAAGACCTACAAAATGATATATACATCATGGGTCTAGGACTTATGGTTGCTGAGATATAGGGCGCTCCTTTGTTAATATAGCTTATATAGTATAACAACGGTACTTTATAAGCCCCCTTTTACGGCCCTCAGAGGTCAGATCGCGAAATGAACTTTTGCTGCACACATGGCAGGTCAAGACCTACAAAATGATATATACATCATGGGTCTAGGACTTATGGTTGTTCAGATCTAGGGTGATGACAGACAGACAGACAAAACGGGGACAATAGAGCAATTTTTTTTTGAAAATGCTCTAAAAATGGACTAACTTCATAAATAATCCATTGTTGTCTATAGCTGCAGGGCTTCTATAGAATGTCATCTCCATGGTAACCACAGAAATTTGTGCCAAAAAATAATATCTCCCATTACATATTTTATTACGTGTGTTTGTAATCGTTTTGTGTGTATCATTGTTACAATGGTTGAAAATCTACTGATATATATTTCATGAAATATATCGCTCATTGATTCGCACTTGAATGATAAAATGATTTGTCTCAATAAATAAAAATGTAAATAGGATTACAGTCTTGACATCATTACTTCGAGTGTTCTTCACAAAAAAAAAATTGTAGTAAATTATTTGGCTTGTGTTTATATACATATTTTATGTATATCAAACCTGTTTGGATATCAGTTTGGGGCTTCAGTGAGTAAATCAGTTGCAATTTATAGTTTGTGTGTTATCAGTTGGAGCTTCAGTGAGTGTTGATTGACCTGTGCCCCAGATTAACTATCCACGTATAATATCCTGAGAAGGATTATGATTATCTTGAGCAGCTTAATCGATTAAGAAATTGATCTGCTTTGTTCAACCTTAGAAAAAAAAAGAAAGGTTTTTTTTTATATTAATCTTCATGTTCTCATAGTTGTTTTAGTCACTGTTTCTTTACTTCAGAGAAATATGCCAGGTACAAGGCTAAACTTAAAAATATATTGTACACTACTAAGCAATATTTCCAACTTATTGCTAGGTCTGTCTCTGATACCAGATAAATAAAGAATGCGGAAATAATTGCTGACTACTGCATTTTACAATGGGATCAGTTGTTGCCCATTTTTTTTAGCTTTCACATTCCATTAAGTTTTCCAGCTTTGTTTAGCCAGACTGTCAATGTTTGTTTCATTAACTGGCTGGGTGTATCATGAAAGAACTTTGTTAGACTATCGTGCAGTGTTATGGGGTGGGGGGGGGACTCATTTCCCGATATTGTATGTAAGGTGGGGTGAGGGATAGATATTGGGATTTACTTTGGCTGTAACCCAGATTTATAAAGTAAAATGTGTTGTTAATTAATAGTTCTGAAAGAAATGATACCGACTGAACTGTTAGTCCCAGTAAGGAAAGTTAATTAGAAGCAAAACATTTTAAAATGATAGCTTTAATAGTTCATGTGTTGAAATAGTATAGACCTTTCTCATAAAGTAGTCCCCTTACTGAATTGTTTGCTTAGATGGACAAGTTACACTTCCGGTACCAATTAATGTACTTGAATTTGCGAATAATAAATTTCTGTTGCCGCTATTCTTTTAATTTTAATCATGAAAATCAAATAATCAAAATTTAATATATTTTTCAGTGTGATTATTTATCATTATCTTAAAAGTTAAAACTATAACAATGTTTTTCTGATTTTTAATACTATACGATATAATTTTTATAATCAAAGACCACTGCTAACACTAGTGTATGCTCTCGACATTTTAATCTTAATATATTAATGGACTGTCTGTAAACAGTTAAACATGTGTTTAATGCAAACAACTTCAACTCAGTAAAAAAAGTACAATTGTATACCAATGTATAAAAATGACATTTTGAATATAACTCATTGTAGTCCGACTTCCTTCAACCAAAAGGCTATGTTTTTTGTTAATTTGTCATTTTTCTAACATAATTATCTGGCTGTACAGATATAAATTCCCTTCTCGCACCAATATTAAATAAGTTACATATTTTATTATAATATCATATATATTTCCTTTTACCTGTAAACTATGAGGTTCGTGATTTTTTCTCTAGCTTCTATAGCATCTCGCTGATAGTTTGACTACATTTCTTAGTGTAGAGCTAATGTCTGTAACTGTATATCATCAATACATATTTTGCTATGTAAAGTTACTAAAAAGACTGTTAAACTGTCTTTTTTCAATATGTGAGGCCCCTCCCCCAGCACTTTTTGCTGGTTGCGCCACTGCATATGAGGTAGTAGTTTCAAACCTTTTACTACCGATTTTTAATTACTATCTATCGCACAATATATGTTAACCAAGAATATACTGTTTTAACAATCATGGTTAAATAATATAATGTACATGAGTGTTTGTACTAGGGCTTCGGTTAAGATTATGGTAATGTAAAAATAAGTAAAGTTAATGTTGGTGTTACTGTTAATAAGTGCCAAGGTTAGGAATGTGTCCAGCTAGAAAATTATGACTTATGTGATTTAAGATAGGTCTAATTCTCAACGTTTGCTGAGGACTTAGCTTTTTACCTTTTAAATTATAACAAATTAAATAAACCTAACGTTAACTCACCCTATCTATCCCTAAACAGGTAACCAGCCTCGTAGCGTGAAAATTCAACAGTAGGGGCCAAGGCAATAGCAGGGGGGGGCAGGTAATACATATTACTAAGTAGAGCAAATAAGCAGGGGGGGGGCGGGCCCACCTCCCCCCCCCCCGCACGCTACGGGCTTGCTGGTAACCCTAATCGTCAATTATGAAAACTTTAAATAACAATTTTAGTGTAAAATGTAACTTTTCATTTCATGGACATACTTCTCAGAGAAGTAGTTGTAACCCTTCGTAACTTCTCTCTCTGATATCGGGACATTTTGTGACTTTAAAAACTTGTCAACATCACAAAAATTTAATTTTGGTAATAAATATAAAGTCATTTTATCATATATTAGACAAAAAATGTAGGAAAAATAATCGAGCTAAGTATTAATCAAGTGTAAACAAAGCGACCGGAAGCCCATTATGATCCTTTCACAAAGACAGCTGACGCGCAGGAATACAAGTGAGAAAGGTCTATAGTCAGAGCATGATGACGCAATTTGGTAGACTCCGCCAACCACAGCTTCTATGACGTCATTCCATTGTGTTGTTATTTTATTCAGAGTTCTACGTAGAAATTACGTATGCTGCAACTGACAAGAGGCGAGCACTTGTTTTATTTAGTCAGTTGTGCCATCAGTCTAGCTTTAGTCTTCGTAGTATGCTGATGCATGTTGTAGTTTAAATTTAGAACGTAGTAGTTGCACTCATCATAAGTTCACCAATATAAGGCAATTCATTTTCATACAGTGATACTAAATAATTAAATGTTAATATTGTATGTTCAACTGGCGTCTACTTCGTATATTAATGTTGTTTACTGTCGTTATAACATCTACTACAAGTTATTAAAAAGAACCTCACAAAATTATATTAAACCTCCGAGGAGTAGGCCTACTGCACAACATCTTTTAAAATTAATGTCCATGCAATTTTTAGTTTTAAATTTTACTTAGGCCATTGACGACATTAAGACGTATTAAAATAATATTCTTTATAGCATTTCTTTGTGCATGTTAATGTTAATTAAATAATTAAATAACCAGCCAGCTGTTTGCCAAATAACTATATAATTGTTTATGTTATTTTAAAAAAAAAAAAAAAGATTTTTCTAAAAAAAAATTACATTTATTTGACGACTTGAAATTTTTTCCACATTGTAATAATGTTAAACCATTCTCAAATATATACTGAAATATAACAATACAATTTTAAAAATTAAAATACTTAATAATAACTTTAAAACCAAAAATGATGATGTAGTGTGAGCTTGTACTAATATAAACTGGAAAGAAGTTCATAAATAAAAAAGCAAAGTTAGATAACCATGCTCATTTATCTTCGTTATTGGACATCACCACCACCAACCCCTCTGATCAACACAATCCATTCACATGGCAGGACTGCCGTATAGCAGCTGTAATGACTGGTGTAACAAATACATCTCGATAATGAAGTGGGGGAAGGGGTAGGTGGGTAGGGGAGATAAATGTATGAAGGGGTAGGAAGTTGATTCAGAGTGCAACAGTGGAGGAATGTTTTGAAACAGCCACTCAATGAGTGTCTATACTCCGAAGATGGGGCTGTGCAGATCCAGATAACGTTAGAAATTTAGATAGATAAAGAGAGAGAGAGAGATAAATACAGAGTGTGAATACCATGAGTAAACAAAAAGAACCGTTATGTGTATAGGCTGGCTATTATGTAAATAAGCGCTACTTTTTTAACAAGGAAACATAGCTTGTTTTAGATTCAATATTGTTGGGATTAGGTATAAATAAGTCCTCCACTATATTGAGGTCTACATCACAACGGCTGATTTTAGAACATGTTTGTGAGCAACAAACTAAACCTCGCGTTTGTGACAGCCACGTATATCAACAGTATAATATTGATGAAACACTGGAAAGAATTAATTATCATTTGTGACTGCCAAATAAAGTTGAAGAGTTCAAAGGTCATGATAGAAATATGTTTAGTCATAGTTAAATGTTGTAATATTTTTATTGTTATTTAAACTTACTGATATTTTTTTTTTCTTTTATTTATTGTTTAACGTAGAAATTGGTCGACATAATTACATTTTACGTTTTTTTTTATCATACACGTTAATTAAATACGACATAAATTTAAAAAAAAATATTGTTATAATTCTAAAATATACGTTGTTTCAATTTTGTTTTCCATAAAACAAAAGTAGTTCCAATATTAACATTTTTTCCCACGTATGTATTTGTACATACCCCTCATGACGGGTTTACAGTTTCTATTTTGTACATACCCCCATGATGGGTCTACAGTTTCTTTTTGTGCAGACCCCCATGATGGGTCTACAGTTTCCGTTTGTTCATACCCCCATGATGGGTCTACAGTTTCCTTTTGTTCATACCCCTCATGATGGGTCTACAGTTTCTATTTTGTACATACCCCCATGGTGGGTCTACAGTTTCCTTTTGTACATACCCCCATGATGGGTCTACAGTTTCCTTTTGTACATACCCCCATGATGGGTCTACAGTTTCCTTTTGTACATACCCCCATGATGGGTCTACAGTTTCTTTTTGTGCAGACACCCATGATGGGTCTACAGTTTCTTTTTGTGCATACCACAATGACGGGTCTAAAGGTTTGTTTTGATCAATGTCTTCACATTCTAACGCCTGATATTCTCGAACATCTGGAGGAAAAAAAATAGTGATATGAGAAACAAACGAAATGGTTCTGTGTACTATTCATTAATGTCAAAAATATGATTAACAATGAAGTTTTTAAGTAAATTAGACTTACAAATATGCTTAAAGATATTTTTTGTTTTTATTATCTCCGTAACCAGGAAGTTAATTATACTTTTTAAAGATTTTACACCTACATCTAAATAAATCTTTTAAATCTCAAGTCTTTCAGTCTGACGTAGATTAAAAGTAAGACCTGTGTTCGCTGTTGAAACATTAATGGCTTCTTCCTTGCTTGTCGATTCAATAAATGTTTTTACCAAAACTGCAGTTTAAATAGTTTAGTTGGTTTTTAATTTGACACATTAAAGTCTAAAAAATTCTAAAGTAGTACATTATTATCATTAAGATTAGTCGTGTCATTTTTCGACAGATGGCATTCTATAATTATCAAAAACAATAAAAAAAATAATAATTTTTTTTTATAACCAAGTAAGAATATGATACTAAGTGTAAGATTACAAAATAATCTAGCAATTTTCAAAATAGTTGTAAACACATTTTTAATAGCTATGAGCATTAGCTGCCAGGGTTCGTATTTCACTTGATGTGTAAAGAAAGAAAAACTTAACCAGTTAATCAATTTCGTTCATAACATAGAATAAATATACTTATATAATTATAATATTTCCTTAAAGTTAAAATATGGCCTTTCTAAATGCAAAGGTTTTGTATGGTACAGCGAATGTGTGAAACATTCTTTTTATCTCGATCTCCATATTCAGCATATTCTTCTTTGTAATGTATGTCAAATCCACAAGTCATGGTCTTAAATGATTAGACCATTTCGGTGTTTGGCCAAAACTCTGGTTTGTGTGGACTGGTTATTTCATTATGAACTCTGACCGTCAGATCGGTCTTGATTTTGATGAGGTCATACCAGTTTTGACATCTAGGACCTTTAAAATTTACCCCCTCCTTAACCACCCTCTGTCTACATCAGCAGGTGAAACTTTGACCTCCCCAGCCAAACTAGTGACCCATCTGAACTGACCATTCCATGACATTGTACAACCCAAGTTCATGGCCAGGTCACAAGCCAAGCTCTCAACGGAAGATTGGATTGGATACCTGCTTATGGCACATTCATAGCATGTGTGAGTTAGTGAAGCTCATGTTACTATAATTATCACTATTTATCACCTTCAATATTCAAAGCAGCTTATACACATTCAGACTCCTGAATTTTATGGTTTCCTAGAAAACGCACAATTTTGATTTAATTAATGTAAAAAAAAAAAGATTTTCTTTGAAAATGAAAACGCCAGCATGTCACAAAAAAAAAAAACATATCGCTTGATGCTCACTAGATTTGCTTCCCCTGCATTAATTTTTATTAGCGCACAGCTTGCCACTTGCAAAATGTCGGTGTCTTACTATGATCTTTAATACCAATTTATATTATTTTCATTTTTTTTTTAGATTTTAATACAGTATCATTTCAGCGCCCCACCCCCGGGATATAACCTATTTGGCAACCACTGATCTTGTCTATTTAAATTTTATAAGCATCACTATGTAGCTCTGAACTTATAAATTAAGAGTTTTATCATTTATTGATTTATAAATTTATGAAAAAACTATAAAATACAATTTGCTTTGTCCTGTAAAATTGATTCAACGATATTCCCTCTTAAATATTACCTCCCTCAGCTCCTTCCCAGTGTCAATGGTTAGGTAATTTGCGAAAGACCCTTTAAACCTTATATGGTGCATCGGACTTTTGTGTAAAAAGAATCACAGAATAACCGATATTAAGTTGCACAAGACTACAAAACATATTTTTTTGCTACATATTTTTTTTTTTAATTTAGGGAAATAAAATAATTTAAGAACAAAGCAAGATAGTATCTATTCTTATACAATTTTTGACGTCAATTTATTTGCACTTTAAACTCCCCCATGTAAAAAATTGTCACCCTCCCTTTCCACATTGTGTGACGTAATGAATATAGTGCCCTTAATTTAATAAAATAGATATCAATATAATTCAAATACATATATAAACAATCGCCGACACACACATACGTTTTACCCACTTTAAATAGATTTCTTTCTTGTAATGTTAAGAATTTTTATTAAAACAATTAGATTTGCGTTTTAGCCGCACATAAAAAAGTAGCCTAACTCATTGAACGCAAGCGACTATTACCGCACACGAAAAAGCAGGGTCGGGGAGCCGGTGTCTTTGTCGGTGTCGGTGGTGTCGGCATTTTTTGCCGGTGTCGGTGTCGGCATTTGTAATTCATTCGGAGTCGGTTCGGTGTCGGCGCAAAAAGATTTCCCCAAAAAATACTAGAAGTTTAATTAAATAATCCAGAACAACGTCAGATAGTTGTTAGCCAATTTTTAATTTAAAGTGTTCTCAAGTCCTTTTTTTCCTTTTTAAAAAAATACTTTGTAAATCTGTTAATCAACAAATGTATTCTTTTCCAAAGCAAGTACAACGACTTGTCAACATTAACAGAATTGTGACTGAAAGCAGATAGGAAGGCTACTGACTATGTTCACTCTGTTATTCACTAAATCATTGTAAATTATAAGAAATGTTTAGTCTGCATCTCTCTATCAATATCCATGTTGGAGAAAGATTACACACAAACATATTCAAGTGTTTTAGAGCCTCAAAGAATGATCTGTTTCAAATGTTCCTACAATCAAATTTAACTTACAATTAACACTCTCCACAGCTTAATTAATCTCATCCAGAATGAAATGGCACTACATGAAAGCCCATCCAAAGCTAGCTATTGAGGCGCCATGTGCGAGTTTTTTGCCCCCCCCCCCCCACCTTTCTGAGAGGTTTGCAGCCTATTAAAATACATAACATTTTTCACTACATATTTCAAGTTTAATTCGTGTGTAAAATAACGATTCCTTCCTCTATTAACTGTTAAGTATGTAGTGTCTTCATACATCTCTTTCTTCTCTAAAAATAGATCTGAAACAACCATCTTTTATCATTGTCTGTAGCCCTTGCCGTGATTTTATTTCAGCATTCTGCATTCTTTGAATGGCCACTTATATAAACTCCCAAGCATCATTGCTCTAGTATTGTTGGGTCTGTCTTTACTTTGCAGTGACTTGCTGACAGGCAATCGTTGATAATAATCTTGAACAATATTTTAGCATATGTCTACATATAAATGAGAACTTATTAAAAGTAGCGAATTGGCCGATTCAGGTTTACTACAAAAATAACACCCCGCATACTGTGACATATCTTGAAATAGACCATACACTGCAGTTACTCTTGATGTCCATATCTAGTGTTTTTCGTGACCTTTCAATGTTACATGTACAACTGATAACTTTTTTCATCGTAATGAACAAGCTGCAAAATCGCAGATCACAGATGTAAATTTATAACTACCGAAGAACCACAATAGATTCTTAAATTTGATTGAAAGCTGGACTAAGAGCAGATCACTGTAGTGTTTATAATGCTTTCTGTGAGCTAACATAAATGTAAATGTTATCAATGTAAATGAAAAAAAGGAAGTGCACTGCCGGTCAAAATATATGGGCCAGTAAATGACAATAACGAGTGGAGAAGTAGAATCAATTCAGAGCTGTACAATATGTACGAAGAACCAAATATAACAGCCGAAATATAAATAAACAGATTGAGGTGGGTAGGGCACATAGAAAGAATGGAAAATAACCAAGGTCCAAAAGCAATATATAAGTCAACAACACCTAATGAGAAAAGGCCTAAAGGCAGACCAAGAAGCAGATGGTTGGAGGAAGTGAGAAAGACCTTAAAGCCATAGGAGTGAGTGAGTAAAGAAAGAAGATTATGGATCGGGAAAGTGGAGAAGAGTAGTATGGCAGGTCAGGGCCCTAAATGAGCTGTAGAACCAAAGGAAGAAGATTAAATATACAATAAGACGAGCATCTTTTTATAGAGTATGAGATATATAGAGGGAAAAAATGCACAGTTATCTCCCTTTTGCCCCCCCCCTCCGGTGTCGGTGTCGGCGGATGATAGAAAACCGACACCGGTATAGTCGGCGGTGGCTGATGGAATGCCGACACCGGAGTCGGTGTCGGCGAAAATATTGGCCGACACCCCACCCCTGCTAAAAAGTAGCCCACCTCATAGAAGAAAGGCAACTAGCTTTTTATTTGTTGTTTATTAAAATTTTATTTGGCTTTTGTGAACTTATATGATTTTAGTAAACTGCATAATGTATGAGTGATTAGTTCAGTATTTTCAATGGCAATAATTGTGTGCGTCATTTCTGTTAAATTATGACGTAAATAATAATGGAAAAGTCTACTTCTATTATAATGGTTTAATTCATTAAATATTTACCGGTAACTTCAGCTGCATTTATTTCGTTTTTAGTTGTTTTCCTCCTGCTTGCTTTTGTCAGCTGTAAAGTAAATAAAATTAATCTATAATAAACATTATCACTAAAAATAGCATATTTGTACTTTAAAATTATTCAATGACAATCATCACAAAATATAGGATTATAATCTGGAGAGCGCGATTTACATTTAAATATAAAATAATTCAGAATAGCTCTAATTAATTACCATTGTTTTTATTGTTTCTGTTTCACCTTGTGATTTAAGAGGACCTGAGAGCTAAAGAAAATTGTATTTAATAATTATTACTTCAGTTGATCAGTGTCTTCTATAAATCAAATGTGGACAAAATAATAACTTGATTGTTTAATTAACACATTAATTATCATTTATTTTCTCTGTATTGTAATCAGCGCTACATTAACCGATGAGATATTATATGGCATCAATGATAGTTAATTGCCACAAGGAAAAATTCGTTGTCAAATTGGTCTTTAAAATTATTAAATTCATTCACTGTACTGCCGATTATATGAATATCTGTAGTGCATTGCGTTAAACCGTGGAACTCGATTCTCCCGGGCTGGCGGACCGCAGGGTTGACCAATGGCTTGCTTGCCATCGACCTCTATAGCAGTTCCCGTAGATAGTCGGAGAGAGTTGAGAGTTAGTACATTGTGTTCGCTCATAGAAAGCTAATCATATTTTTAATAAATATAGACGCGTTTGATTCGTCACTGTAAAATTACAACTATTTTTGTTTGTAAATATTATCCCCATGTACAAAGTATGGCATATACCCTAGATGTCGGACAGAAAAGATAATTATATTTTTTAAAAAATATTTGCTAATTTGGCTCAATGTATAGGCTGCTCTGAGGAGGGAGGGGGTGTGACACAAAGATTAATTGTTGCTTATGAAATCAATGGACTTTAAATGATTACTATTTAAGATTAATTTCTACATTGAAAGGCAAGCATTATTTTTTACAAATTATTCTAAGTCACGTCGTGAAAGGCGTATAACACACATCGGGTCTCTACAAAATAAAAAATTATGACAAGTATTTATACAAATATCAACGAAAGATGCAGTAAATGTTGTTTATGTTGCTTTTGTTATTTCGTTACCTTGACAGTGATCTATGACTGAGTCGATCTTAAACATAATTAATTAATTACCTTATCTTTAATATGTGTGCCTTGTTCAGTGAACGCTGTATGAATAGACTTTTTTTTTGTCTCCAATATTCCAACTTTGTTAGGCATGTCTACTAAATTTCTTTCAAATTCAATTAATTTAGACGCTAAACATTCATTTTCCTGTTTTATTTCAGCCAGTGTATTTGTCTGGGTGATAAATGTTGTTTTACTTTCATTTTCATGTTCGTCCATTTTCTTCATAAGAGTTTCTTTGTGCTCCTCAAGTACTGACTGAATATTTGAAACCCTCTCTTCCAATTCTACCTTGAATTTGTTCTCAATTGCCTTAACATTTTCAGAAAACAGATCAGTCTGAGTTCGGATAAAATCGCTGGCAGTTTGAAGTTCTTTGTTTATTTCTGCATGTCTTATGTTTCAATTGACTTCAATGGTATCCGCTTGTTGTCTATGTTTTCCTTTTAAAATTCTCACTTTTGATGACAATGTGTCTATTAAGTTGCCGATTTCGTCACATTTTGTATATAATGTGGTGTAATTCTTTTCGCTGAGCTCTACAGCTTTCTCTAAAACTGGCCATTTCTCGGTAAATTCGAGAATTAATTTCTTCACATCCTTGTTTCCTGAAAATATTATAGGTCCATTATTTATAAATACAGGTATAAATGTAATTGTCGTGTTTCTGTATATATATATATATATATATATATATATATATATATATATATATATATATACACAAGATAGCTGCTTTATATGTAAGATTAAGTCTGATTAATGACCTTCTAAATCTGAACTATAAAACATGTGCAAATATGTCTATGCTCTGTTGTTTTTAGAGCATTTTCGAAAAAAAAAATGCTCTATTACCCCGTTTTGTCTGTCCGTCCGTCTGTCATCACCCTAGATCTCAACAACCATAAGTCCTAGACCCATGATGTATATATCATTTTGTAGTCTTGGCCTGCCAAGAAATGACTTTTTTTTCATTTCGCGATCTGACCTCTCAGGGCCGTAAAAGAGGCCTTAGTACCGTTTTCTTACTATATAAGCTTTATTAATAATGGAGCGCTATATCTCAGCAACTATAAGTCCTAGACCCATGATGTATATATCATTTTGTAGGTCTTGGTCTGCCATGTGTACATCAAAAGTTCATTTCTCGATAGGACTCCTGAGGGCCGGGCTTCAGGGCTCCTAATGGGCTTATATATTATATATACACCTTATACGTTCAATAACCCGTTCATTTGGTGCGAAATACTGCAGCACGTAGTTTCACCAAGATTTATTAAGAAACTCATCAAATGAAATAGTAAGCTTGTGTTCTGAGTTTAATTGAAACTATCAGAGCTATGCAACAATTGACGGAGTTTTCGGACGATTAAATGACTATAATTTCGAATGTTTTCAATTATGAGTCCTATTTCAGTAACCACAAACCACTTGTAGTTAGATTTAAGAGACAATAATTTTTTTTCAAATATAAAGAAACGTCTTTATATTTTTTTTTTACAAATATATGCATTACACAATTGAATTTATAAACATTTCCAAAATTTACAAATATTTACTGAAAGATAGCATACGTACTGATACATAATACGAAAATGCGCTAACACGTCCTGTGTTCAGAATGGAACAGGCTTAATTGCTTGTTTTTTTTTTTTGCTTTCATTTTCTATTAATTCTTTTCTCTACACTTACGGGAGTAACTAATGAACATTATGTTTAAAATGGTTATTTTTATAAAAAGAAACTCTCGTGTAACAGGCGAATAGGGTGTAATGATTGTGTATTTCTTTTTATAATATAAAATCAGTTTTTACAGTTAATTTCCCTCAAACAAATGTTGTTGTTTTTTTCCTTTCTTAAAATAAACCGTTAAAAATTTATTATTTTCTGTAAATCATTTATTGGAAGTGCAAAACATGTTTCTGTTGTATACTAATATCAATGATTAGACTTTCATACATAATCTCACATTTGTTTTTAGAGAGAGGTCATCTCCTCCATTAAAGTGACAATAATTACATTAACTCGTTTTGATTAAACTATAAAAAAATTAAGTAAACGATTGTAGTGGTAGTGTAGCCTTTATATATTTAAATACATTAATATTAGGTAGCGACATTTTAATTTTTAAAAATGTCAAGAGATCGATGAATGATAGTATACATAAAAATGAAACAAAGAAAATAACTATGCACATTATACTAATAAAACTTCCATTAACAAAATAATTTTCATGAACGTTTTATTTTCTTTACATTAAAATGATTTGTTCCGTGAACCTGAAACTTATTTCTAATGCTTATCACTTACCTATGTCGTCCATTAGTTCAATAGATGATGTCTTATTTATTTGACAATCCAGTTCTGCAGATTGACTTATTTCAATATTTTCATCACCATCTTTGCATTTAAATATAAAAAAAACGATTACTAGATTATGCATTTTTTTGTAAATGAATGTAATCGAACAGTTCCTTAATTGTAAATATACTCGATACAAAAATTGCTTTCATATTCAATCACCCCATTGTTATAATAATAGACCACAGACAAACGTTTTCCAATAATTTACATCCTATGCAAATTTTAGATGTATCTCAATGTGTGCCAATGATTTAGATTCCTCTCAACAATTTTCAATGTGTCATGTTTTTTTTTTGTTTCTCTCTTTTTTTAACTTATTAAGATTTCCTATGGTATATTTAATGATATCGGCACCCGTCTGTTCTCAATCAGATTTCATGTTGTATGTTTAATGATATCGGCACCCGTCTGTTCTCAATCAGATTTCATGTTGTATATTTAATAATATCGGCACCCGTCTGTTCTCAATCAGATTTCATGTTGTATGTTTAATGATATCGGCACTCGTCTGTTCTATACCAGATTCATGTTGTGTATTTAATGATATCACAACCCATCTGTTCTCCACCAATTTTCAAGTGTTTTCCTCCAATTAAACCATTAATAACTGTAAATACTTCAATGGGATCAATTACCGATAACTTCAGTGTTTTACACTTAGTAAACTGTCCGGCCTACGATACCTTTCTTTAAAATTCCTACTTGTCCTAATCTTTCTCTGTTATAGTTATTTATTTGATTTAATGTTGTTCGTTGTGGGTGGATTTTTTTTTTTTTTTTTTTGTTTAGTTGAAAATTTTTTTTTTTTTTAAATTGGTATGCTTTCAACAGTAAATGCATAATGTAGACATTTAAACTTCTCTTATTTGTTAACGAATAAACTTTACGGGTCTTTTGAGTGAAAAAAAAAAGAATATTAACTTAGTGCTTCTTTATTTTTAGTTTTAGCAAAAGGTTCTTATTTTACCTGCAATATTACTTATTTTCTTCAAGCACGATTCCATCTCCAAAACAAGAAATGTAATGACTTCAGTAAAAGTTTCACCATCATCATCTCCTTTCATCCAGAATTCACCTCTTTTGATGATCTAAATTATAAAATAATGCAAACATAAAAGACAGATTCTCAAATTGTAAAAATAGTTAAACTGTTTTATCGACGGGAAATATATTTCAATTCGTTACTGATATTTATGATATGAACTTGACGTAGATTTGTTCAATTGGTGAAAATAATTTTAATTTACAAATAAATATTCACTTCCCAGGCTCATCTGACATTTTGTTCTAGAGTAACAAAGATGTATCCAAATAACTAACGTTATCTTGTGATCAACGTCCCCTCTAAGGATTTGGGGTTTGTGCGCCAAAAAAAAAATTTGTGAGCCAAAATTTCATTGATGTGTAAATTGTGCGCAATAGCACGACGCGCACTACAGATACAATTACTGTCATTTAAAAAGAAAATAAATAATAAGATAATAGAGTCAACCACATGGGAAGCTTCCATATATTTACATGTAGGAAATTTTTTATAAAGCTTTTGTAAATAAATTCTTTTAGAATTTAAAAAAAAAAAATTATGGTTGCAGTAAATATGGTTAAGTAGAAGAAATAACATTTAAAAATGACGAATATGCAACCAAAAAAAATAGAAATAAACTGATAAGTTTTTAGATATAAATATAAATGGAAGTTAACGTGAGATAGACACACACTAAACTAAATTTAAATACAACAAGATAAAAAAGAAAACCCAAGAATTGAAGTCAATTAATTTTATTTGGTAATAATTAACTTTTCCCTTCTGTCTTTTTCTGGTTTCCAAAAGTCATATACATGATCTGTGTTAATGACATTTTCAGCTAATAAATATGACTTTATTCTCATTAAATGTTCCAAATGGTCTACATCAAGCCTATTTCGCATTTTTGCTTTAATTGCATTCATTAAGCTGAATCATCTCTCACAGTCTGCACTTGAAGCTTGAAAAAGTTTCACAAATATGAATAAGAAGACAAAGTTCACTAAACTGTTTATTTTCCTGCACACAATTTACAATTTCCTGAAAGGTTTTCAGTGTTCCAAATTTTTCTTTTTCATTTAGAAGTAGCTTTAACTCTGAATATTCCTTCTGAACTTCCTTTGCAAAAGATGTCGCATCCTTTTGGAATAATGCGCCATAACGATTTGCTAGTCTTCGAAGTTGATCAGTGCCGAAATGAAAAAATTGTCCAAGTTTGATGGATTTAAAAAAAACACCCTTATCAAACACACACCAGTCCTGTAATTCCAGATCTGGAAATCTTTTGTCCATGTGGTCACATGTCTCTTTAATAAATTTAATAATATCATCTGTGTTGACATGATGATTATGTGATAATAACAGATTTTTCACTTCTTCCTCAAAATATATACTTTCCCAAGATACTGTGATCTTAGTTTCCTTATTTTGGCTTTGGCAAACTGAAATGCCTCAACTGTATTGAGGTTGCTCATCTGGAGAGTCTTACATAATTCTGCTGACTCGCCAAGAACATTAAAAAGTATAGTTAATGCAACGCGAATCTCTGGTTTTGTTAATTATTCAAGACAGTATCTGTGCACTGGGTCATTATCTTCGTTTACTTCTTCTCTGCAATACTTAACCAAAATATCATAATTCTTTATCAAAGCACGAACAGCCAGTGTTGTCAGGCATTATAGTTTCCACGGAATAATCGTTCAACCATTCTTTCTTGAAATTCATTCGTCTTTTTATTAGAAAGTGACTCGATTAATCTTCGCCCTTTCGCTTCGACATTTTCTTTTTTCTCCAACTCTCGTCACTATATCTCTCATAACAAAATCTCCTCACTAAGAACTTCTCTTAACCAACTAATGCCCGAATCCAGTCCTATTTATACCCCTAACGTCCGTGCCCTAAATACCTAAATACGTCACAGTCTCTTCAATATTGTCCTATCTAATCTTTCTAGGAGCAACACCTGGTCGTCATTGTTAACCCTCCTAGCCTGTCCGACGTCGCCTCCCGGTCTTTACACCTTAGATGTCTTCTTATCTTAAAACGTCGAAGGGGATTGTCTCTACATCTACCCTAGCTCGTCACAATATCACCAAATGACTTGACTCCTGATCGTCACCCTTTCGCTTCGACTATTTCTTTTTTTTCTCATTTATATAGCGCATGTCACGGCGGAATTTTATGACTAAATTTCATGTAATTTTTTTCTCTAATCACAAATTTTGTGCGCCAAGCCAAAAAGTTGTGCGCTGAGGTCTGAAAAATCGTGCACTAGCGCAGGCTGGCGCAGCTTAGAGGGAACGTTGCTTGTGATACAGTATTGGACATTACCTGGTGATATAGTATTGGACATCACCTGGTGGTACAATATCTGACTTTACCGTGTGATACAGTATCTGACATTACCGGGTGATACAGTATCTGACATTACCGGGTGATACAGTATCTGACATTACCGGGTGATGCAGTATCTGACATTACCGGGTGATACAGTATCTGACATTACCGGGTGATACAGTATCTGACATTACCGGGTGATACAGTATCTGACATTACCGGGTGACACAGTATCTGACATTACCGGGTGATACAGTATCTGACATTACCTAGTGATACAGTATCTGACATTACCTGGTGATACAGTATCTGACATTACCTGGTGATAAAGTATCTGACATTACTGGGTGATACAGTATCTGACATTATCGGGTGATAAAGTATCTGACATTACCGGGTGATACAGTATCTGACATTACCGGGTGATACAGTATCTGACATTACCGGGTGACACAGTATCTGACATTACCGGGTGATACAGTATCTGACATTACCGGGTGATACAGTATCTGACATTACCGGGTGATACAGTATCTGACATTACCGGGTGATACAGTATCTGACATTACCTGGTGATACAGTATCTGACATTACCGGATGATACAGTATCTGACATTACCTGGTAATACAGTATCTGACATTACCGGGTGATACAGTATCTGACATTACCTGGTAATACAGTATCTGACATTATCGGATGATACAGTATCTGACATTACCTGGTGATACAGTATCTGACATTGCCGGGTGATGACTAGTTCGATTTTTTTAATTTCACGTTATTCTGATCAAGTAAAAGTACCGTCTATGAAATAATTTTAATCTGGCAATGTTATTATACAGGAAAAATAAAGGTTTAGTTTGTCATCTTTGCGACAATTGAACTGATATCATGTACAGTTATCAACTACAGTCATTCAGTTCCTTTACTATTCAGTATAAAAGCTGATGAACTAATAAAACTTATGATTTTATTTTACTTTCTTCAATATGGATATAGATGGATAGATGTATATATAGAAAGATAGTTGATATATTGACGAATGGATGGATGACCTACCTTGTTTGTGTTATCCAGAAGTATTTCAAGCTGTTTTCTCAAGTTCACAAATCCTTCAAGATGTAAAGTTATAATCTTTGTTTGTCTGATTGGTCTCATCTAAAAAATAAAATGGTTAATAAATTTTAAAATCACATAACTACCATGAGATTCAACTGCTATTAGATGGCAGGTCAGTATGTTAAATACACCAATATGCGCGTATAATAATACTTCAAATGTTTCCTAATTTTTAAACTATTGTTTTCAGTGCTGTCTTAGTCAGCATTGATGTTTCAAAAGATGTTTCTAATTATTTATTTTTTGAATTAGTAAATCGCCTTTCAATTCATTTTAATGTAGTATATTAGTTTTATATTGGATAAGGCTCTGTTTTGTTTAGTTTTGCTTTTGTTTTAATCATCCTAGGTTAAAGTTCAAACTTTTTAATCAACATCTATTACAATTATCTGAAAGTGATAACGAAAAAAAAATAAGATAGAGCTTCAGTTGATATTGGTTGGTGATATCTGTCGTATTTTAGCTTGCTATTCATGATGCAAGAAAAAAAAATTCTAGGCCATGTAATTAGATGAATATTTTAAGCTTGAATTATAAAAAAAAACAAAAAAAACACTGAATGTTTATCTTATGTCCTTACATTGTATAATAATGAATGTATATATAGTTTAATTTAATATATATATACCGTAGATTCCGCTTAATTGGGACACATCGGGACCGAGGCTTTTTTGTCCCAATTAAGCGGCTGTCCCAATTAAACATACAATTTTACTGTTGGCTTCTTGGTTTGGTTTCTTTGAGATTTGTCCCAAATAAGCGGCTGTCCCAATTAAGCGGTGTCCCAATTAAGCGTAATCAGGAAGTTATTTTTATTACGATAAGTATTTGTTCCACAAAAAGACAATAATGACCTACATATGCTAACCTTTATGAGCTGTGTTCAAAATCAGTAATGGATAGTAATAAATAAATAAAGCAATTATTAAATTGTTGTAGCTGTTCTATTAGAAGATACAACAATGTAGTCAATTATGTTATCGTAGTTTTAATAGAACATAGAATGCTGTTATTCATAAATAATCTGAAAAGTACTTTTTATTTAGTCCGGACTGTAGGACAGGGACATCAATTCAAGTAAGGCATAGTTGTGGGGGCAAGGGGGTAATTAGGGCTGTTTTTTGTGGCTTATCGTTTATTTAATGTTTTATATTTCTTAGTTAAAAATAACTTCATACTATACAATAAGAATATGAAATAAATATAACTTATATTTTCAGTTTTATCAGGTGATTTTTTTTTTTTGCATTTAGTACATTCTAGAGTTTTTGCCGAAAATGTGTTTAGAATCTATTAATGCTTTATTTGTGTATATAAATTAGAATTGAAAGCTATGGTGCTTTAGATATCGTTGCTCATACACACACACACACACACGCACACACATACACGTTTCCACTACAACCATAAGTGCAGACAGGCCTTTTATCACGTCTTTCTTATGTAAAGTAAATGTCTCGCTTATTATAATTGGACATACTCTTCAATGTTTAAAGCGACTGTAAAATGTGATAATGCAGTGGTTCTCGAAGTTTGCGTAGAGACTCTGGTTGGGTATAAATTTACGTTAGGTGAGTAGGGACAAAATGAAAATGTTTAATGAAAGGATCATCATTAGAAATGTATATCTTTACATCACAAACTTGGAAGTTTGATTGTATGCACAGTAAGAATGGCAAGTCTATCATTGTAAACCAGTCTAAGCAAAATGTATCATTTGTTTATAAAATTATTAAAATCTTGGTGTATGTGCAAAAGATGGTTTTAAGTCGTTTAAATTAATGTAGTGAGGGTTGTCTTAGTGCTTAACAATAAACAAAACCTGGATACATCGCATCATCATTAGGATCACGTGATATTTTTTGCAATGTTTATTTCCCTTGAATCTCTAGTTTCAAAATCGGCCAGGATGCCAGCAATTTATATGTTCAAGTGGATGTCCCAATGGAAGTATTGTCAGCTGAAACACAACAGGCCAATAGTCGGACCAGGTCATGTACTGAACATTTAGTTCAAAGTGAAAAAAACAATTTCCACTAGATATGTTCAAGATACTTCTATAGATGATTTGTCAATGTTCTCTAGATCAACTTTTTTCTATAGAGAGTAAATAAATAATGTTTTAACAATGTATTGTCTTTTAAATATGTCAAATTTACAAATGTGTTGTTATTTTATTTAATCTTAAATTTAATTTTATTCTCTTGTGTTGTTGGCATTTGTTTTGGTTTCTTCAAAGTAATTTTATAAAACAAAATAAAAAACTTGTTATGTCTGACTCTGTGGACTAGTTAAACTTGTTATGACTGACTCTGTGTGCTAGTTAAACTTGTTATCACTGTCTAAGTGTACTAGCGAAACTTGTTACGACTGACTGTGTGCTAGTTAAACTTGTTATGTCTGACTCTGTGGACTACTTAAACATGTTATGACTGACTCTGTGTGCTAGTTAAACTTGTTACGACTGACTGTGTGCTAGTTAAACTTGTTATGTCTGACTGTGGACTAGTTAAACTTGTTATGACTGACTCTGTGTGCTAGTTAAGCTTGTTATGACTGACTCTGTGGACTACTTAAACTTGTTATGACTGACTCTGTGTGCTAGTTAAACTTGTTATGCCTGACTCTGTGGACTACTTAAACATGTTATGACTGACTCTGTGTGATAGTTAAACTTGTTATGACTGACTATGTGTGCTAGGTAAACTTGTTACGACTGACTGTGTGTTAGTTAAACTTGTTATGCCTGACACTGTGGACTAGTTAAACTTGTTATGACTGACTCTGTGTGCTAGTTAAGCTTGTTATGACTGACTCTGTGGACTACTTAAACTTGTTATGACTGACTCTGTGTGCTAGTTAAACTTGTTACGACTGACTGTGTGCTAGTTAAACTTGTTATGTCTGACTGTGGACTAGTTAAACTTGTTATGACTGACTCTGTGTGCTAGTTAAGCTTGTTATGACTGACTCTGTGGACTACTTAAACTTGTTATGACTGACTCTGTGTGCTAGTTAAACTTGTTATGCCTGACTCTGTGGACTACTTAAACATGTTATGACTGACTCTGTGTGCTAGTTAAACTTGTTATGACTGACTATGTGTGCTAGGTAAACTTGTTACGACTGACTGTGTGTTAGTTAAACTTGTTATGCCTGACACTGTGGACTAGTTAAACTTGTTATGACTGACTCTGTGTGCTAGTTAAGCTTGTTATGACTGACTCTGTGGACTACTTAAACTTGTTATGACTGACTCTGTGTGCTAGTTAAACCTGTTATGTCTGACTCTGTGGACTACTTAAACATGTTATGACTGACTCTGTGTGCTAGTTAAACTTGTTACGACTGACTGTCTGCTAGTTAAACTTGTTATGACTGACTCTGTGTGTTAGTTAAACTTGTTATGACTTACTATGTGTACTAGCTAAACTTGTTACGACTGACTGTGTGCTAGTAAAACTTGTTATGTCTGACTCTGTGGACTAGTTAAACTTGTTATGACTGACTCTGTGTGCTAGTTAAACTTGTTATGTCTGACTCCGTGGACTAGTTAAACTTGTTATGTCTGACTCTGTGGACTAGTAATACTTGTTATGACTGACTCTGTGTGTTAGTTAAACTTGTTATGACTGACTCTGTGGACTAGTTAAACTTGTTATGACTGACTCTGTGTGCTAGTTAAACTTGTTATGTCTGACTCTGTGGACTAGTTAAACTTGTTATGTCTGACTCTGTGGACTAAATAAACTTGTTATGACTGACTCTGTGTGCTAGTTAAACTTGTTATATCTGACTCTGTGGACTAGCTAAACTTGTTATGACTGACTCAGTGTGATAGTTATGACTGACAATGAGTACTAGCTAAACTTGTTACGACTGACTGTGTGCTAGTTAAACTTGTTATGTCTGACTCTGTGGACTAGTTAAACTTGTTATGTCTGACTCTGTGGACTAGTTAAACTTGTTATGTCTGACTCTGTGGACTAGTTAAACTTGTTATGAATGACTCTGTGTGCTAGTTAAACTTGTTACGACTGACTGTGTGCTAGTTAAACTTGTTATGTCTGACTCTGTGGACTAGTTAAACTTGTTACGACTGACTGTGTGCTAGTTAAACTTGTTATGTCTGACTCTGTGGACTAGTTAAACTTGTTATGACTGATTCTGTGTGCTAGTTAAACTTGTTATGACTGACTGTGGATTAGATAAACTTGTTATGACTAACTATGTGTGCTAGTGAAACTTGTTATGACTGACTCTGTGGACTAGTTAAACTTGTTATGACTGACACTGTGGACTAGTTAAACTTGTTATGACTGACTCTGTGGACTAGATAAACTTGTTATGACTGACTCTGTGGACTAGCTAAACTTATTATGACTGACTCTGTGGACTAGCTAAACTTGTTATGACTGACTCTGTGTGCTAGTTAAACTTGTTATGACTGACTCTGTGGACTAGTTAAACTTGTTATGACTGACTCTGTGTGCTAGTTAAACTTGTTATGACTGACTCTGTGGACTAGATAAACTTGTTATGAATGACTCTGTGTGCTATTTAAACTTGTTATGACTGACTCTGTGGACTAGTAAAACTTGTTATGACTGGCTCTGTGTGCTAGTCAAACATGTTATGACTGACTCTGTGGACTAGTTAAACTTGTTATGACAGTACGTCAATAATGACTTTACTGCTGTATTACACCTTGCGTTCTCCAGTGCACTCTAGACCAGTTTTTATTAACCTTTTTTCGCAACTGTACCACAAAAAGTTGCGATTAGATTTTCATGGGTACTTATCACACGTAAGTTTAAGAATACGTTTTTATTATTTCCATTAACGGAAGTTCTTACGTGTCTCATGCGATAAATAAGCATGTGGTTTAGTGATGAGTACGCAGCAAACTGGCGACTTTTGATTATTTAAAATAAAAATTATCTGTCGCTGCGTACCGCTGTATACTACAGTTTTGAACCGTTCGTGAATGTGTATGCTATTGCACTGCTTAGTTCTGACCCAGGTTTCATCTGCTCGGAAAATGTCACATGCACTCCTTCGGATTGTCGTGTTCTTTTCAATGTTGAGCTTTATAAGTATGTATTATTTATTTGATATGTTGTGGAGGTTCGTGTTAAGTAGACTCATCATATGACGAAATTCAGTACCTTTGATTTTATGAAAATCAACAGGAGACAGAACTCTTCAAACAAAACTTCTGCCAGTTCTCCACAATTGTTACCAGCTTAAATTAAACATATATTTACTAGCTGTACCCTGCAAAACCTTTGCATAAGAGCTATATTCCCTTAGATTTTATCAATAGGCTAGATTAATTTTTTTTGTTTCGGACAGATCCAATTTTTTCATGATTTTATTATAATTTAAAGATGCAATATGTTGAAGAAATTCAAAAAAAAAATAAAAAATTTAAACGGAATTATTTCATACTTTGACTTTTGTGTTTCATGTTTAAAAACCGCAGAAACGAATAGAAACGCGGACAAGACGCCAAGAATTTGTTCTTTTTTCACTTTCGATATAACGCAGACTTGAGACCACTATTATTATTGTTGTAACTTTATATAAAGAATGACTCAAGACACGTGGGTTTAATAAATACACAAATACTGTTAATTAATTACTACATATCCACAAAACATTTAATCTACAGCTAAACTAAACTAAAACTTATCAATCCAGATGGAAAATCACTTCAGGCGAGTTGAACTTGTTACAAGTCAGGTAACGAAATCGCTGTGCCAAAAAAAAAACTGCCTTCCTGTCCTTTATCTCTTATCACTAACTTATATCAAAGAGTCCGAAGTAGATCCCAGCCAGCGTCAACACTTAATTTCTTTAAATTTGATCTTGACGGTGTTTTCAATACAAAACATATTATAAAGCAGGCATGGTTATTGTAAAGAAATAGAATAGTCGAAGTTTGATGACGCAATTTGGTACGCTCCGCCCACCACAGACTCTAATGTGTCATTCCGCCATCTCACGCTGTTGTGCAGGGTTCGACAACCTTTTGAGGCGGAAGAGCCAAAAGTTAAAATATGCATTTTTCTCATTTTTTAAAGAGGCGCTAAAGACTTTATTTCAATATTATGATTTTTGATTAGGCCGCAGTTTGACATCGAAAGATCCGCAACATAACATCAAAAGAGCCGCATACTAGTGTATACGTAATTTTGGTAGAAATGACGTACACTACAACCGACAGAACTGAGCACGTGTTTTATTCTAGAAGCTGTGAAATCATTCTAGCTTTGGGCATAGTAGTAATCGGATTCATGTTGTAGTTTTATCTAGACATTGGCTATTGTTCTCCTCCTGAGTTCACCATTGTATGTCAGTTCATGTTCATGCAGTTATACTAAAGAATTAAATATGATTATTGTTACTTCAACTGGAGTCGACTTAGTATATTAGTGTTGTTTGCTGTTGTTAGAACGTTCAACGCAAGTTAATAAAATAACTTTGCAACATTATTAAATAAACCTCGCAATGTGGGCCAATTAACATTAAATAACATTTTTTATCCATTTATAAAAATAATCCATCTATTTTCTCTTGGTTTGACCCTGTTAGTCAAATTTAAATACCCGTTGTGGTCCACTATTTATAATGCGACCCTATTATAGTCTGTTTACTAATCAGCTCTACTTGTAAAACAGACTTAAAACCTTTTTCACCATCCAGAAAACTCTATTGGTATTTAATAAAAGAAATACGTTGACTATAAATATATATATATATATATACCTCAAAAAAATGTTGGTAATAATATACAGTTTCTTGCCCAATTGGATACAGGGAAAGTTACTACTAAGCGCGGCACCAAAGTCAAATTAACAAGTTTTGTTTTTTTTTTTTAATTTACTTCTCAATTATAATTTAGAAAGAATTCTGTTTCATGTTAAAATATAAATAGCCTCTTTCCAGCGAATCGATTTATAAAGTTTTTTAAATTACATTTTTTTAATAGTTTTTATAGTTTTTAAGAAAAATGCAAACGGAAGTCAAGAAAATTGACATATTGCTTGAAACAGTGAATATGATTTTAATATGTACCCTTAACTATTAAAAATATATTACAATTCAATAAATGATAAGAAGCCCCATGTGATTAAGTAAATGGTATATTAAGATAAGGGTCATTATTTCTAACAGAATGATTTTAGTTATATTTTCACCACGCTTTTCATTGTTTGTCCCATTGGGACAACTCATGAAAATAAATAGTTACTTATTATTTAAAATGAATTTAAAAAACAAAGCAGCCGTCCTAAACTTGTTGGAGGCACCAAACCCCAATACCTAATACACTTCACTTTCATTACTTATACAGATAGTTTAATGATGTTTAGACGTTGATATGAAAAGTCGTTTATTTGGTAAACTAACTTACAATGGAGAGGTAAAATTAATTGTTCTTTTTTCGTTAAAATAGTTCAGGGTTATTGCTATTAATTTTAAGAAAATATATGAAAATTGAAAAAAATTGTTTGTGTTTTGATAATGTTACACTAATTGTGACAGGTTAGTCGAAGTGTTCAATGCTTACTACCGTTGTGCTGTAATCATCCATTGTTTTGCAGCATGATACTCTATAATGACCACGCCCACCACCCACCCCACCGTTTCCGTGATAAAAATATTTACGTATACGGCAAATGTCGCACCATCCTAAATGTAAAGAACAGCCATCAGGTTGTCCTCCAACTTGTTGGTTTTAAAGTTTCTAAGACATTCCTCAACAGTGATATCTACTTATAATCTTACATTCAAACGGATTTGAACATGACCTGTGTTTGACATTTCTCAACAGTAATATCTACTTATATTTTACATTCAAACGGAACTTTACTTTTATTATTGAACAATTGTAAAAGGATAACAAAACAGAAATGAGATTTAATCAACAGACTTCTTGCTATAGCTTTTATTATACAAGAATCGTAAATGGTTAAATTTACTTGGGCTATACTATAACGATTTCGATAATATTCAATTAATTTTTATTTTATTTTCATGTTTAAAAATATGTTTTAAATATGCATAGTTCCATTTTATATGGTGGTGGATCTTCATGTTTCAGTTCAATCACAATATGTCTAGTTACATATATCACCCGTGATGCTTCCATGGAATTTGCACATGTAGCTCACAATTTTTCCCCGGTACAGCTGTAATTAACTTTAGGGTTTAAGCTTCCACTGTGAACAAGTTGAATACTCTGACCTCCCTCTTCAAATCCTAAACAATAAACTGCGGCTCCACTACTTCCTGGACATGTACATGCTGTATAGGTAAATTTATTATAAATTCCCATTTTGTATCTGTTGACCCAATGACCGAAACTGATTTGTTTTGAACATCCATGAGGATGTGAAACTATGAAGCTCACTTTTAAAATATCTCGAGAATCTTTGGAGGATTCCTTGATTGAATCAAATGAATTAAAAAAAGATGTATGCACACCGAGCAGTTTATCTGTTACCTGTCTATCACACGTGAAGCATTTTAACTTGCACAGGTCATTGGGGACGTTTACATCGACAATTTGGACATCATCAACACTGACCACTGGACTCGTTTCACTATCATAAAACAGTCTGATTGACGTGTAGCTGGCCTCGAGTTCGTCATAAACAACTTGTGCTGCTGTGTACACATGAAATTCACACCAATATTCGCTTTTTGTATCTGACGTTAGACATTTTTTACACTTACAAAAATCTGAAATACGGTATTCAGCAATATTGTACATAATGTGTCGCTGAACAAATGTCACTCTTCCGCTTCCTGTTCTTAACTTTGTTGCTCCTCTTATGTCGTTAAAGGGAACTGAAACGTGTCTATGTGGACTGGTCATTTTAACATCAACTCTAACTGTTAGGTCAGCTGCATCTCTGACGAATTGGTAAACAGCATTGTTACAAAGACCTTCAGGTATCTGAGTTACGGTAAAGTTTTCAACAGGTATAAACTCTGCATGACCTGGATTCTTTGTACAGCCATTAAAATGTTCATGTAGATCAGCTTCTCCATTTTCTGACATCAGAGTTTCATGACAACCTGGACAGATCAGGATAGATTGACAGGTTTGGATTTCATAACTGATTGGGAGGGTTGCTCTACACTCTAGTAAATTAGTGTTTGTTTGTTTTTAGATCTGTGAACAAACGTACTTGCACGGTAATAAACGAAATTGTTTATTAAAAAACATGTTTTTCGTGGTTTAAATTCTTGTCACAGAGTGACTGTTGGTGTGTACGGACATGTATGTATTGGCATATGGTGTATTATTGGCTGCATAATAGTAATAGTCAGGGAAGAGAATCACTGGTTGTCCAATGATAGAATGAGATTAAGGAACATATGCGATGGGTATGTGCGTAGTGAACGAGTGAACATGTATAGGAGGAGCTGTGTGTTAAGCATGAGGGAGAGTTAAGGATCGAGATTGTTGGTCATAGTTGACTGGAGTTTTTCTAGCATTTAATATTATCAAGTTATTAATATCAGTGATGAAAGTATTAGTGTTAGTTGCAAACTGTGTTTGTGACTTCTGTAAGTGTAGTATGTGAGTGTCAATTGTAATTGCTACAGCACACCATACGCCTAAGTAACATTCACATAAAAGGCATGTAACAATCCTTATTACCAAAATATAAAAAAAATACAATACCAAAATAGGCTATTCCAAAATATGATAATTATAGTATCAATATCCCTTGAGATATAAATTACCTTTGGAAAAAGATTCATCGTGCACAGTCATCTAAATGAAGGAAAATGGCATTGAAATTTAGAAAAAAAGTGTATTCACCTTAATTATATAGCAAACATTTAACTTTAAAATGCATGTGAAACCGTTTTCAAATAGGGTTACAGAAATGGTTTACCCCACATGATATCAACCATTTATTTAACAGTTTGTGGTAAAATATAAAAGCGAATGCGTAGTTTGAAAAATGGTGTGCATTGCGCAATAATAAAACTTTTTTATATAGCCTATATTTTGTCACCCAATGCAGCGTCCAGATATACTTTCTGCACACTTAAAATATAATATAAAATGAGGATAAATCTAAAATAATGAACTTAACAATATATTAAAGTTGTTTTTTTCTCCTCTCTCTCTCTCTCTCTCTCTCTCTCTCTCTAAATTCTCTCAGTGATTACTGTGGGCTGAGACTTTGTCTCTCAGAGCGTGTGCATTAAAAACACGCTGTCTCTTAACATCTGGAGAATGTCATAAAGTCCAATGCCCAGAAGTTTCAACCAGGGTTGTAAGAACCTCTGACACGCAGGAAGCTGTGTCGGAGGATCCGGGGATGCGATCTTTAGCATTAGGTGGTCGGTAGGCAGCTGATTTTCATTGACAGTCTCATAGCGTAATGCATGAAAGACTTCCCTTCCACCCAGCCATCGACCATTTTACTAAGGACGAAGGACTCTTCTTGCCGCTGATACCGCTCGAAAGCAGCAATCACGGCCCGCTCCCTACGAATGCTTAATGGAGGCACGTTTGCCATGATTTCAACTGCTGCTGTTGGCGCCGTTCGATAAGTGCCTGTGACCATCCGGAGAGCCTGGTTTTGCACATCATCGAGGGCCTCTAGTGACGATTGAGACCCGTAGACCTTCACTAACTGACTGTATTCATTCTGATACCTTACTGCATCAAAGTACAGTGTTTTCAGATCATCTTCTCGAGCCCCCCAAAAAAGTGTTCGCTAATTTCCTGAAATATTCAGCATATCGGAGGCGCTGCTAGTCACCTCCTAAAGATGTGCGCAGAGTGATAAAAAAGTTTATATTAATAATTGCTTATTTTACAGTATTTCATTAAGTTATCTTGTCAATTAATTTTTCCATAACATGTTTATTTGTTTGGAGAACGGGAACTGTATGGACACTGTCGTGGACAGTTCTACTCATTCCTCTCTCTGTCACCATATTTAGAAGTTAAGTCAAAACTTCAGAACATGTAAAACATACAAAAGTATTTGTTCTATATATTACTTATTGATTTTACCACGAATGAAAGCCAAGTGAATATGCAAAGTGATAAATTAATAACTCTATTTAAATTATCTAATCGTGAAATTCCAAAGATTTGAAAAAAATTCTCATTTATTAAATGTAAAAAAAAAACAAGCAATTAAGCTTGTTCCATTCTGGACACAGGACGTGTTAGCGCATTTTCATGTTATGTATCAGTACGTTTGTTAGCTTTCAGTAAATATTTGTAAATTTTGGAAATGTTTATAAATTCAATTGTGTAATGCATATATCTGTAAAAAATATTATAAAGACGTTTCTTTATATTTGAAAAAAAAATATTTTCTCTTAAATCTAACTACAAGTGGTTTGTGGTTACTGAAATAGGACTCATAATTGAAAACATTCGAAATTATAGTCATTTAATCGTCCGAAAACTCCGTCAATTGTTGCATAGCTCTGATACTTTCAATTAAACTCAGAACACAAGCTTACTATTTCATTTGATGAGTTTCTTAATAAATCTTGGTGAAACTACGTGCTGCAGTATTTCGCACCAAATGAACGGGTTATTGAACGTACAAGGTGTATATATAATATATAAGCCCCTTAGGAGCCCTAAAGCCCGGCCCTCAGAGGTCCTATCGCGAAATGAACTTTTGATGTACACATGGCAGGCCAAGACCTACAAAATGATATATACATCATGGGTCTAGGACTTATAGTTGCTGAGATATAGCGCTCCTTTATTAATACAACTTATATAGTAAAAAAACGGTACTAAGGCCCCTGTTACGGCCCTGAGAGGTCAGATCGCGAAATGGAAAAAAATCATTTCTTGGCAGGCCAAGACCTACAAAATGATATATACATCATTGGTCTAGGACTTATGGTTGTTGAGATCTAGGGTGATGACGGACGGACAGACAGACAGACAAAACGGGGACAATAGAGCATTTTTTTTTCGAAAATGCTCTAAAAAAAATTACCTTTTCATTACAATGTGTAACGTCTCCATGTAAAATTCTCATGTTTTCAACAGTCTGTGTGATATTTAATATTTTGTTCTCCAATTCAGATGTAAAACAATCTTTTTCTTGTTTTATTTCAGCAATATTATTTGTCTGTGTTTGTAATTCAATATTATATCCCATCAGTTTCTCGGTCACAGCTTTAATTTGATCTTCAAGTTCAGATTGAATATTTTTACATCTAACATTTAGCTCTGAATTCAATTTTTGTTCAGTTTCCTTATTTTTTTCAGTAAAAGATTCAGTCTTAGCTTGAATAAAATTTCTGGCTGTATGAAGTTCTGCCATAATCTCATTAAATCTGGTGTTGTATTTGGTTTCAAAGTTCTCATCTTGTAGTTCAAGCTTTTCTTGTAAAGTTTTTATCTTTGTCGACATTTTGTCTGATAATTTGATGAGTTTTGCATTTAATGTTGAACAAGTCTCTTTACTCATCTCTACTGCTTTTTCTAACGTGGACATGTTGTCTAAAATATCATGTAATGATTCTTTAAGGTGTGTGACATCTCTTCCACCTTAGAAGCGATAAAAACATTTTAAATTTTGCAATTAAATTTGATATTAAATCAAGAAATAATTTATCTTTTAATTTTATCTTTAATATTTAATCAAAACATTTGCTTTTAGTATAACTATAGTATTTTTGATATACTCAATACATTAAAACTAATACTTAAAACTCGTTCTAATGGAAATGTGAAAATATATAAAAAAAATTGTATTTAGATATATTACATACGAATTAGAATTCAAACTTTTTTCAAAACTGACACTCGGATATCATACGGCAGATGCCTCTCGCTGACCACTGTTTAAAGTGTGATAAATATAGATATATATATTTGCTGATTAAACTACATTAACGTAAAAAACAATTGCTATTAAAATTATTAATGCAACACCTAAGTCTTTTAATTTCATCAAATTGCTGAAAGTTGAGAGTAGCGCCAAATCGATAAATCACCGAATTTCACTCCACAATTTGAAGTTAAGGTCCGTTCTTGTGTTACTTAGCTCCTCCCACCACCACCCGGTCGCAATTCTCTCTCTCACACACACACCTCCAGGATGCGGTTTAAAGCTCCACTTATAATATGAAAAAAAAGATGTTTTTGTTGTATAGCCTTCGAGAAGTAAAACCCGTGCTCCCTTCTCGATTTATGTATATAATAGAAATTTACATTCACTAGTTTGGTAAACCTGGTTATAATTAGCGAAAAAAATATTTACCATCCCCTGCAACAACTGTACCTTGTGAACGTCTCTTTTCTGTTTCTGGTTGTGCTGTTAACAAGAAGAGAGAATTACTCAAACCGACCAATGTTAATAAATTGGTATATTTAAGCAATGGGCTTAATTACTAAGACTGCTTCGGTTAAGTAAACGCTTCTATCATTAAAATTTACTATTTTAAGTTGCCAAGTTGATATTTTTTCGATGTAATATGCGTTAATGTGCGATATATTTATAATTATGAGTTAATTTCAATTACATATTTTAATCAAACTACAGCTCTAAAATACATACATATATATATATATATATATATATATATATATATATATATATATATATATAGTAAGTTAGTATACGCGATAAATCAATCCAAAGCGATTTAGAGAAATACGGTAAAAAAAAAACAATTTAAGTATTTTCCGTTTCGGACAAAGGACATTTTAGAGCATTTTCGCCGGACGAAATCCGTATTTTTTTCCGGGTTACAGCCATAAATATTGCTCCACGCGCATGAATTTTGATAAATTTAGAGAGGGAAGTAATCATGTTGAATAACTATTACAAAAATAAATAATGGTTACGCCCCTTTGATTAGCTTTTATTACATGTATTTATATTTAATATATAAGCAAAAGCGGTACATAAGAAACTCTTATATTTTGGCTCTGAGAGGTCAGCTTGCGAAATGGACTTTTGATGTACACTTGGCAGGCCAAGACCTACAAATTGATATATACATCATGGGTCTAGGACCTATGGTTGCTGAGATCTAGGACGCTCCATTGTTAATATAGCTTATATAGTAAAAAAAAACGGTACTTTATAAGCCCCCTTTTACGGCCCTCAGAGGTCAGATCGCAAAATGAACTTTTGCTGCACACATTGCAGGCTAAGACTTACAAAATGATATATACATCGTGGGTCAAGGACTTATGGTTGTTGAGATCTAGGGTGATGACGGACAGACAGACAGCCAGACAGACAGACAGACAGACAAAACGGGGACAATAGAGAATTTTTTTTCGAAAATGCTCTAAAAATAGAACTGCTTGTTATTAGATCGTTTGTCCTTAATTGAATAATCCTTGATTGGGAGCTACTGTGTTGGGAATATGCTATATACAATGTTTAAAATTGTAGCTAATAGGGACATTTTAGTTTAGGAGATTTGTTAATAGATCCAAAGTTTATGAGGATTCTAAAGAATGTTGATATCTACGGACGGCGAATGCCTACGTCACTACGGTGCCAGTGATTGCTGTACACAAGTACAACAGAAAAGCTGAATTATGGCCAAACAAATATACGATTTAGAGTTTGTTGACCAGAAAGGATTGACCCATTGTATATGTTAAAGGCAAAGTGTGAAATGCCGGCATTCTATAGAATGCCTAGGCATTGTATAGAATGCCTGTTGATTTTAGGCAAAGTATAAAATTTTTAAATTGTGCATACTTTTCCTAGGCATTCTATACAATGCCTAGGCATTGTATAGAATGACTAGTGTCGTTTTGGCAAAGTATAAAATTTCTAAATTGTGCATACTTTTCCTAGGCATTGTATAAAATGACTAGTGTCGTTTAGGCAAAATATCAGAAAAGAACAACAAAAGCTTTTATTGATAAAAACGTATTTTAATATGGAATGAATGCAAAATAAAGCATATGATGTTCATACCGTAAAAAACAATGACGGCAGATTGAAGTATTTGCTTCAGCAGGTAAGACTGGATTCACACTTAGAATTGTTCTGTACTTAATTTTCTGTCATGTTCATATTTCACGAATTAGTGAAGAATTGATAGATAATGAAAAGATGTTGTTTCTGGTGAAAATAAGCAGAACACAACTGGAATGAGCTACTTGTTGCAGCAGGGAAGACTAGAATGGCATTTTGAATTGCATTTAATTTTCTTTTTCACACAAAGACACCTCATAGTTTGGCATTTCGTCTTGCATTTACATCTGACGAATCCTTGGCCGCTTCCTGTAGACTGAGAAGTAGCAGCAGATCGGAGAGCTATTTCAAGGTCAGGAACATCTTCCGCTTTTATTAAATTTTTTGGACATACGGTGAATTCTGATCTGGCATATAGCTGCTTCAAGATTCCATGTGCAGTTCCAAGGCGGTAAAAGCCATCTTCTGTCATGCTCATAACAACTGCCAACAGATTTCGTGAGTCTCCCCGCCCTCTGTCAACATCGGGAATCGGAACTCGCACAGTGGCTCCCAAAAGCGCAGGAGGAAATTTTTTGTCCGAATCCCTTTTCATTCTTTTCGCCTGCATTTTAAGGTTCCATTTCGATTCCATTTTATTTTTTATAGATTTCTCAATATTGAAATAATCAGTGCACACAATGCTAACACCATAACCTTCTACTTCGTTGTCGTCATCGTCTTTAGGGGAATGCCCACAGATAACATGAACATTTCGGCTACACTTTCGACATGTATGAGCACCGCTGGTTTCCTTTAAGCAAACGCAACAGGCAGTGGAAGAGGAAGGGTCTTCGGTAACCATGGAATGGGAAGTCTCTTCAATAAGCACGGAATGGGAGGTCTCTTCAATAACCATGGCTGTACCACTGCATTGGTTACTATCATCATGGTTTGCATCCTCATGCATGCCTTCTGCAGAAAGGGCTGTCTCTTGCATTCCTTCATCTCTGTCTATCTGCTGTTGTGTTGTTTGTATGCTCTGTATTATTTTTTCGAGGTCTTCCTCTGTTTCCACATCTTGTAAAACATCGTCAGGAAGGGACGACGTTGTGAGGCCTACTTTAGCTTTGCAGCCAAAGAGTGCTTCGTATGGTGATCTTTTAATCCCAAAATGAAAAGCTCTGTTCTTCATGAGTTGGACGAACCGTAAACCCTCACTCCAGCGGCCAGTTTTTCCATCTTGCATCCAAGCACACAACATATTTTCGATGTCCTGGTTAGCTCTTTCGACGCCCTGGCTTTGTGAGTGGCGCGGCTTACCATGAACGATCTTCAAGGTGGGCCAGTACCCTTTAAGCTGCTTACCACACTGTTTGCAAATTCTCTGCCGTTATCGGACTGTAGAATTGTTGGAGCACCAAGCAACGTAAATATGTCTACGAGCTGGTATGCAACTTCTTCTGCCCTCTTTGTCTTCAGGGCCCTGAGAACCACGAACTTGGTGAGATGATCTTGATACACCATTATAAACTTGTATTCCCCATCAGGATGGGATTGAAAGTCGATGAGATCGACCTGACAACGGGAGTTGAATTCTGAAAAAAACCATTGGCTTGACTACAATGCCTTTTTTGACGCTTTTTTGTTTTTTCTGGCAAGGTTCACAAAGGTTAACATACAATTCAATATCATGACGTGTAATGTTCTTGTATTTGGGAGATAGTTTTTCAACATTCTGTCCCGTCCTCCATGACCAATAGCCAAATGGGCATTATGAAGTACGTCAAATAACTCGGCGTCCGCGACGTAAAACTGAATGGCACTCACACCTTCTTTAACAGGGTAGATCAACTTACTCTTTTTTTCTACCATCATGACATCATAGTGTTTCACCAGCCAATAGTCCCGTGGTTCTTTCTTAATGGTCGTCTTAGCCTTTTTCACATCGTCCACTAATTTTTGTTAACTAGTTTCGGTTAAAAAAACGCAGTTTTTAGCAGCATTGACTCTTACTTTAGATAATTCATCATTGCATCCGTCGTTGCATGTCAACATGGCGTGATTCCTGTCCTGGCACTACATTCACTTCCGACATGATTACACAGTAATCGGCACTAAAACCATTCTCGTAACTCCCGTCGCTAACTAATGTCCGAATCCAGTCGTATTTATACTCCTAAAGTCCCCACCTTAATTTCCCTAATTACTTCACAGTCTCCTTCATAATAGTTCTCACCAAAGGAGCGCCCCCTGGTCGTCATGGTACCTAAACTGTCCGTCGTCGCCTCCTGGTCTACTTCAAGAAACGTCACTCCTTTGCTGTTTACTACTCTATTGTTTTCTGACCACCTTGTCCTAAGTCGTCTGTCACCTTGTCAACCATTATTTGCATTACTCCTACTTCTGATATATCTTCTTATCTTACAACGTCAAAGGGGATTGTCTGTCTCTAAATCTACTCTAGTTCCTAACAAGGCCAGTTACATACTTTGCCGAACGGGTACTCGGCATTCTATAGAATGCCTAGGCAATGTATGAAATAGCAATTCATTTCATACTTTGCCTGAAAAATTTAGGCATTCTATACATTGCCTAGGAATTCTATAGAATGCCGATTTTTACACCTTGCCTATAACATATATAACTTATATAGAAAGAAATAGGATAAAAGATCATTCAGTTTAAAATGCAAACAATTTTGGGACACATTAAGTTTATTATCTAACGTATAATTACACTTATATACGGTGAATGCATGCCACCCCCACACATTCCATCAATCCTACACTGACACTAGCCAAGATGTTGTTACATTAAAAACAATTATAAGATACCACCCATTGTCAATAAATAATCGAACTTTAAATAGGTCACTGTAACCCACAGCATATATCTCAAGTGTACTCTACTGCATGCATCTCAAGTGTACTCTGCTGCATACATCTCAAGTGTATTCTACTGCACACATCTCAAATGTACTCTACTGCATACACCTCAAGTGTACTCTACTGCATACACCTCAAGTGTACTCTACTGCATACATCTCAAGTGTACTTTACTGCACACATCTCAAATGTACTCTACTGCATACATCTCAAGTGTACTTTACTGCACACATCTCAAGTGTACTTTACTGCACATATCTCAAATGTACTTTACTGCGCACATCTCAAATGTACTCTACTGCATACATCTCAAGTGTACTTTACTGCACACATCTCAAATTTACTTTACTGCACACATCCCAAATGTACTCTACTGCATACACCTCAAATATACTCTACTACATACACCTCAAGTGTACTCTACTGCATATATCTCAAGTGTACTCTACTGCATACACCTCAAGTGTACTCTACTGCATGCATCTCAAGTGTACTCTACTGCACACACATCAAGTGTACTCTACTGCATACATCTCACGTGTACACTACTGCATAAATCTCAAATGTACTCTACTGCATACATCTCACGTGTACTCTACTGCATACATCTCAAGTGTACTCTACTGCATAGATCTCAAGTGCACTCTACTGCATACATCTCAAGTGTACTCTACTGCACACATCTCAAATGTACTCTACTGCATACACCTCAAGTGTACTCTACTGCATACATCTCAAGTGTACTCTACTGCATACATCTAAAGTTTTCTCTTTTACGAATTAAAAATAGAAAATCCCTGCTCTATAACATTTTTAGTAATCAAAGTAATAACATAATTTGTTTGTTTACTAACGTCTTTTTTTAATATTTGAATATATATATAGTAACATTGTTAACTTACAAACAGAATATTCTGTGACTGATTTTCTGGCAGGATCTTCCGGAACTGTTTTGTTTGCTTCTTGAAGTTTTGTTTCGACATATTGCGATTCATGTCCATTGTCCTCATTTTTTCCTGTAGTATTGTTTTTTTCGAAAGTTAAAAATTGTAAGATTGTCAGAATATAGTGATACTAATGCTTAGTTTTTTTTAATCAATTTTTATCTATTTAAATTAGTTTCGAATATTGTTTTCTAGAAACTCGACCCTACCTGCAATGTCTATTAATTTATTCAAACAAGATGTAAATTCAAAACCTAAAAAGTTATTTATTTTTGAAAAGGTTCCAAACTCTTCATCTCCTTGAAGCCAGGATTCGCCTGTGGCTAAAATCTTTAAAAAGGAAAAAAATATATAAAATATGATGGAACACAAATTTGTTACTACATCTACATATTTATTTAATAATGACCTTATTAAATATGAATGCATATAACATAAAATCGGTACTTCACAAGTAGCAATTTTTTTTAATGGTGTACATTAGTTAATCTATTATTGCTAGGAGAGGAAAAATGAATTCTTATTCAAAATTACCTCCCATTGACTTTTACTCTTTCTCTCTTTCTCTCTTTCTCTCTCTCTCTCTCTCTCTCTCTCTCTCTCTCTCTCTCTCTCTCTCTCTCTCTTTTCATATATATATATATATATATATATATATATATATATGTGGAAAAAAAACGTCTATAAAGTACTAAAAGAATATATTTTTAATAAAACTAGATGTTGTATATGGATTTAAAAAGTAATCATTGAAGTATGTAAATGTAAATACGTTGTTTATTTCATTCAATAACACTTCCAGATGATTCCTCAAGTCCACGAAACCTTCCAGGTGTGAAGTTATTATCTTTGTTTCTCTGGGTGATCTCATCTAAATCAAAATAATAATTTCCAGAATTAGTTTATTCGCTAATATATTGTTGTTATTTTTTTTCTAAAAAGACAATCAAGTTGTAGACAGTAGTTGTTTCAGAGCAAGCAAACAAAAAATGACATCATCGTAAATATTAATACAATCAGTATCATGTAACATGTATTTCCTGCCTCCCCCACAATTGGCCTGGCCCCTGCTGTACAATTCTCATGCTACTGGCACGGACGAGGCGTGACTTATACAAGGGGGTGCTACAAATCGATTATTGATATAACAACCTTCTTTTACATACAATTCCTCCACCGATAACTTAAACGTTACATGATTACTTAAATCTACTATGTAGATTACTAATAATAGGTATTGTGACATGAACATTGTATATTATATAAATCATGTGTTCTTATACATCAAAGGAAAGAGCATTGGAAGTAATGGGAGAGCTTTACATTGATATAATTAAATTGACAGTCAGTTACATTAGAAAAAAAGTTGTAAAGAATTTAGTGGGTGAATTTTTTTTTTTTTTATAATAGACAAAAAATAAATATTGAGTCACATATTGGCTGCATGTCACTTGAACTATCCTAACGTTAAAAATTCTAAAAGGAATATTATAAATTTATTACTAATTTAAGTTTATTTAAAAATCTATCTATATAAATATACTATTTTGACAAAATATTCAGTATAATTGAATTTATAAAACTTTTTTTTTTAAATTGCATAGAGTACGGGTGGTCGTGCGGTGTAAGACGCTGGACTGTCTACCTGAGAAATGAGTAGTACTTGTATAAATAAGATAGAGTGGGTGTTATAAGACCTGATGATTTAAATCCATTATATATATACATATTAGGGTGGTCCGAAAAATTCAACTTTTACCTACACAGCAAGACACTCTCTAACTTTTCTTCCTTATAGCAAACCTTAAATTAGGCCAGAGTTTCAGCCCCTTGTGCCAACTGCAAGATGATGCTCAATGACCATGGGTTTTCAAAATTTCATCGAAAGTTAACGAACTTTCATGTAATTTACATTTTGCATATTTACTTACGGTATCATTTTTAATTGTGTTAAATTTTAATTACTTGGGGCTGGCTGTTTAACTATTCTATGTCATAACTTCCCGTTGATGATGGCTGTGCATTAGGAAGCAGTGTTCTTGATGATGAAACTCAATATGAGGATGAGTACATACCGACCAAAATTAGCTAATCAGATAAACTGCAAGACAAGATAAATCAAGAAAAGAAAACCTCTCAATCCAAGTGCAACAAAATTCTTTGACAGTATTAAAACATATGATCGTTAAGCTGTTCGACTATGCAATTCCTATTTCATGTAGCACTGTTCAACGAGCGTAGTCAAGTGCTAGGCATGAAATTTCTAATTCAAGGTAAGATAATTTTAAGTCAACTTGCCCATTAGTAATACATTGATATGGAAAGATACTTCCAGCAATATTTGGGGAGGGCTCAGTTGACAGGCTAGCAGTTTTAGTTTCAGGTGATGGGATGGACAAACTGTTAGGTGTACCAAAGGTGAGCTCTGGAACTGGTGAGAATGAAACAAATGCTGTTGACTAATTGTTTGTGGAGTGGCAGCTGGTTGAGAAGGTTCAGGCTATGTGCTTTGACGCAAAATCAGTAAATACGGGCCGCATTAACGGAGTATGTGTTGGCCTTGAAAACAGGCTAGGTCGTGAACTTCACTGGTTAGTCTGTCGTCATCATGTAATGGAGATCATTTTGTCAAAGGTTTTCACCATCTGCTGTGGACCTTCAAACTCCCCAGATATCCCGCTTTTCAAATGATTCAAAGGCTGTCGGACCATTGCAGTCCTGACCAAAGAGCACCTATAGGAACAAGTCAGAGATGATTACATGGAGCTTATTGAGTAGAATATGATTGTTTTGGGACATTCACCGTGTACAATCCACTGGTGGACTCCAGGACCAGTACATCGTGCTCGCTGGATGGCAAAATTAATTTATACCATGAATATATATATATATCTTCCACAACAAACAAATGTATTCAAGCTTACAAATAAGGTAGAAGCCCATGTTGAGCGCGTTTGGTGCACTAATTTACACCAAGCATTAGGTAACTGCTCCCCTTATACCTTAATCTCAAATGTTAGCAGTTACCAGATTATCAATCCTCACATCAGTACAGATCAGCTGCAAAGATGGGAATTGTGCAGTGAATGACCCTTGAGACTGGCGAATGAAAAGTGCATGGAGATTCATCAATTCTAATGAAACCAGATGTATGTTTAGGTGACTTTGCAAGTACCAGAACGAGGAATCTTCTTTGTTGATATAACATTGACACTGACAATTTGACAGTGCCTTTCTTGATTTGCAATCCAAAAGTATAGATGCTGTTGACTAATTGTTTGTGGAGTGGCAGCTGGTTGAGAAGTTTCAGGCTATGTGCTTTGACGCAAAATCAGTAAATACGGGCCGCATTAACGGAGTATGTGTTGGCCTTGAAAACAGGCTAGGTCGTGAACTTCACTGGTTAGTCTGTCATCATCATGTAATGGAGATCATTTTGTCAAAGGTTTTCACCATCTGCTGTGGACCTTCAAACTCCCCAGATATCCCGCTTTTCAAATGATTCAAAGGCTGTTGGACCATTGCAGTCCTGACCAAAGAGCACCTATAGGAACAAGTCAGAGATGATTACATGGAGCTTATTGAGTAGAATATGATTGTTTTGGGACATTCACCGTGTACAATCCACTGGTGGACTCCAGGACCAGTACACCGTGCTCGCTGGATGGCAAAATTAATTTATACCATGAATATATATATATATCTTCCACAACAAACAAATGTATTCAAGCTTACAAATAAGGTAGAAGCCCATGTTGAGCGCGTTTGGTGCACTAATTTACACCAAGCATTAGGTAACTGCTCCCCTTATACCTTAATCTCAAATGTTAGCAGTTACCAGATCATCAATCCTCACATCAGTACAGATCAGCTGCAAAGATGGGAATTGTGCAGTGAATGACCCTTGAGACTGGCGAATGAAAAGTGCATGGAGATTCATCAATTCTAATGAAACCAGATGTATGTTTAGGTGACTTTGCAAGTACCAGAACGAGGAATCTTCTTTGTTGTTATAACATTGACACTGACAATTTGACAGTGCCTTTCTTGATTTGCAATCCAAAAGTATAGATAGATAGATAGATAGATAGATAGATAGATAGATAGATAGATAGATAGATAGATAAATAGACAGATAGATAGATAGATCGATAGATAGATACTGTTGCTACATTTGGAATATTTTAATTAAACGTTCATACTGATGTTGTCTTACAACATTCAAATACACCAGATTAAGAGTAGAGAAATTTACAACAATAAAATAAAACATTATATTGCTATGCTGAGCAATTCAACAATTCAGTAGCAGTAGCCAGCAATTAAAAAAAACAAGTTAATTAACTCCCCTTGTGTTGTCATGAAAAAAACGACGAGTCACGGAAAATGAAAGGTGGGGGGGGGGGGGGGGGGAGTGGGCGGATGAGGGTTGCCAAGTGACGAGACTAAACAAACATTCTCGCTAGCTGAATGAGATATTTTATTACCTGTTCTATATTATTTAATCAATCTAAAATTCTATTTCAATAATTGATCTATATTTTATTGTTCAGTCAGACATAAATTTAGATTATATGCATGTAAATCTGCATGCTCATAAACTGGGCTTGACAAAAGGTCAAAGAATTTAAAATGAACGTCATTTATAATAGTAAACCATGAATATCATTTAATAAAATTTTAATAAACAGAAAAGAAACATTAATAATTGATGTATACTAAAAGTGAAAACGTGTACACACACAAACACACACACACACACACACACACTTTAAAAAAAATAATCACAGACAAAGATTACCTTTACATTAAAGTAAGCTTTAGGATTAGATATATTGAAACTGTAGACTCACTAGTAAGTATGTCTTCTTACTACTTATTGTAATTGGGTATTCCCTATTTTACATGTAAGGCAAGTTATCATATAGGAAATTTCCAAAAGTTGTTGAATTACAAATGGTCAGTTTCCAAAACTTTATTGTAGTACGGATTATTATTAAGTGAAATCATATGTAGGCTACTTAATTGGTGTTGGTCTCATTCCCATATCATCTTGTGTTTTTAATTTGTTTTTCACCACAATTGTAAAAAGGTGTATTAGTTTCTTTTATAAGAAATAATAAAATATTTATTTCATCAATATAAAAAAAAAACAAATGTTTCTATAATATTTAAAATAGGCCCAAAAATTCCAGATATTAACTTAAAACAAAAGGTCTTTGAGAATAACCAAATCTTAGCAAAGGCAGTTCCAAAGAAGATTTCGTTTTTATTTACATAATTTTATTTGTACAATTATTACGGCCGGCGCCTACTTTCTCGAGCCCCAATAATTTCTGATACACTTTCCATACATTGTTTGATAAACTTCAAGTTAACAATTTATTACAGCTAAACAGTTAATAATAAAATTAACAAATGTTTTATCCAGGGTGATTAAAATGGATTGTTTTGTCAGATAACATTAACCTTGCACTGCCCACAATAAACGGTTGAGACATTTATCATCAGTATCAGTTTAAGATTGCTGAGAGAGCGCTGTTCCTGCATATATATCTGACAGAATATGCAGATTGATAAAAATATTATTTCAAATTGAAATGTGTTCTAGTTATAAAATGTTAACGGTAGCATTGAGTTGAGGGAGCTAATTTATATATGCCAGCAGTACACCAATTATTTATTAATGCCAGTACATTAGTTATATAAACTAGTACACTAATTTGCATATACTAGTACACTGTATACTGAAATACAAATAATATACGCGGTATGAAATTTCTAGACACCATTATTTTATTTCATTGATCGGAGAGTGACACTTGCATTAAATTAAAATATGCGTATAAATGTGCGGCTGTTGTTGGGGAAATCAGGTGCGGATGACGATCAAACTCACGAGTTAAGACTGTCAGTCTGCCCATTCAATTTAAAAACTGGAGAGTATCATATACATATTTTGGCATGATATTTTATGAACTCTCCATCCTGGACGCAGAGACATACCATGATCTACAAGAATAATTCATTGGGTTTCTCTCGTTAGGAATAAAAAAAAAAAACACTATCTTGCGATGGTGGTGGTACTGTTTTCAATGAGGACTATCCGAGACCGTAGTATTCACCGCTGGCGGTGGTGACGGATGTGGTCGGCACACAACACCCTTCCACTCTGTCCCTCACAGGCACACCTGCGCAGCTTGCAATTTCGGGATGAGGGTACAGGCACACTACACCCTCCCCTCTGACCAAGTGGCAGAAAAAATCCCTAGTCTTGCCATTCTGGCCGACCAGCAGTACACACACTCTGCTGGTCTGGCCAGTTTGGGCAAGGAATAAAACCCATCTTTCTGCCATCCCGGCAGATGATAGCGGGCACACTCACCCCGCCGCTCTGTAGGGATGGCAGACATGCATCAGCGCCGCCAACAATTCTGGTGTGGTAGGCGCACTACCCCCTATCATGCTGGCAATGGCGGCGTAAAAACAAATCAACAAAAAAACATACATCAGATCCGAATTCTCCCCCTTTAATATATATATATATATAAATACATACATACATGAAAAATGTTTGTGAATGTAAACCCTTAACTCTTGCGTTTTTAAACTGGCAAACTAGAGCTCGCGAGCCAAGTGCGATTGGTTGATATTTTTTATCAGCCCTGTGGTTGTAATAGATAATGCGAGCTGCATTTAAAAAAAAAACATGTCATGGATTGGCTGAGCAAAAAATCACATGGTTAATTTCCTTGTGAAGTAGTGGAAACAACCAAAGAGCTGGTAAAACACGCTAAAGGAACAAAAGTCAATAACCGATTACCATCTACTCTGAAGCAGTGTGTAATATTACACGATGAACATAAGTGTTTTGACAATGCTGTAGTCAGAAGCATCTAGTTTAGAGGAAGTGTGTGCATTAGCTAATAAAACGGAGGTCATCAGACAAAATTTACGTTGTTAGGCTGACTTTGACGAAGGAATGTTGAAGAGTGTTATAAACATTTTAGAGACGTATGAAACAGGTTTTTTTTTTTTTCTGATGATTAGTTGATTGATAAAATATGAATGGATGTATACATCGGTAGGCCCACGTTATTAAAGTGAACAGCAACACGTTCTACTCAAAGTAATATCGTTAGGCCCACGTTATTAAAGTGAACAGCCACACGTTCTACTCAAAGTAATATAGGTAGGTCCACGTTATTAAAGTGAACAGCCACACTTCTACTCAAAGTAATATAGGTAGGTCCACGTTATTAAAGTGAACAGCCACACATTCTACTCAAAGTAATATAGGTAGGCCCACGTTATTAATGTGAACAGCCACACGTTCTACTCAAAGTAATATAGTTAGGTCCACGTTATTAAAGTGAACAGCCACACGTTCTACTCAAAGTAATATAGGTAGGTGCACGTTATTTAATTGAACAGCCACAATGATTTTTTAAAATCATTTTTCTTACAACTCAATGTTTAAATTTCGCAAAAATATAGGCACAACACCAATTTTTATTTTTCATAGTATAATATATTTTTTTCAAAAAATTCTTCAGACATAAAACTATCATTTTTTTAAAGTATTTAACTAAAAGGTAAATGAAATCAATTTCACACAAAATTTTAAACGTATTTTTGCAGTAACTCTTTTTTTGTTCTTATTGGCTTTCATGATGGTTGATTTGATCACTTCTTTCTTAGCTCCCTTTACTTCCCCATTATTCTATGTTTCATCTGAAATTACAGAAAATTAATTTTAAGATAATGAAAGTGTGTTCAATATGTCTACCTTTCTGAAAAGAAAAGTATTAAAAAACTTAAAATCTTTAACATTTTTCGTTTTATAATAGAGAGATATTTTCTCCTTGGCATCATATTAGACTATCAACATACACCATCCTTGTCTTCTCATCTCTATTTTCTGTTTGTCTTACTTCTATTTTTGAGTCATCTGATTCTTCGTCATCGTCGTCTTTAATATGTCCCCCATCCTTAGAATATTTTATTATCACCTAAAGATACACACACAAATAATGAAACCTCACACACTGACACATTGATGTAAATCATGCAGAGTACAAAAACAATTGTATATAATTTTATATTTATACTTATTATAATTCAAAGAAACACTCATGTTTATAATTATACTTATAATAATTTAAATAAACACTTAATTTTTTTAGTCGCTTTGCTGTCGATCTTTTATTAGCATCGATTTTTTTCGTCAGTTCTGGATCTATCTGATATGAAACTTCTCCCATGTTGCTATTTAATGAGACACATGAAATTTTAGAGCAATTGAAAATTTCAATTTACAACAGGCCTTATTTTAAATTAAAATTCTGCAAGATCAAAATATAGATGTTTCAACTTTCAACATCTTCTTTTGGTTTTTGGCATCTTCGTAATTAATTTTAACTTTCTTTCACATATTTGTCAACTACTTTTTCTAATATATATCTTAAGTATGATGTCAATATAATGTTATACTCATAGTTTGATGACACTTTCGTATCATGCGAAATTAGATAGTTTTGAAATAGATTTTAAATAAAATAGAGTTACTTTGCTTTATATATATATATATATATATATATATATATATATATATATATATATGTCAGTCTTACCGAATGTAATCTGTCTTGGGTGTATTAAATGTTGCAAAAAAGCCTTCATATGTTTTATGCAACGTCTCACCGATTTCTTCAAATTCTTTTCTAGCAACATCGTCCATTCTTGAAGAACTAGCAGCTTGATTTGAAAAAAGATTAATATTTGCATATGTATATATAAATGAGCTAATTAATTTTTTTATGTATTATAATATAATTCATTGTTAAATATTTGTGTGTTTTGAAAATACAAAGAAGTAGCTATAACCATAGATATATAAGACTAGATCGCTTATGGGCTATGCATACATATATTGTGCGGACCCTAACTTTAAAAAGAGAAGAGTACAATTCTGTATAACCTGATGACGTAGTACGCATAGAAACCTCAAGTAACCGAAATAAATAGCAGAAGACATTTTGCATTGCTTTCCTTGACAAATTTTCAAAAACTTTTTTTTTCAATTAACTTTGAATAGAACGCCTTCGTGTTGTGTACCCGGCTGTTTGATTATATTATTACTAACCGTCAAATATATTTTTTTCGGACACATCAGTAGATTTTAAAAGCGCCAACTTCTAGCATGAATGGGGATTTTTTTTAATTAAAAGGAAGGAAATCTTTTTCGGTAAAAAATAAAGAACTCTACAGAATAGTACTCTTCTCTTTTTAAAGTAGGGGTCACGAATACAACACTTTTTCGGTCTCTATTAAATAAGCAAAAGTGATCTAGTCTTATATATCTATGGCTATAACTATTATATTATTTAAGTAGGTTGCACCCGTAACACTACAACATCAGATATTATTTAAGTAGGTAGTACGCGTAACACTACAACATCAGATATTAATTAAATAGGAAGTACCAGTAACACTACAATATCAGAAATAATAGAAATAACAAATATAAAGTTCACTCAATCCTAAAAAGACCCTCGTGGAAGATGAAGTGTAGAATCCATCTTTTTCTGTAACCTGGACATAGTAACGGATTGTGTAGTTACAGCATAAAGCCTAGCCGTCTTTACTTCCCCAACTTAAGCCAGGGACTCATTTAAAGCTTGGTAGATTTAAAGGGATCTAATTAACTTTTATCATGACCTGGATAAATTCCCTTGGTTATCACCGAGGATCGAACTCTCAGTTGGGCAGTCGAACGCTGTACACCACTTGTCCCCTATCTATATAATTAATACGAAACATAAATAATGTGAACTATTGTGCACTTTATAAATTGTGTCATTTTTTCGCGAATGTGGCGACGGTAGAAAAAAATAAATCATATCCCTGTAAAATTAAAGTGTTTCACTTTTAGACAATAATCTCTAGTTGGACGATTTTTGTCGGGACCCACCTACTATTCCCACAATAGCCGATAGTGTATTGCCACCCCCCCCACCTGCGGCCACTCAGAGTATACTGCATACTAGGGAGCGACCGATAATCGGATCGCTATCGGTATCGGACCGATATTGGCACTATCGGTTAATATCGGATCGGTCGATTGTTGTAGGGAGCGACCGATAGTCGAACCGATATTGGCACTATGGGTTAACTGTCGGACCGGCCGTTTTTTTGGCTGCCGATACATTGTTTTTTTTTCACAACAGAGTTGCAGAAAAGAAAATCAGTAAATAACCCAATTCTATAACCAGATCAGACAAGATTTAAAAAAAAAAAGGAAAAAAAAAAACCCGTACACAGAAATTGTCACGTATACATCAGAGATACGACCTTGAAACAATAGGATTGGCATTTCTTAATTCTAATGTATGACCTTGAATGATACAATTAGTGAACATCTGTGCGTATTTTTTGTTGGGATGGGAAGTTGGGGGGGGGGGGGAACAAGACTTACGTGTGGGCGAAGGTCACGAAATATGACAGGGAAGGGGTAAGCATGGGTTGACATACGTCATTAGCTGTATTAGCACGAGAGAGACACGTGTTTGGCAATTTGCATTGTTGTTGCTTAAGGGGCTGTCCATTAATTACGTCAACAAAATAGGGGGGAGGGGGGTCAGAAAATTTTTGACAATTGTTGACAAGGGGGAGGGGAGGGAGGTCAAGAAAAGTTGACGTCAACAATGTTACTTTTTTAAATGTAATATAATTACTTCATAAATAGGAAAAATAAGCAGCGTTTGTAGTTCTGTGTTACACACTCGCTTAACATTCAGTATTTTAATTAAATTAACTATATTCCTACTAATTTTGCCACATAAACATTTTGGAAGCCACCTTTTTAGGGGGGGGGGGTAATCAAATGTTGACGTAATTTTATAGGGGGGTCTCGGAAAGTTTGACAAGTTGTTGACAAGGAGGGGGGGGGGTAAAAATCGCCAAAAATTTGTTGACATAAATAATGGACAGCCCCTAAAAATAAAATATCGGTATCGGTAAAAATGCTGGGGGAAAATATCGGTATCGGACTTTCGGTAAAAAGGCATATCGGTCGCTCCCTACTGCATACCCTACTTCAATGTGTTTTTTTTTAGCAATGAATACTGAAATGTGTACACATAAATAAATAATGTTATTGTTTAAGAAATAGTTTATGAGAAGTAATAATCCAGTACAAATACCTTCTTCTTTGTATTGATTTATTATAACAAATACTTCATCCCACGTCTCAAAAAATCTCTTTATGAGATTGTCATACGCTGAATTTTCATCATCAAAGCTGTCCAGAGATAATTCATGAGTTCGGCTAGTTATTATTTCATTACTCAGGGACTGAAAACACAATAAACTAGTTTTAATATATATGTATATAATATATATATATATAAACAAAATATTATTTGATAAAAACTGAAACTGTAAACAATGTTCCTAACCTGTAATTCTTTCTCCAGTTTGTTTATTTGTCTTTTGTCATCAGATATTTTCTTATTAACTTTTTTATCAATTCCTTTTGGTCTCCCGCCTTTAAATGTTCAATGTATATATTTGTATAAAAATGACCAACATATGCGTTTATTAAAATGTTCTAAAAGTAAAAATAATATGCAGAGAGCCTGAGATTATAATATAAATATCTATATAAAAATTATCATTAGTAATAACATTAATCGTGGTTGTCCACTTAGATCTATAGACTAGTGAATTGTGTATTACTTTGTATTAACTGATACATAAAGTACTACCCACGTTTTTTGCTTGTTACTTGAAGTCCAGAGACCTTCAGAATAGAAAAAACAATCTTTAACAATAATCATTTATCTGTTTTCTATGATTTTCTAAATATATAAAATGCTTACGAAGTCGGGGTTTTTTAGTGCTATGTTTTATTTTAAAAATAAACTTATGTGCGTCGCGTTTATCCATGCATACATCAATTTATATTTATGAAGATGTTACCTGTGGATTTATGTTAATGTTTTCGTCGTACATTATGTCATGCATAGCTTTAGTTGACTGAACTTCTTTTAACTCTGTATCAAATTTATCAATTTTTGTTTGCATTTCCTTTACACTTTTCCCCGTTTCATCGAGTGTTTTCGATAACCGATCATGTTTATTTTTAAAATCTTCTTAATAATTTTTCAGAGTTTGTACATTCTTAGAAAGAATTTGAAACTTTTCATTAAATTCTGTATTACATTTTTCCTCAAAGAACTTTTTAGTTTCTAGTAAAACAATATCTCTGGATGATTGAAGTTGTGTACTAATGTCATCTAATCTGGAGTTGCATTTCGTATCAGCATCAATTCCAAACTTCGAGATTTGTTCATTTTGTATGGCTTGAACTTTATTGAGTTCTTCTTGTAAAGATTTTAATTTTTCTGATGTTTCTTCTGAGAATTTAACAAGTTTATCATATTTTGTTGATAAAGACAAGTAATTCTTCAAGCTTCCGAATTGGGTCATTTGAATCTGTTGGTATATCGATGACATCTTGTTCGTTAATGTCATCTGTGGGAAAAAAAAAATTCTTGCTTAATCAGTATTGAAATGATAACAAAAATAAAAGTATTATGCTGTCTTTCTCTAACCATTCAATATGCGTGTATGGCTGCATACAATTGTTTTCTTCTACTGGATCAGTTTAAAAAAGAAATTGCATTGTCAGTGACATGTAGTTTGAGGTATCTAGTGTGATCCTCTTAACAAGATTGACTGTCACGTGTCGTACACCACACAATCACACGCCCTCAAACTATGCTAATAACATGTGTGAATGAATTGTATGCAGTGTTATGTGAACTGATAGCATGTGTGAATGAATTGTATGCAGTGTTGTGTGAACCGATAACATGTGTGAATGAATATTATGTGAACTAATAACATGTTTAAAAAAACAGTAAGAATGAACCGTCTGCAACGGATATTACTATACGGTAACGTATAAAGTTAAAGAGACGGTTACGTACTTTGGGTGTGAAAAACGTTTATCGCCATGGGTCAAAATCAACTTTAAGGTCATTTAATAAAAAATCACTTCAAAAAATTTACTTCAACAATCAACAATATTATTTTGGTTCAATAATAATTAAAACATGATTCGATTATAAATTTGTTTTTAATTAGTATATAAACAATCATTAGTTTATTTTCTCTTAACTAGCAGTATTCCTCAAAGAATAACAGGTCTAACACTTTCATCTGGATCATTTGTTTAGGAGTTTCTGTTGATAAATTGTCTTTACTTTTGTATTATTGTGTATTGTATTTCTTCTAGTATGACATACAGACAACATTTGTTTAGGAGTTTCTGTTGATAAATTGTCTTTACTTTTGTATTATTGTGTATTGTATTTCTTCTATTATGTCATACAGACAACATTTGTTTAGGAGTTTCTGTTGATAAAATGTCTTTACTTTTGTATTATTGTGTATTGTATTTCTTCTATTATGTCATACAGACAACATTTGTCCCTACCCATAAATATGAATCCCGGGATTTTCTTTCCTTGAGATTCTTGTCCGGCTAACGAGCCTGTTTCTGTGTCTTCAGGGTTTCCATCTTAAGGTTATAAAATACATAGGGTAATGAAAGCGAAAAGAAAAATGTAAACATGGTATCATAAGCAATAGTTTATGTTTTTTTACATTATTTTCTTGTCATATATAATCTATCAGATTTAGTTCAATGTGTTTGCTAATGTATGACTCTCTCTCTCTCTCTCTCTCTCTCTCTCTCTCTCTCTCTCTCTCTCTCTCTCTCTCCACGTTTCACTTACTCACTAAGTTTAACTCACTCACTCGCCACGTTTCACTCGGTCTAATGGCAAATGTTTTTACAAAGTCAGGAAGTTATTCAGTTTCATCTACTAGGACAATGCATTTTATCCAACTTATCATCATGTCATATTTATTGCATTTTGTCCAACTTATCATCATGTCATATTTATTGCATTTAGTCCAACTTATCATCATGTCATATTTATTGCATTTTGTCCAACTTATCATCATGTCATATTTATTGCATTTTGTCCAACTTATCATCATGTCATATTTATTGCATTTTGTCCAACTTATCATCATGTCATATTTATTGCATGAATTTTGATATAAATAATGTATAATAAATTACAATTTAATTTCTATTTCTAGTCTATGATTAGTTTTTGTTTGTTTTATTTTTTTACCGCCAATGCTACTAAGTCGTGTCAGAAAGAATTCCATGTTCATCACAAGAAACTGATTGATTTGAAAATATGTTTCACCATCATCTTGTTCTTGCAACCAGCAGTCACCTCTTTGGATCACCTTCCAAAAGAAATACATACATATACATATATGTATATTTGTACATCATAAACATCATAAGTATGCACTGATCTTTTGAGTCCAAAGGAATAAAGATAAAACATATTGCATTGATGAGCTATTTAATGTATTTTTAATGAAAAGATTTTGTTTAGCAGTTTAAAAAAAAAGAAATTGCAATTGTGATGTATTAAGAAACTCTAGGCTGTTTTGTTGAGACAGAGAGAGAAATCAATAGGTCATGGGATATAGCACGGTATGTTGGTATAGATTGTTATATCCTGGTATGTTGTTATAGATTGCCATATTATGGTATGTTGTTATAGGTTGTCAGATCATGGTATGTTGTTATAGGTTGTCATATCACGGTATGTTGGTATAGATTGTTATATCATGGTATGTTGTTATAGATTGTCATATCATGGTATATTGTTATAGGTTGTCAGATCATGGTATGTTGTTATAGATTGTCATATCATGGTATGTTGTTATAGGTTGTCAGATCATGGTATGTTGTTATAGATTGTCACATCATGGTATGTTGTTATAGGTTGTCAGATCATGGTATGTTGTTATAGATTGTCATATCATGGTATGTTGTTATAGGTTGTCATATCATGGTATGTTGTTATAGATTGTCATATCATGGTATGTTGTTATAGGTTGTCAGATCATGGTATGTTGTTATAGGTTGTCAGATCATGGTATGTTGTTATAGGTTGTCAGATCATGGTATGTTGTTATAGGTTGTCATATCATGGTATGTTGTTATAGGTTGTCATATCATGGTATGTTGTTATAGATTGTCATATCATGGTATGTTGTTATAGGTTGTCATATCATGGTATGTTGTTATAGGTTGTCATATCATGGTATGTTGTTATAGGTTGTCAGATCATGGTATGTTGTTATAGGTTGTTATATCATGGTATGTTGTTATAGATTGTCATATCATTAGTTGTAGTTATCCCCCCTTTGACTAAAGTCATAAGGAAAATAAAACACAGTATTGTACCATTTGAATAAAAAATATGTAACATAACCAACCCAGCCTATTTACATAGGCCATATTCTGTAACACCCAGCCTATGTAACTTAACCAGATTCTGTAACACCCAGACTATGTAACATAACCAGATTCTGTCACACCCAGCCTATGTAATATAACCAACCCAGCCTATGTAACATAACCAACCCAGCCTATGTAACATAACCAGATTCTGTAACACCCAGCTTATGTACCATAACCAGATTCTGTAACACCCAGCCTATGTAACATAACCAGATTCTGTAACACCCAGCCTATGTAACTTAACCAGATTCTGTAACACCCAGACTATGTAACATAACCAGATTCTGTCACACCCAGCCTATGTAACATAACCAGATTCTGTAACACCCAGCCTATGTCACATAACCAGATTCTGTCACACCCAGCCTATGTAACATAACCATATTCTGTAACACCCAGCCTATGTAACATAACCAGATTCTGTAACACCCAGCCTATGTAACATAACCAGATTCTGTAACACCCAGCCTATATAACATAACCAGATTCTGTAACACCCAGCCTGTGTAACATAACCAGATTCTGTAACACCCAGCCTATGTAACATAACCAGATTCTGTAACACCCAGCCTATGTAATATAACCAACCCAGCCTATGTAACATGAAATTGAATTTAGAAATATTCGTTTTTTATTTCCTTTTACTTTCCATTATTAAAATATTGAATATTTCCATTGAAAAATCGAAATCCAAAAAAAAAAAAAATTAAACTAAACTGAATGAGTTTAAAGAAATAATTTATCTTATGGATATTACATTTAAATGTATATCCTGAAATGCAGATAGCATTTTTAAGAATAATGAAATTGTCAAGACAGACAGTTCTTCTAAAGTGTATTTTAATTTAGATCATACTATTGAACTTAAAGTAAACATCGATACTAGAGAGTTTGCTATTTGGTCATGATTGTTACACATAAAACTGTTGTCAAAAAAGTAGTTGTTATAAGGATGAACAATATTATACAAGAGATTACGTACATGCACTATTAAGTTCACATATTGTGAAGAATTATTTAGTGCATACCAAGACTGCACTGTGCTTTCTTTCTGCAGCATTTTTTTTTGTTTACAATGAATTCATTCCTTTTGGATAAATCGCTATACATAATCTAAAGCAACAGCCGTGTTGTACGCTTGTCAACAAGACCATAGCCAGGATTTAGTTAGGGGGGGGGGTCTGTTCCAAGTTTTTAAAGGCAAAGTTTGGTCACTTTTTAATGAGTTACTAACAGCAATACAATTTAATTTTTTTTGGGGGGGGAGCGCTGCAGCCTCCAGCCCCCCCCCCCCGGCTACGGCCTTGCTTGTCAATATGCGTGTATGCTAATATGGTAGTTATATTCTTACGGTTATTTTTGTGGTTTTCATTTTAAAGAACTCCCCCCCCCCCCCAATATGTATTTACTTTATTGATATCATTTACCAATGTTTCCAATTGACTTCTTAGGTTTGCAAAATCATCAAGTTGTTTGGCCACAGCTGTATTATGTCTTGTTGGCCTATTCTGAAAAAAAAAGTATTTATTAAAACTTCCGATTTTCAATCAGTAAACACAATTAAAATTAGATCGTAACTATAAATAGCTGGATTTTCTAATCTAAGGTGTACAACAAAAACCCAGCAATAACTCGCTTTATTTATCATTAAAATAATTATACAGGTTATATAATTTGAGCTACAAATGTATTGTTACGACCCTCTCGGTGCGCACCGTACAGTCTACAGAGTGAACGCGATGACGCAGTAGAGACTGTGACGTAGAAGCCGGCAAGAGAGTGGCCATGTTGCCGTTGTTGTTGTTTTTATAGATATAAGTAAATACTCTTGGAATCCACGCCCGAGTGTTGTTTTGATTTGATAAACAGAATTTTAAAGAGTTATAACATTGGTGTCAGAGGTGGGGATTTCTTTTCTGAAAATGTTCTGTAAGAAATTAAACAAACTTTTGGTCAGAGAGTTAAAGGAAGAATTAGAAGAAAGGGACCTTCCAACTGACGGCAACAAACAACAACTGTTTAATAGACTTCATGAAGCTCTTATTGATGAGGGAAAGGACCCGGAGAGCCACGTTTTACCACGGAAATCGGGCAGTTAAGAAATGAGGTGAGGGAGTTTCGTTTAGCATTGAGGGACGAGATGGGGGATCTGATGGAGGATCCCTACACTAGAACCAAGAAAGCAAAGATTGAATTACCAAAAGGAAAAGTAGTGAATGAAACGACAACAAAAGAAAACATGACTCAGAGACAAAGTTAATCATTGAAGCAGACTTAGACATGCGGCCAGTTTTATCTGAGGATGTGGTCATCCAAGAAGTGGTACCTGAGGATGTGGTCATCCATGAAGTGGTACCTGAGGATGTGGTCATCCATGAAGTGGTACCTGAGGATGTGGTCATCCATGAAGTGGTACCTGAGGATGTGGTCATCCATGAAGTGGTACCTGAGGATGTGGTCGTCCAAAACGTAGCGCACGAGAAGGAACAAATCCAAAAACAGCCGCCCAGCGATCTGAGTCCCTGTGAGAATGATCGGTCTGCAGAATGTCTGAAAGCTTGTTGCAACCGCAGCCCTGGTTACCTTGAATATCCAGACAACTTAACAGAGTCTGATAAAAACAACGTCAAGAACAATAAAACACAACTAAACAAAAGCCACGAATGCATGGAAATCCACAAGAGTGGAGCTGATGCTAGTGCCAACGTTCGGCACTGCAACGGCAAGACCCCTACAGGTTTTAATTTCGTGCACAATCTGCCGCGCTTCGATAACAAGAAAGATTTGGTGACCTGTGATGAGCCACCTGAGACGTTGGTGACCAGTGATGAGCCACCTGGAACGTTGGTGAATTGTGAAGAACAACCTGAGACGTTGGTGACCTGTGAAGAGCCACCTGAGACGTTGGTGAACTGTGATGAGCCACCTGAGACGTTGGTGACCTGTGATGAGCACGTGGAACGTTGGTGACCCATGAAGAGCCACCTGAGACGTTGGTGACATGGGATGAGCCACCTGAGACGTTGGTGACCCATGGAGAGCCACCTGAGGAGTTGGTGAACCATGAAGTGCCCCCTGATGAGCTGGTGACCCATGAAGAGCCACCTAAGATACTGGTGAACCCATATGAGCCACCTGGGGAGCAGAGACGAAAGGTAGAGAGGAGCGAGGAGACCAGCAGAGTGCATCGGAGCAGAGGAGATCGAAGCAGGACAGAGATGAACCTGGCCATTGACTTTATTCTGGTCAGTTCAGTATACATTCATCCTAGCTCTGTCAAACGCTAAACATTTCGTTACTGCTACAACGTGTGTTTCGTCATCGTCATGTTATTCTTCAACAACAAGAGCTTGATTTTGTTGGGCCTCATCAATGGAGGTCAGTATCCCGAACGCCTGCACCTGCGAGAAAACCTCCCTGGTGAACAGCCAGACTGCTATGGGGACGAACACGGTCCTCCCCGCCCCACCACGGGGATATTCAATCTTCACAGCCTGACAGAAGACATGCTCTGGTTCATGTCGACAGACTGTACAGATACTGTTGTGAGAACTGACCTGTTCGGGACGGACAGATTTAAGATAGGGGCAGTGTTACGACCCTCTCGGTGCGCACCGTACAGTCTACATAGTGAACGCGATGACTCAGTAGAGAGAGTGACGTAGAAGCCGGCAAGAGAGTGGCCATGTTGCCGTTGTTGTTGTTTTTATAGATATAAGTAAATACTCTTGGAATCCACGCCTGTGTGTTGTTTTGATTTGATAAACAGAATTTTAAAGAGTTTTAACAGTATACACCATATCAACAAAATCGGTTAATTCTTTATCTATCAATAACTACCCACCTTAAAATTTGACATATCGATTTATGGAGACATATCATCAGTATTTAATCCGATCTAAAAATAAACTTCAAGGGAAGCGATTAATTCATGTCTGTTAAGGTGTGGTCGTTCTACCACTTTATAAATAACCCATAGAGAGCTGGCTAGGGTTTTCCCCAAATTATATGTAAAAAAAATATTTTATTATCTAGGAAAAAAAACGAAATTCTTTATATACGTTTGCATTGTGCCGCTCGAAGAACTTTAAAATTATTACCATTAGATTCTTCAGAGTAAAGAGTATATCTTTTAAAAGATTCGTAATTCTAAATTGTTATCGCTAATTTGGAACTCCAGCTTTTAAACAAAAATGAACTAACTCCATAAATAATTCATTGTTGACGACAGCTGCATGGCTTCTATAGAATGTCTTCTCCATGGTGTCTACAGAAAATGGTTCCAGAAAAAAACAGCTCACTTTGATTCCCATGTAAAATTGTCTATGCACAATCGCATTTTAAAAAATATAAGACAAAATTAAAATGTCTATCTACATATATCTATTTTTCGAGGAATGTTTCCACTTCTTTTTTCTGCGTATTAGTAATTGTTCAGACCGGTTAATTAACTTGTATTGGCTCAAACTATCTAGAAATCATTATCGTAATATTACGCTGACAATAAAATAACGTAAAAATGAAACAAGTTGCAATATAAAGGTAATGAATTAATCTATAGAGAGTTTAAAAAAACACAGATCTATTATAACTATTAACTCCTTTGATGGAATAAAGTGAATTCAAACGATAACATTGATATGTCAACATTAACATTTGTATGTTTTAATTTATATTTCTTATATAACATGCCGGATTGATATTTTTTGTTTATAAAAATACTAATTACTTAGCATTACTGAACATTAAATTGAACACAGACAAAAAAGTAGAGACACTCCACTTTACATACACACACGTAATTAGAGATTTTAAAGTAGTCTTATATATTTAATGCGATATTACACAGGCATTTTATTACATGGGAATTTAGTTCTAGCACCATTCGATCACTATTTTCTGCGGATTATGATAAAGGCGTTAGCTGCGTTTTAATTTAACTATTTACTTGCTTGTTACTTCAAAGAGTCGTTTCCACAGCTTAAATCATGAACTTGTTTTAAATGTGGACTTGAAATCAATAAGCAAAAAGTGACCTCCATTACTATATCTGTTTTAATTGTGTATCTAATGTTTGTCTTAGTTTTGTTACATTGGTCAAAAGTTGTTGATATCATTTGTTACAAAAGAATAAAAAATTTTTCGAGAGTTTATATGTATATATATAGTCTATATATAAAGAAAATAGATAGGTACACACACACTTAGATACACACATATATATATATATATATATATATATATATATATATCCGGAGCTGCTCTGGAATATAGTGCCTCTTGAATACGTGTGTCGTTTCCTCGGCTGGAACTATCGTCATTTTGTTGACTTGAAGTTATCCATAAAAAAAAATTCAATTACTTTTTATGAATTATTAATTACCTTTTTTTAGTACGTGTCTGTGTAATTGATTTGTGTGTAGCATTGTTACAATGGTCAAAAATCTATTGATATAATTTAAATGACAATTATCGCTTAACGCTTCGCACTTCAGTGATATAATGATTTGTCTCAATTAAAAAAAATGTAAATCGGATTACAGTCATGACATCATCACTCCAAGTGTTCTTCACCGGTTGCCTAGATATTTTGACACAAACATTCAAATACATTATTTGGCTTGTTTTTTAATATACATATGTTATGGATATCACACCTGTTTTATTCAAAAATAACTTTTAATAAATCACACTGGTGTAATTATATATTTACTTGAATTTTTTTTTAAATCGCGGGAGGTAAATCAAAAGTCACCGAGTGCTTATTGACATTTCGTCAGTTGTTTTTTTTTAATCTAATGGTTTCGTAAAATTCTTTTCTTTACTTTATCAACTATGTCAATATTTTGATCATTTATCATTAAAAACATGTTTCTTAAAAAAATACAATCTTTTTTTTTTTTTGACTGTTTAGTTACATATAATGGTAGAATGACACCTATTTCAGTAAGAGAATCACTGTCATTGAATTATGGATTTTGTTTAGCATGTACTGCAATACAATATTTTGATTCTTTCTGTTTGTGTGTTTGTCACAAATCGCGTGATCGCTTTACCACAAACAAATGGTATACATATAATTTGGACGAAAGGTATTCCGTCAGTTTTCAAATTTACTAATGGGAAAGAATAAAGACAAAGATGGTGCATTATTGTCAATAACTGGGCGGGGGGCTGGGGGGGGGGGACTATTCCAGCGTAAGGTGACCGATAGGAATACCAGCCGTAAATGAGTTGCAATTGATGGTTTGTGTGTTATAGGTTGTGGCTACAGGAGTAAATGAGTTGCAATTGATAGTTTGTATGATGTTATTAGTTTTGGCTACAGTGAGTAAATGAGTTGCAATTCATGGCTGTCTGTTATATTTTTTGGCTACATTTAGTTAATGAGTTGCAATTGATAGGTTGTATGCTATAAACTGTGGCTTCAGAGAGTTAATAAGTTGCAATTGATATGTTGTGTATTAAAAGTGGGGCTTTAGTTGTGTTTATTGAAAAGTGACCGAGATTAACTATCCACATATGATATCCTACATGACCCATTATCATTATCTTGAGCAGCTTAATCATTTTAAGAAACCGATTTGCTGTTTTTTTCAACTTTCCATGTCTCAAAGTTGTTTTAGTCACTGTTTCTTTACTTCAGACTTCAGATAGATATGCCAGGTACAAGGCTAAACTTAACAATACATTCCACACTGCTAAGCAATATTTTCAACTCATTGCTAGGTCTTTCTCTGATACCAGATACATTGAAAAATGCGTAAATAATCGCTGACTACTGAATTTTATAATGGGATCAGT